>OX465094.1:10973125-11425625 GCA_949987625.1 Chalcis sispes
TTAACAGTGAACATTTTTTATTCTTTTTACACTTTTAAACAATCAATTATATGATCACGAAAGTATAGCAATATTATTATTCTTTTATAAAGTTATAAACTATTACCTAAACAATTTTATTTATCCAGCTACTATAAAATTTTTATTCATTTTTACAATTATACTGACTTTTGTTTAGTCAAAGATTAACGTATAAAAAAATAGATGTACCGATAGTATAAAAATAGAAACACTGTTGTACATATTAAAATGATGTAAAAACAGCGTTTAATTCTCAAAACTTTTAATTTTAGCAGTGATTAAAATAATGGCTACGACTATCTTTTATTAATTTTCTTGAAACTAATTGCTTTTGTTATATTATAGTGTACCTTACAGTAATCATTTTAGTTACCACAAATTACTCTTATTACATTTTGTTAAGTATCAAATCACAACGATTGCTGTCGAAAAGAGATTGATAATAATTTTACAATTCAATCTACAATTCTTATACTGGAGATGCGTTTAACAATTAAACTAGGTATATAATTGTCTATTATTGTTATCATATCTCTGATTTATATCGCAGACTTTTATTTTCCATGACGTGTTTTTCAACAATTACTTTTAAAACGTAAAATCTTGACGCGCGTAATTAATTTGCGATGAATGAAGACGTAAACCATAAAGACATTATACACGTAATAAAACATGAAATATGCTATCGCGGCACGCAATATATGCTAAAAGGAAAAAATAACCAAGCGTTAGAAAACAATTTAATTACGTACTTAAAAACATTCGGCGTTAGATGCAATGTAAAAGCCTATACGTACGAGTGTATAAGCTTGGCTCGCGCGTGGAGATAAAGCCAAAACTCGTCCGTATAGGGAAAATGTCCAAGCGAGAGGGCAATAAAACGGAAACGGAATAGTGGCATAAACAAATTTTTCTCCCCTGCTCTCCTTTTCCTCAATTTATTAAAAAACAAAAAGTAGAAACGAACGAGTCAAGAGAAAACTCGTTCGCGAATCGAACAAAAAAAAAAAAAAAAAAAAAAAAAAGGGCCGCGCGCTACCCGGCGACGGCACGTAATAACGCGCATTACTAAGTATGAAAAATAATTTACAACGCAATGAGAAAGAGGAAGAGAGGGAGGGAGGAGAGAGAGAGAGAGAGAGAGAGAGAGAGAGAGAGATAAAGGAAAATAAAAGACTATAGTGTAATTGCGCTCTTATAATATGTATACACATAACCGACGTATACACACCGCCAGCATAAGCAAGGATACTATATACTAGGATTATTATCACTTCCGGCGAACGGAGCAGCAGCAGTAGCACACCAACGGCTCGGAATCTATATAACGCCGTGTGGAAGCTGCGAGAGAGAGAAAGAAAGAGCTCCCGCTCCCGCTTCGTCGTCGTCGTCGTAGTCGTCGTTCGCTGGCAATAATCCATGAAAATTATTGTGTGCACCGCATGCACAGTCAAGCGCGTACCCCTTCGATCTCTCTCTCTCTCTCTCTCTCTCTCTCTCTCTCTCTCTCTCTCTCTCTCTCTCTCTCTCTCTCTCTCTCTCTCTCTCTCTCTCTATATATATGTTCGATATATATGGGCGTCGTTGATACGTGTGGCGCAGACTTAATCGAGTCGTTCTTTCATACTCTTTCTCTCTTACTCTCACTCGTAGCCGCGCGTATTATACTCTTAGAAAACGATTTTTATATATCAACGCGCGCGCAGTTCCATGGAAGAGAATCGAGCGAATTTGAAAAATGTGATATTTAACATTAAAAGAAGAGGCCATTTTCAGCAAGATAATTGGAATTTGCGGCTTAATGGTTTGTGATAAACTAATAGAAGGGAACTTTTTCTGTTTGTTTTTTCTTATTTTTTTTTATTTTCGAAACTCTAAGGAATTGCAGTGATTCATTGAGTAATATTGTATAGACGTTTGTTACTTTACGTAAGAAATTATGTTATCAAAATTAAATCGATGAATCAAATTTATAATATAAAATGTATTTGTGCACATATTTTAAATCTTTGTTAATTTTATTGCGAATAACGTAATTATGAGTCATTAAAATATTAAAATAACTAAATGTATTATTATATAATGAGTATTGTGATAAAATGTCATACTCAATCTGACAAGTTACACAGCCGATATACCATACTAGTCGCTGTAAATTCTTGAAAAAGTACTTTAAATCGACCGCAGCGTAAATAAAGGAAATATATTGTTCGAAAATATAAAAATCATGAAAAAAAAAAAAAAAAAAAAAAAAAAGAAAAGAAACGTAAGCAGGTCTAGATCGTGTAAAATGCGACATTCACTAGTCGTATACCGAACTGTATCGGATTAAGAAAACTGGTTCTTACCTTCTCTTTTCGAATTCCTAAATTAGCCTTTCCTTTATTTTATTTTATTCTGTTATATATAAATATATATGTGCAATTGATTTCTGTTTCATAATGTCATAGTAGTCATTATAAAAAAGTATAAAAGATCTTAATGAATTTTTGATAAAAAAAAAAAAAGAATAAAAATTCGTCATTTTGTGATTATTTTTAAAGCCGTAATAAAAGAAAAAAAATACAAAAAAAAAAAATGTAAATAATTTTTATTTGTAAAGATTCTATTATGTATAAACAATATAGACATTAAGTCTATGTAGAAAAGCTCACTTGAACTGTAATAATACTATTTATCTTATTTGAAAATTTAAATTCAAACTTTTCTTTAAAACTTTCTTTAATATTATCTGCGATGATTGAGAGAAAAAAAGAAAATAAACAACTTTGATCTATATTTCAATTTTTCCCGATAAATGTTACTGTGCTTTCTTTTTCAAAGCCTATAATTAAAATAATGAAATCGTTGCCTACACGCATAAATCTTTAGTTACGAGAATATAATAAACAATCTTCGTGTTTAATTGTAATTTGTAAGTTTACAACTTTACTAAAAATAATTAATAATTTTAATATTAATTTCGCTTTTTAAAATACTTCATAAAGTTTTATTGTTATTTTACGCTAAATTTAACACACATAATTATTTTCCAATTTCAATAACGTATTTTTTTTTTTTTTTTTTTTTTTTTTTTTTTTTTTTTTTTTTATAAAATTAATCTCTAACGTCTAAACTATGCTAATTAATAAAGATAAAAAGGCATAAAAAAGAAAAATCACGTCATAATTCAATTTCGAGAAGAAATTCGATCTACCAACCTGCTTCACTTACAATGAAGGAAATTCCCTAGATATCAAACCAATATCCGCGCACAAAGCCGCGCCGACGCTCTCATTTTTCCAACGAAATCTTTCAATTCCCTTTTCCGTCGGCTTTTCATACACATTACGAGAGAAAACCACTTCATTCCTATATTTTTCCTCGCCTCTAAATTTTTTTCAAACGTCTGTAAGATCTCGTGTTTTAAAACGTGGGCGATTGAACTCACACGCGCGCTATTAAATTATTTACCGCGTGATAATGTATACATATATTCAACGAAAACGGTTTGGAAATTGAGGAGGTTTAGAAATGTTTGACTGAATTATCTCGAAAGGTTTTGATGCAGACGTAAGAGCTAAAGCGTCGAATGAAGTAATGGAGTGAAAAGTTAACGGTGAAGGTGTGGATTTGTTTGTTTAGCGGATAGGTTGTTTACCAAGGGCTTCGTTTGATTGTTTAGTTTTTAGTGTAGTGCGAGATTCCTATCGGACGTTTTATGTGGAAATAGGTTAAGTCTGTCTTTCTAGCTCTAAGTTACTTATATTTATTTTACAACTAAATTTATTTTTAAGTTCGGAATAAATTTTTGTTTTTCATTCAGTTCACACGATTATATTTAGTTTATACATTTCGATGCATTCTCTAAAGTAAACATTAATTTTGAAAAAAATTACCGCACATTTCCGATTCCGATGTTTTCACCTCCGGTATTCTACCTCATGCGATTCTATACATACACGCGGCTTTTCTTCCGTCGTAAAGAACATTCACATACTCTTTCTATACTCTGTTCTTTTTTCGTTCTAATTATTCATAAATTCTTTTCATCTCAATTTCCTTATATCGTATTTACGATTTATTTTGTAAGCACGCACGAAATCATGAATATTTAATGGAAAATGTGTGAAAACGCGCGCGAGAGATAAAGAGAGAGAAGACGTAACGTCGAATTTGACGACGTAATATCTCGAGAATGAATTGTTCGCAAAATTGTCTTTACATAACGCTGTGCAGCTGTGTGAATGCATAAGGTGTTGCTTTTAAACGTCTAAATGCTACTACTTCTGTATCTTTTGCCAATTGGAATTTCAATTAAAAGAAAGGGTGAAAGTGCCTACTTTACCGACTCGCGTTACTGCATGAAAAATCGAATCTTTTTTGAACAACTGAATGATTGATTGGCAAATCGTGTGAAGCAAATTTTATTACGCGAACTTCTTTGGCTTTTTCTGATAATAGTTAAAGTTAAAAAATTAAGTGATAATAGTGCAGTGCAATATTATGTATTTGAGTGAATAATAGATTATGGCTTTTATATTAATTATTTCTAACTTAATAAATTCATTTAATGTATTTCGCAATATGTAAAAGGTCAATGTAACTTTTATAAAAATATTTATAAATACGTTTATTTCTTAAAATTAAAAATTGTCTTATATAATTAAACCATTTTAATATTAATAAAAATTATCGACTTACTCGATGGCCGCCTATAATGGAACTTATTGTCGCTTACCTGTAACAAAAAATAAAATATAATTAATTTTATTTTTAAAGGAATTATATTTATATAATAAAAAATTTTAAATATTTTAAATTTTAAAAAATTCATTCGATTAAAAATCCAAAATCTAAATCTCAAACCGAAATCTATAATAAAGATCGATAGAAAATGCATCGAAATATCCATAAAACATGTAGAATATTGTATATCTATATACAAGTTCACAAGTACGATTCGACATTTGCCCATTGAACATTCGGAGCTTACTCTCCGGGCGTAATAGAGAATCCGATCAATGCATGACCAGCGCGGGTTTAACAACGTTTCGCAATCTTTCCTCGGTTATGCCATAATGCGGCGGTCGCTCGCATATACACGTCGATGGAATGCATTCGAGAGCGCGGCTAGGGCGAACCGCAGAACCGTAAGCCCCAGGATAGATCCAAGAGAGTAGCCGTGCGTGCACGAGCGTTATCTTGGCACACGATGGACTTCGACAATTATTATCGATGAAAGAGCCTTTCGTGCGTGTGCGCCGTGGGCGAAAGTGCATTTTCAGTTCCAAAGACTGCAGGCGAATATTGTTAGCTACATACGCGGCAGTTGTAACTTTTATTGTTGGAATGCTTTCCATTTTCCTTTATTGCTTGGGAGTAGTTTTAGATGCGAAAATTGTTTTAATAATTTTTATTCAATATTGAATTATTTTATTTAATATGAATAATGATACAAATAATGTACAATAGTTTTTCTAAAAATTGAGAAAATAATTTTTAAAAGCCTTACAAAGTAAAAAATAATCTATACTTCACAGTTTTCTCGTCGAAATTAATTCAAGTTAATTGCTTTACTATAATGTTTCAAGTTTTCATTTGTTTTTAATGATGGACTATCAAGAATTACAACTCTACTACCATATTTATCGAAATCACATCCAAAAAAGAGACGATATAATGATAATAAATCATCCAATCAGACTTGATTAAAAAAAAAAAAAAAAAAGAAATACCACAATCATTAGAACAAACTAAACCTGTCACGATCATGCATTCTTCGAAGCAAATCCAATGTGTAGAAGCCTTCGCCCTTTAGCCATTTGTGTGCAAGCACGTATACGGAAAAAGAGACAAGGGAAAGGATGGAGACAAACGGAGAAAAAAAAAAAAAAAAAAAAGAAGATAAAACGTGCCCCTATAAGTCGCCTTAAGACAGCAGTTGCGTCGATCAATGCCCTGTGGCTTCTGTATTACGTTTAATTAGAATAATCTCCGGCCAGTCCGTTGCCAACAGCCGCGGTAACAGCAACGCCAACTAACCGGCACGCGATCGCATGCGTCGCTTGTATACTTCACTTACTCTCTTCTTTCAGCCTTTTTTTCTCTTCTTCATTCTTCTTTTTATCTCTTTTTATTTACCTCATTTACTCTCACTTCCTTAACTACGGTATTACGCGTCTCGGTGCGATTTTACGCTATCGTTTTTGGATTTTGTAAATTTTTCCTCGCTTCTATAATCTTTTTACGATATTAAATCATTCATTTTTTCATTTAAAATGATTTAACATTTCTTGCATAGTGTGAGAAAATTTTAGATAATTAATGTTTACACATCGCAATCGTCGTTTTTACATTTATTTTTTATTCTTTTTTCAAGGTTTTTCACTTACGTAAGAAGTTTTTCAGTGCCTATTTGTACATTTTATTAGTCAAGAATGATTCGATAAAAATTTTGCTGCGAAAGATTTTATCAAACTAAAAAAGTACTTTAAAGTATACGTAAAAAAATTACGTCAATTTTAAATTTACTTATCATTTTAAAATTTTATATTTACATTAATAAATAAAAAATACCAAATATACTATAATGGAATAATTTTTAATTGATATTTAAAATAAAAAGTACCATCCATACCGAAAAAATTAATTGAAATTCCACAAGTAACTACTGAATTTAAATAGTGCAAGAGAATAAATATAGACGTATACAATTTCTAGAAATCAAAATACTATTTGATTAACTTATCGGTATATGCTAGCAAACACGATGATTGTCAGGTTTCAATAATTTAACTCAATTTTAATCCGCTTAATCTCCGGTACAAACATAATCTACCATGCTTATAAAGTTATAACAAACTAATATTTTACTATATCAATTGCTATAAATAAAACTGGTTAAGCAATTCGCCGTACCGATCTTATTGAAATATTCAGATAATATTCTGTTATACAATAATAGAATTCAAGAATGAAAAGACAATAAAGGACAATTCATTGCGCTGTTTCATACGATTGTGTTTACGTAACAATGATAAAAAACATGACTGAAAGTATCTCGAATATGTATTGTGATACATTTAGCTTTAATAAAATATCTATTTTCAGCGCACAAAAAACATTATTTAAAAAAAAAAAAAAGGCATTTTTTAATTTACATTCGCAATTAAATGTTCGAGTGTAATAAGAGCTGTCAAAAAATAAACGATTAAACTAACGCATTTATGTAGCGCCATCATAAATAAGAAAGAAGTTAATATCGCACCCGTAGCCATTATTCTTTCGTGCACCGTTTCCCTTTTTGTTTTAACTCATCCCTTATTTCTCTCTCTCTCTCTCTCTCTCTCTCTCTCTTTCTTTCTATATATAAAATAAATGTGTGTATGTATGTATGTACACACGCACGCGCGTGCGCGTATATCTCCCGGTCGCTTACTTTAGACTCGTACCCGTCACGGCGTAGTACACAATGCGCGCGTCGACTGAGAACGAATTGCGGAGAAACAACAACGGCAACAACAACAATAATACTCGCCGAATGACCATTGCCTTCGTGATTTATTTTAGGTTCATTGTTCCGCGAGGCTCTCATCTCGACACTTCTCTCCTCTCTTTTTCTCTATTTATCTCGCGCGCGGGATAATGTAATTTCTTGGGATGAAAATTTGCGGCAGGAAAAACCGAAATTTAGTAGTTTTGTGTTGAAGTGTTAATTTTGCAAACGAATTTAATCTAGCAATTTTATTTGCGTACTTCATTTACTGTAAAAATATAACCGGTCAATTAAATTCAATTTGACCTTTTTTCTGTTTTTAATTTTTTTCACAGTAATTGCAGTTTAATATATATGCAACGTGTACAGTATAAATTCAATATTCCTTGCAACACTTAACAACACATCGACTTCAATTTTTATTATAAATTAAAACACTTACGTCGAACAATCACAACATCGCACATCGGCATTCGACGACAACGAGTGGCAATCGCCACTTAACCACGGCGCCTCAAAGATTCTTATCGAAATCAGACTATGAGTGCGCCGTACAGCAATTCCCGACGCGCTGGAATTTTAATTTAATCAAATACAATTCGAGTGCAAACGCGCGGGGATGTAACGTATGTCATCGGCGCGTTGAAAGCAAACGCGCGCAATTGTCGGAATGCGTACGACAACTACGCAAAAAGAAAAGGGGTAAAAGATAAGCATAAACGATATCGCGTAGTTCTCTGTTACGATATAATACAAGATACAATATCGGAGTCTAAAATTAGCCGGGCAATTTAGCCTTTCAGATGCGAATTAAGTCAATTACACCGATCGAGGATAACAGCGAACGCGCACAAACTCAGGGCATTTAAATAAATGTAAAGGACCCCGCATTATTGTACCGAGTTTTAATTGCACGTGAGTGCGTTAAAAACTCGGTAGCGAGAATACGGCAGTGTGCAACTATTTCCGAAAGACATACGCACTGTGACCGGTTTTTGGTTCAGAACATTGGCATTTAATTATATGATTTTTCGATTTTCCTTTTTTTTTCTATTTATAAATATTGTGAACTATTCACGCGCGATTGAATGCGTGGACAACTTTTTGTAGATCAAGCAAGGAATTGTATAAATCAAGTTTATATAATTCGGATTTATAATTAAATCCAAAAAAGTATGTCGATTGTAAGTTACTTGTACGTTTTATACATGCATAGTTTTTACATGGCGACGATTTTGTGAAAAGCGAAAGGAGAAAGCATTAAATTTGGTTTATGTGCATTTGCATAAGTGAAAAATGGTTTATTTGCTAGAGATTTTATTTTTGCATTCTACATAAATTAAAAAGTTATTGAATATTGATTGGTTGGTAACAAAAGCTATAACTATGCTTGTGTAGATAGCAATAAATCAACAGTTTGAACATATGCTCATTTGAAAATTCTTTTATGACAAGAGTAAAAAAGTAAGAGCAACTTCTTTAACGTAAAAATTATTATGACGAATGATTAAAATGGGTAAATGTATGGTACATTACTCGATTTACATCTTTCAGATGCACTTAAATATTATAAATAAGACTTGATTATTGCATACAAATATTGAACAGAATTTATTAAATTCTTATATATTTTTTAAACTCTTAATAAAGAAATATATTATTATGATATAATAAACAAATTATTAAATTTATAAGTACTTCTCTATTTTTTCATATTTTCCATTTCTAAAATAAAATTAAAAGAAGAATCGCATAAGAAATATAAAAACAATCAAAAAAGCAACGATTCTTTTCTTTTATTTCTCCTCTACCATTTCTTCTCCCTTTTTCTTCCCTCGGGATCTTTATCACAACGGCGCCTCCATTACGCGCGCGGATGCAAATCGCGCCTCATATACAATCTATCGGGACAAGAAGAGGGAGGTATAGCAGAGGGGTTATTTCTCGAGACTACTTTCCGGTGCTCGGGCGCACTTTAATACCCGTAGCGTATCTCTCACGCGTCCAAAAGGAAGAGAAAAAGTAAAGAAGGAGGATCGCGACGCGAGGCGAGAAAATGCGGCGTGCAAAAGAAAATACATACATTACTCCTGTGGGCTCTCTCTCTCTCTCTCTCTCTCTTTCTTTATCCTCGTTACACCGCTGTACCTCGGTTTCACTCCGTTTGCTCGATACGGTAGCAGTTCTCTTTTCTCGACTTTTTTCCATCTCTTTATTTCGCTTCTTCTCAATTTCTCTTTCGCTCACACGCAAACGCGTACACACACACGCACACACACACACGCGCGCGCGCGCGCGCCAACGCACTTTTCACGCCGAGGCTCTTCTTTTATTTATTATTTTTTTTCTCTCCTCTTAGCGCGATCTGCTTCTATTTCTATTAGGGCCACAAATTCAACAGCTGTTACACCTGTTGTCGTTTCTTTTCTCATCGTATCCGTTTAAAAATGCCGCGTTTATGTAGATTAAACGAAGGAAAGCTCAAGAAACCTTATACATATGCATTTGAAGAAATCTTTTCAGCGATGCACGTTTTTGAATAAGGCCGGGCTTTTTTTTATTTTCAATAATAATTCACTTTAATACATTAAATAGTTAAACAATGATTTTATACGTAATAACAATAGTTAACATTTGAAATACTAAGTTACGTAAAAATACATTTAATGATAATTTATTGAAGTTGATGTAACATTGTATGTATGCCTCTTGACCAACTAAATTACATTCGAAAACTCGCAACTCGACCAAAACCGAGACCAAATTGTCTAGCATTAACGCAGCAGTCTTATTTTGCTGGATTACCGTTAGTATTAAAAAAAAAAAAGCTAATGCACCAATCATTGAATCAAAGTATCTAAAATTCATTTCTTTCATCTATCCTCTTACTCTCTCAACGCTCTTTTTCTTTCTATCTCTCCTCTCTTATAAGCACTTTCTTTCTAGCTTCCGCACTTCGAAAAGCAATCCGACTTGTCCGTTAATTAACTTATCCGCTGAATTAAAATCCTCACTCTTATCGCAGTCCCTCGTTTATTTTTCTTTTTTCCAGTCATTCTCCTTTAGCATTTAATCGCTACAGCAGTGCCTCCTATCGTACACGAATCCATATATGCGTGCATCTAGTATATAGCCTTGAATCGTAACCGAACGTCATCGAACTACACCAGGAAGCGCGAAATTACCGGCACTTTCCTATCCTCTCCAATCTCCCCTTTCTGCGGGTTGTGTCCAACTTCCGCGATCGGGCGCTCTTTATCACTACGTTTCCTGTACGAGTGACTCGTAGGGATGAAATGCTGTTGTTCGCCGCTTTTTTTTTTTTTTTATAAAAAATCAAATGAGCATAGATTTTGTGTGAAAAAATTGGATGTCAAAATGAATATATAATTTTTACATTATGTGAGTAAATAGACTCGTTATAGATGAAGAAGTTATTAATCGTCAGTGATACGCATTACCCAAGCATAAAATTTATAATAAAGATAAATAAAAATATACCATCTTCATAGTAAGCGTTAAATATGTTTAAAACGACTATTTGTCAAGTGTGAAATGAACAACATAATTTTAATCGAAGTTACTTAAAAATTAATTCTCTTAATGCATCTCCGCACTATAAACAAACATTAAAACTTTACAGTGCTCGATTAAAGCTTCGATCCCTTTGGAAAAAACATTCTCTCTAAACGCAAATAAAGTAAGCGTGTACACGCACAAACGCGCATTTATTCACGGAGCAACGATGAGAACTCCTCGTACAAGCAGCAAATGTCCAAACAATTCACTGGACGTCGTCATCCCTCTCTCTTTCTTTCTCTCTTTCTCTCTTTCTCTCTAGTCGACTTATCGAGCTCGTTGGTCGCGCGCTACCATCGACAACGATGACGAGTACTGCCGGATACGCTACCGTGACGACCTGCCGTCCCGTCGACTGCTAATACACGCGCGACCTTCGCCTAGTTATACAACGTAAAATTCGTTGATCGCTCCTACTTGCTGATGTGTTGTCGTTGCGCTTTCCTGCCGATGACATGCGCACGCGCGGAGATGATGTGAAAGGCGCACCATTGTGTTTGTTTGTGAACATATGTGAAAATGATTGTTTCGCGAAAACGGAAAATATTGAACGAAAAACAATTTTTCGATGTAAAAACGTTTTTCCACGCGGTTCTAGACTTGCTATTCGGAATTAAATAAACTAACAATCAAAATCTTTGTGTGATCGATATTAAAATGAAGTTTAACATTTTTATTCAAGAATTTATTGGTTATAATTAAATTTCCTACATTTTTTCAAATTAATGTAAAATATTTTCAGTTGGCTTAATCAATATTGCAATATCTTTATATAAAAATATAAATCAAGAAAAAAATTATATTTCGAAATAATCAATGAATAACTTAAAGATTTATACTAGAAAATAGCAGCAAATTAAAATTTATATATTTTGATCTCGGCAGTCTCTTATACCAGTGGTATATTATTTGCGACTTTACAATATTATTATCACACAGTGCGTTTAAATTATGCTAATAATCTAATAATCTATATACCAATAACTGGCGAAATTCTAGTTTAATATATGCATTCAATTACATCATTAATATACAATCAACGATGCATAATTCATCGTACAATTAATCAGTTACTACATTATACATTAAATTCTGAGTGATAATACTTTCTTCTATACCACAAACCAAAATAAATAAAACGAGAAACCGATTGGAATTTCGTGTAGTAACTTACATAAGAAAAAGTAAAATAATCGTATTACCAAAAAAGAAAAAAAAAAGAAAAAAAAAAAAACAACAACACCTGATTTCATAATATAAAAAGGTGTCGACTATCCGTAAAAATTTTTATGAATTTTAAAGAAGAAAAACAAGAGAGCCACCGAATTCATTCAAGGCCGGAACGAATCGATCATTTATGAATCGACATTTGTATTCATGTATTCACACGCAAACGTTTCTCTTCTACACTGCTCCATTATATTCTTCAATTTTTGTTATCTCTCTAATTTCGACATCGTTTCAGTCTTTCGCGAGAGCATAAATCAAAGTGCGCTTTCTCTCTCTCTTTTTAGTTGTCGCGCGCGTCGCTATTGGCGAATTTACATAAATTAATCGCATTAGTCTGTGTCTCGAGGCATTTTATGTGATCCTCCTCCAAAGGATCATTGAATAGACAGCTACGTTAAAAGCAAACGATGCGAAAATATAACATTTCACGAGCGTCTTTGTACTATTGTACATATCATCGCGGTTATATTTATATTCATAATATTCTCGCGCTTATTACAATGTCAGTTTATTGTAAGTAAATATTAATTATTTCCCTTGACGTATCGCGATTTATTAAATCAGTTATAAAATATAACAATCATTATATTCCGGAATATATTTAAGAATGACACAGTTGCCACTATAAACTCGCGCATAAAAAGCAATTTTTTCGAGCAAAAGAATAACTAGCTTCCATTATTTTTTTCTTAAAAGTAAACGCCATCTTATCATCGATTTAAGTACTTAAAGAAAAATAAGCAAATAAAAATGCGGCATCTTCCTTGTAAAGGAAACAAGACCGGTACATCATTACGAAGTTTCGAATTTCCTCGATTCGCCTTTTATCGGGTTTCAGGAGAGAGGTCCTGGTTTCTTTGTTTTTCGCGTGCGAAGGCAGAGACGTTAAATTAAGGCGACGCAAGCGTCCTTCTCGAATGGCATCGAGCGAAAATGGAAAGCGAGTATGACTCCTGAAACGTGAAACAATGGGGAAAATGCTTCGAACGACGAAAAAATTATTACGCCTTTTTTGTATAGCCAAGGGAGATTCTGTGAAAATTACGCAGACTATATTATGAGAGTGAAAAGTTCCTTTAATCTTATTGAAATAAAATATTGCAAAAATATTGAACTTATGTTTAAGAAAATATAAATTTTTTTTAAAAAGTCATCAAAAAATTTTTATAACAAACTCGTATTATACACTTTTAAAACATAAATAAACACTAATAATTCTAATACAATACCAATAAAACAAAAACAAAGTAATTCCCATTAGATAAAAAATTATATTTATAGAAAAAATATATTGAACTTTTCTATGGAATTTAATTAAAAAATAAAGAATCATATGAGAAAAAAAAACTTAGGTAAAGGTATTCGGCCATATAACATAAAGATACAAAAGGGGAATAGATAATTTCAGATGAAATAGCGCAATAACGCATGCAAATGGATAGACGAGGGTTACATCGCCATCGTTACGGTCTTTTGGGAAATCTTAACGACGACGGCCCTTTCGATTTCCAGCGGCGGATAGAATACCGTTAAAAGGGGGATGTTAAACTAAATAACGACCCTCGAAAACTTTCATCCCTATGTGTCTCACCCGAACCATTATGATTAAATTAAATTTTATTTTTTGCGCTGAGTTTGTTTTCTTTTTAGAGGTTGATATGAATAACAAACGTTCAATACTAAAGGTAAGTGGTAAGTTATAAAACTAAATTTAATTTTGCAAAATATTCATAACGGTATAAATATTGCATTACTGTTTTTTTGCATAAATTACATATTAATTAAATTTGAAAGTAATATACTATATAAAACAAACGTAGATTTAAAAAAAAAAAAAGAAATAATTTTTAATTGCAACACTGTTCTTAGATAATTCAAAATAAAATTAAGAATTTATAAGTAAAACATTATATAACAAATTACTTTTCCTTGACAAAACGCGTTATTTCATAAAAATACTCCAGCCTATTAATTTTTTTTTTTTAGCTCCTCGTAAAGTAACGTCAGACTACGCAGCGATCGTTTATTAAAGGCAAGAACGCAAAGTGCCGAATCTTTACGATCCAAAATCGATATCGCATATGATAACCGTCGTTTATAAATTTGAACTAAACGAAACCGAGAAACTCGCGCGCGCGTTCGCGCAACGTCGTATTTTCTTAAAAGTGAACGCATACTCGGATTTTCTCGAAAGAGACACGAGTCGATGATAAATCAGAGTGAGCGATTACTCGATTTTTATGATAATCTAACGCGCATGCGTCGTCGCCGTTGTCGGTCGTAGCACAGTACACGGACCATGAACTGAAGTCGTAAAGTAAAAAAGTTCTGCTACATTGCTTTGGAAATTTGCGCGAATAAATCTTGATCATTCTTTTTCTTCTATTCGTTCTGACAATTTCTGTTTTTTTTTTTTTTTTTTGTTAAAGTTAAATAAAGCGCTGAGAATATTGAAAAATGTAAATGCTTCGAAGTATGTTTAACTTTTTAAGAGTTTCTTGTTAATGTATATACATTTATTTTTTGAAATAATAAAACACGAATATGCAAAAAAAAATCAAAAAATTGTTTTTGTCGAAGAAATAATTTCCTTTTGACTGTATCATTAAAACAAAACAATTCACACGCATTAAATTTAATAACATCCAAATTAAATTTTGACGCGTTGCGTCATTCGCATAGAATTAATTATCAACTCTTTTCATTAGATCCATCGAGCGCAAATGTTGTCAAATATAATCGTCACATTCGTTGCTCTCACTATACACCGCGAACGAACGACCTTGCGTTTCTTACCAGAAACAAGCAATTTGAACCATACGATCGTAAACAACGAACGATAATTTTGCCAAAAATTATCGTCTACCGGTGGTCGAGGCCAAGGTAAGGAGAAAAAAATAAAAATAAAAAAAATCACCGCAGCTTCTAGCTCATTCTCGTAGATTATTTCGAGCGTTAAGATCGTTATCCGCATTGTCAACTCTCTGTTTATGGATTTAATGGCGAGTCTCGTCGTACTTTTGTTAATTGTGGGAATTAAGATGTATAATAATTGTTATTATTGCGATTTCAGGATTGTGTATTGTTCGGAACGGACAATTTAGCCATGATAATCTTTTGGTTTTTATACAAGTTGCTACGCGAATTTTCTCATAATAGAAAAATTAATTTTCAAACACTATGTTTTATTCTATTTAAAATGTTTGCAGTTCTTTTATTGTTTGGAAATAAAATAAAATGATGGCACGTATCATATCCGGTAAGCTTTTACGCGATACGAATAAACTTTATCACAAAATAATTCTTTTATACTTGTATAAATATAAAAATTTTAAAATTAAAAACATATTGCAAGATTCACACTTTTAAAATAAATTCAAAGATAACTTTTACAAACTAATTACAATGTAGAATAGAAAAACATAAAAATTATTAAACATAACGTAATTCAAACTATTAACGCTTATTGAAACCATCGGCAACAACAACAACGACGACGACATTCACTGCTCACATATCGACATTCTCCGATACCCAATGTACATATACAATCGCGTCTCGCGCGACGGAAAGTAGAACGCGCTCGCATTAACGCGACGGTGAAGGGCACGCGTCTGATCCTCTCTCACTCTCTCTCTCTCTCTCTCTTTCTCGCGGCATTCACGCATTGCACGTGCCAGCACGCGCTAAAAGGGTAGCCCGGAGGCTATCGATCACGTGAAAGCCTACATCGCTTTAAGAGGGTGCGACGACGCGGAAGAGGAGAATCGTCGTTTCGAAATTTGTTTTTCGGAGAGGTGGATATGTAGTACGGAGCGCTTGAATGTTAAAAGCGAATGGGAAAGAGGGGAAAAAAAAAAAATATATATATATATATAGAGAGAGAGCGCAAAAGTGACTTTTTTTTGGTTTGTTTGGAAAGTCAAGGGAAAAAGAAATTGAAGTGGATTGTCAGGCACATGAAGGGTTTTGAATAATTTATGGAGGGTCGTATGCATGATTGTTTGGTAGTGGGTAAACACAGACGTGGACTGTTCGAAATTGATTTTTCTTTTTCTTTTTCACGAGATTATTAAAAAAATTCAAACGATTTTTGATCATCACTGAAAAATTAATTTGGTATGAATATTATTATTTTTGAAACTTACAAAATCGAAATGAAAAAATGACATTCCTTTCAAAAATGAAAAAAAAAAAAAAATAATTACAAAAAACGATATGATTTTCAGCGTATAATATTGTACTTTTTTCTGCGTACCCGACCTATCATGTTCTAATAATACACTCTTCTAAATATAACAAAAATCTTATTTTCTAACCAAACAGCCAATTAGGACTTGTAAAAAAATCTCGAAGATTTCCAAGTAACAACTGCAAGACTAGGGGAATATCACGCGACGTACGAAAATAAAACGCCGCGGAGCTTGGTTAAATCCAGTACACCGATATAAACAAAGATCGTATATACGTATATACAATTAGACAATTAGACAATTTACAATATTACACGTATACAATATATACGTATATACAATTAGGGAGCCGAAAATTCCAAGAGAAAAATCGTAGTGATTGTTTTCCGACGGTGTGCAGACTCCGTAGTATCTCTCTCGTATTGGCTGAAATGGCAGTGCGTGTACAAAGAACCTCGACAGAAGATGGAAATTGAAAACTTAACTTCGTCGCGTTCGATTGCCGTCGGCAAATTTATCAACGATTGGATCGAATATAAAGTTTCTTGCGGTGGACTTTATTTTGCAGGAGACCTTTCATTTTGATTGTTAACGTAGAATGTTATATTTTTTTTTTTTCTTTTTCACTCTCCATTTTCCTCAAAGTACCTTGATTTTAAATGTAGAACTGAAATTGTTTAAATTTTGTCGATTGGTCACTTGGTTTTAAGGATATAAACTGTGTGAAAATTTAATTTAATTATTTCTCACGTAACGAGCATAACGGCATGAGAAGAAAATAATTTCAATAAACTCGTTTGTATTGAGTTTATTTTTATTTTTTTATTGTACCTTTAAACGATGCTTTTTATATGCACGTTATAGATAACATTAAATTCATGAGAAAATAATTTTTAATTTATAAAGAAGTGCGAATAACAGTACCATAACTTTTTTTTTTATCTCAATAAAGTTTCATAGCTTAATTTAATTATAAATATTTTTACATTTAATTAAACGTGCTTTAATCAAGATATAGCGCATAAAAATCGAATCATTTTTCAACGCAATGCCAAACACGTTTTCAGCTTTTTTCTAAAGAGGAAGCTACTATGTTCATAAATTTATTTAATAATCTACAAACTTATATTTTTAATAAATTTCAATAATCTTACTCTGAATTGATAACCGAATAAAAACCGATCAAAGATAAATAATTTATTAAACTCATCATCTTTCTACTTTCGGTAACAATCCACTACGACTTTCGTAGAAACAAAAAAGTACAATTGATGCTGGAAAAAGAGATACAATTTTCCTCGCAATGATTTTCGTTCGAACGTCTTAGCAATACACATTTACATTCTATTCGAAGTTCAAAAAAAAAAAGACAAAAAATGTTTGTCAAGACGACCGCGCAAAAGCGACGGCTCTAACGGGATACCGTCATCCCTCGCGATACGTGAATCGTTCGTTCACGGATTTCGAGACGCGTGGCACGCGCCCTAATAAATTATCTCTCTGCGTGGGAGAGAAAAAAGTACGTGCGGATCGTCGAGTCCCGTCTGCTCGGTGGAGCGACGGGATTGGGCGCTGGAAAGATTAAGGGCTTCTACGCAGTAGGTAAAACTCAATGACGGAAAAAGAAGAGACTTTAAATTGAATGGAGGAATAATCTCCGAGTTCGATTTTACTTTTAAAGAGGCATGTGATTATAATAAAAAATTTTTTTTTTTAATAATCGAAGTTAGAGGTTGAAGAAGAGGTTAGAATTTAAAGGTTGCGTTAAAAGAAAAGAAAGAAGGAGACAGATATAGAGTAGACATTTTAATGTGTTTATTTTAACAAATTGTGCCTGATAAATGTTTTGAATTAAAAATTAAAATTTTATAAAAGTCGAATTAAATGAAGAAGAATTGAAATTTTGTTCTTTAGTCAAATAACATTGAACGCTCCACAAAGAAAATATATTTGTTACGTACTGTATGCATAAGTTGGCTCTCAAAATTCGAAGTACTTAACTATTCTTATCTTGATAACTTGTAGAAGTAACAAATTAGAAGCTGTAAATTTTAACTTTTAAAATTTAGTTACAGTTAAAAAAAAAAATAACATAAAACTTTTCTTTACAAAATTACAAAGTAAAAAAAATGATTGGAATCACTATTATAACAGTAATTACGCTACAAAAAAATAACTCATTTAACTTGGACGCAATTTAAAAAAAGTATTTTTTAAGCTTAATAGAATTTATCGCTGTCAACTCATGTAACATTTACAAAGCTAACTTAATACTGCTCTGTTAATTAGTTTCTAGCACAGTCTCGTAACAAATTTAATAAAAGTACAATAAATACTAGTCACTATTAAAAAAAACATATGTGAAATATTTTAAAGCAAGAGTATTTGTAAAAAATGTTAACATCTTTTAAAATGATAAAAATTTAATTCATTTATAAAATTTATTTGAACATTTTAATAAAGCAAACTATTTTTAACGATAAAATTATTATTTCGAAATATATATTTATTCAATTCTACTTTTTTTTCTAAATATTACAAATTTTAAATTAAATATCAAGTTATTAACACGCAAGTTTAAAAAGAAAAACAATGAAATAAAGTTATACGAACTAAGTGAAAAAAAGAGAGAGAGAGAAAGAGAGAGACAGACAGATAGAGAGAGAAAATAAAAAAGCAAACAAAATCAAAAAAAGACAAAAATGGCTAAAAGAACCCATGTCTGCGGAGTAAACTTCGCTGCGAGCAATTCATGACAGAATTTAGAGGTTGCGTTAAAGAAAAAGAGAGAAGAAGAAAAATATAGAGTAGACATACAAAAAAACTTCGGAGTGAAAAAGACGCGCCCGCGTGTCTCGAGCGCGAGGAGTTTCGTCGCCGGTATTAAATAAACGCGGAAGGAAGTTTTTCGATACTACCGACGCTCTCGCTTCGTTTTTCCATGGCGACGCGACGTCTTTTTTTCTTCTTCCTTCGGGCGCCCATCGCATCGAATCGTATAATACGCGCGTAAAAATCGATTCCGAAAGAATCGATAGTTGAGAAAAGGGTTCACTGACTTTTGACTTTTTTTTTCAAATTTATAGCTTTGTTTTGAGAGAACGCGATTACTCTAACGGATGAATAGAAAAAATATCAAATAATTGGTGTAAACTTTATGAAAACATTCTTGATATTAAAATTTATTATTTTTTTGATAAAAAAAATTTTTAATTTTAGTTTTAACTTATTTTTATTGTTAAAATTATCATATAAATTTAGATTTAGCTTATTTTAATTTATACTAAAAATACTCGTAGTAGCTTGATTAAAATAGATGACACAAGCTTTTTAGTTTTAAGTAGATGTTTTCAGTATGCTAGAATTAAAGTAATGCATTCTTGAGTCGTCTCGGCGTAGAATAATTAAATATTTTGTCTAATTTTTTTTAAACAAAGAGCATCCTATATTTGTTCGCAAAAAAACAACGCATCTCAAATCAATAATTTTTTTCCACAATAAACGAAAAAAAAATAACTTTTAAATTAGTTATGCATAAATTAAAAAAAAAAAAAGTGTTTCTTCGATTTTGTGATGATAAAACCACGACGTTTAAATGATATGAAGATTCATCTTTATGTGCATTATTTGTTTTCTGTATAAGTTTATTAAGTCGCTCCAATGCTAACAATTTTACTTTTAAACAATCATTTTAAGTAAATCGCAACTTTATTATTGTTATAAAAAAAGTTTTCATTGAAAATTTTCTTTTCGCGAGGCAATTTTATGCTTCGCGTGCATCTAGAAAACGCGATAACAGCTCTCCGGAGAGAAAGCCAAATTTGAATTCGACATGTACTCGTCCAACAATAGTCACCCTATTTATTACCTTTCGGAGACACTTGCATCCAAATTAGTGCAATGCACCAGCGATCGAAAATTACACTCGCGAGTTCGTAAAATGAAATTTATTTACGTATTCGAAGGTATCGCTTGCATTTTATTCTGGTTTTCACGACAACAACTTTATTATAAGTTAACAAAAATGTACGTGAAAGTGTATACATGCGGTTATATCAAGGTTCAAGCTATCGTTTTCGAAAGCGCAACAAGCTAAGGAAACTCTGGAATTTTGGTATTAATTTTCTGGATACTATCTACTAAACCGCATGATGAGTTTAATAACATGTAGTTTTTATCAAACAATGTCATATTTAATTTCATAATAGTGGCAAGTAATGGTTATAGATTGCAATTATAATCACGCTATAATAAATTTGTTTTCTAAAAAATAAAATACTAAGAAATATTTTATCATTACACTTAGTAACTTTAACACGTTAAGGAAAATTTTGATTTGCACGCAATCTATTGTATAAAAGAAAAAAATCACAACTATACAAAACACTTCACTTTATAAAATAATTAATGTGACTACAATTTTAATTTGACGATATAAAAAAAAAAAAAAAATTAAATTAAAATAAAATACCTAGAACTTGAAAACTTTTAAAAATAAGACTCATACTTGAAGAATTTAATAAAACTTATTAATAGGTAGAATATTATTTCAAAATTTTACTTATATTAATTCTGAATGTATTTGAACATTATTTATTACTTTTGAAATAATACCTAAATTATTTTTAATCTCTGAATTCAAATATAATGATTTAAATAATTTTAAATACTGTAACGATGGGAACGGTATAATTAAGTATTTTACCTTATTTCAAATCATTTTATATGTCCATCAAGTTAGCCCCGCCATTTTGTCAAGAAAAAAAAAAAGTCGTGCTGAATTGTGCTCAACCTGTGCTATAGTGTGCTGTAAATAAAAAAAAATTAATTTTAAAAATTTCGATTTTTATAGCCAAAATTAGATTTTCGAAAATAGTTAGCCTTACCATTTTGTTTTTTACGGAATAAAAGAGTTGTGCTGCATTGTGCTCAACTTGTGCCATAGTGTGCCGAAAAATAAATTATTAATTTTTATTTTTTAAGGGAAAAAATCATGGTTTACGAAAATAAGTTAGCCCCGCCATTTTGTTTTTTACGGAATAAAAGAGTTGTGCTACATTGTGCTCAACTTGTGCCATAATGTGCCGTAAAAATAATTTATTAATTATCATTAAAGACAAAAAATCATCGTTTTCGAAAGAATTCCGAAAGAAAAAAAAAAGTTAACTCCGATCATAAAAATTATAAAAATGAAAATTAATAATTTTTATTAACAGCATATTATGGCACAAGTTAAGCACAATGCAGCACTTTTTTTTTTTTTTTTTAGCAAAATGGCGGGGCTAACTTTTTTTCGAAAACGACGATTTTTTGCCTTTAAAAATGATAATTAATAAATTCTTTTTACGGCACATTATAGCACAAGTTGAGCACAATGCAGCACAACTCTTTTATTCCGTAAAAAACAAAATGGCAGGGCTAACTATTTTCGAAAATCTAATTTTGGCTATAAAAATCGAAATTTTTAAAATTAATTTTTTTTTATTTACAGCACACTATAGCATAAGTTGAGCACAATTCAGCACAACTTTTTTTTTTTTTAAAGACAAAATGGTGGGGCTAACTTAATAAACATCATTTAATTTTAAATTTAGAAGAAATTTACACGTCGATGATAACCTGAAATAACAGCGATACTTTTTATTCTAAAATTTTCAATACTCCAAACAAAATTACATTCTACTCATCCCAGCACTATTGCATCACATCTCCATTGCGTATGCAAGTACAGAGTTTCAACTAATATTCCACAATAACTCTCATATTCTCAAGACTCATCGACGCATATATATATATATATATATATATATATATATATATATATATATATTCATATAGACACCGCAGAGAACGTAGAGTAAACCACGCTTGACATACGCCCATGCGAAAACGCGCGCGCGACGCTGGGCTGGGATGCGTCTATTGATTTCGGCCGCGAGAGCAGTCCGCCGCCAGTCAAAGTGAATGAACAAACAAGAGTGCGTCGGCGAGAGAGAGAGAGAGAGAGAGAGAGAGAGAGAGAGAGAGAGAGTTGTAGAGTAGAACTACTGGGGAGAAAATTTAATTACCGAACCCACGCGCAACTTCGCGTTGCTCGACCGTTGCTTCAACAAATTCGTATATGTATATATATATATATATATATATATGCGTGTATGTGTGTGTATGTCGATGATACGTATAGGATATATATATATAGTATATAGATCCCGGGTTATTTCGTGAATATTGTTTATGCCAAGCCGAACGGATGTGAAACAATGGCTGTGTTAACGTTGGAACCTATGGAATTCAGTAATGATTGGGGAATTAATTGTGACCGAACGAAAAATTGATTGCCGCAAATACAAAGAAAAATGTTTAATTATCCAAGTACGGTGTAGTTTTGTTCGGGAGGCGATCGAATCGTTGATAATTAAATAGTCAACGATAATTGAACGGTCAAAATTTTTATTACTGCTTGCGCGATAAAAATTAAATAAAAATAATTAATTCGATCGTTTTTTAACATTTTGACCAAAATAAATATTTTAATATAATATTTTAAGCATAATATATGTTTTCTTAACACAATCGATTTTGTACTTATACATTATCATGGTCTTATTTTGAATGATAGATTTTTGTCTTATATAAATATGTCAAGGAAGATACTGCATTAAGGCTAAAACATTAACGTATCATAATATGCAAATTTTATAGGCTCTCCGTCATAAAATATTCAAATAAATTACCTATATAAAACTTCGTTATAAAAAAATTTATTTTGCGAATGACGTTACCTCAATGGTTTCAAAAGGTAAATTTTCTTTTAGTGTTGCGACGTACAAAAACAAAAATTAACGATTTTTTGAGTCAGAGAGTTCAATCGCTATTATTTTACCAATAAATAAAAAATAAATTATATAAATATTTATTTAACAATCCATTCCAAAAAAAGTCTTCTCGGCAATATCAAAGATCATAACTTATACAAGGTAAATTTGAACCACTTGATATTTTGCGAAAGTGTTTCTCGATACTTTTACTGAGATAATAACGATGAATTTCAAGAAATTGCAATTTTAAAAAAAATCGTTTTCATTTCACATTTAAAATATTAAGATTAAATATATATTCGATTTCTTAACAATAAAAAACACATCGTTTTATTATATATTAAATTAAATTATTAAGATCATTAATAAAATTTAGAAAAATACATTTTTCTCATCAACAGATAAATCGAGTCAATAGTGTTCTCTCGCCCTTACTCGCAAACTTCAGCAATAAAATAAAAATAGCTCTGACAAAACCATAAAAATTTCTTGAGGAATTGTGTGCACGTAACAGCGAAGGAAAACAAAAAATCTCGCATACCAAACAAAACAAAATCGAAACAAGTGAGAAAAGAAGAGCACGAGATGCAAGTGACTTTGGCAACAACAAACATCGCGTGTTGAAAAAAAATTACGTCGCGCTTTGTTTTCCGTCGATACACGAGTCCTCATTTTTTTTTTCTCAACTCGCGAGAAAAATCTATATACGCAGCGGGCGTCGGTCCTGCTGTAAGGAGTATAAAGTGTGCAAAAGCAAATATGCGCGTTCGCTCGTACGAGGGAACGACGAAAGGGTTACGAGACTCTTGGGGGTTGTTTTACAAGTACCGCGAACTCGCGAGAAACTCGCTGCTTTTTAATAATTGCGCCACTGCTGCGTATAGAATATTGGGAGTCGCATCCTTTTTTTTCTTTTACGGAGTTTTGTTTAATTTCCGTGCTTCTAAATAAATTGTTGATTTATATAGATATATAGACATGGTTTATTATAGAAAATATTAAAAAACTTAGATTTCATACAATATGTTTTCAATAAATATCTTAAATGAATTTGTAAAAAAATATTTTCTTAAGCATTCTTAAAATATTTACAATAAACGACTTATTTTCATCAATTTACTTTTAAGGTTAAATACAATGTTGTTCAGTAACAGCGTAAAAGCTATTTTCCCTCGATCTTAAACTTAAAAAGTCAAACCAGAATTCAATAAAGGTGAACAACCCGATTTCATCATAGCAATTTCACACAATTAAACTACGTAAAATGCGGTAAATGGTCACCGTTTGCATTTTCACAACTTGTTAGTGTATAATGGCAGTTAAACAATACAACGGAAGAATAATCAACCTTAATGTCATTGACTTTCATATTTATCTTGTCGCATGTTACACGTAAGCGAAATACGTAGGATTACCGATGTTCTTACTTTCTTTTCCGCGATTCAATGTCTTTGTCATGTGCAACTCGTAAAAACTAAATTTAAGGACAAAAACATTTATATATATATATATATATATATTTTTTTTTAGAAAAAACTAGAAAGCTATAATTGTTATTGTTTCTTATTTCAATTGTTTTACTGCGACTTTGTTGTTTATTTCAAGAAGTAATAATATTTGTAAATTAACATTTAATTATAGTTTTATAGGAATTTTACTACTTAATAAAAATTATAACACTTTTTCTTACAATTTACTTCGATATTAGCTGTAAAAAATTTATCTTGCACTTAAGATCTTTAAACAATTCATTCCATTCTTATTCTACTTTCTACCTAGACACATTCGTAAACACATACGTATATATATATATATATATATATATATATATATATATATATATATATATATATATATATATATATATATATATATATATATATTTAACGCTAGATATCTACATGAACTTGACAATGACTCGCGCGAACTTGAATACCGAGGCGGTGGCGTCGGTGCGACGTTGGGTAAAAAGCGTCAACGACGACAGCTCGTCGAAGAAAAAGCAAAAAGGAAAGTAAACGAGACAAGACGTACATACAATATATAATCCTATACATACAAGTACCCACACGTATATATACACAAATACACAAATACACACACGCTTTCGCCAAAAACGCGGCGCCGGGGAAGCCAAGCGTGCAAAACATTCCAGCGTGATGAGAGAAAGAGAGAGAGAGATGTACGACGTGTATCGCACAAGTACGTAAACGGACGCAGGCGCGTTATCGACCTGTCGAGACTTTGCATTGTTTACGCTTTCCTGTACGACCCCGTAGAGGAGGACCATTCGACGAACCGAGTGCCTGCGGTGTCAAACGCCTATACCGTGTACTATTGCACGATGCAATTCGTCGACTATCGACGGGTATTCTCTCTCTCTCTCTCTCTCTTTTATTTTATTTATTTACTTCTTTTTCGAAAACGAATGTGTTGCTTTATATTTTGTTGGCGCACGAGAGGAAAATTCGTCGATGAGTTTGGCGTATTTTTTTTTATTTGATAGATAGAGTGCGATGAAGTAGACGCGCGTGTGTACATGACGATAAATCATGAAACGTTAATACAGTTAGTTGAATAAAAAATATACATATGTAAAGCTTAAAATAGACAAGAGGTCATTTAAATATAAATTAAAATATAATTTACATTGTATATATATATACACGATAAGACAGTCGTTATTTTAATCACAATTATAAATATAATAGTTGTCACATACATACTTACATATATATGTAGATGCGTATAAGAATCCATCTTATTCGCATTCATTTGCATGCAGACTCATATTTATAAACGCGTACGAATGCATGCCTAATCGTATTGTTTTGCGATTAAATTTATTAGCCACTCACTAAAGATAAAAATGACTTTTATTCGCTACTTGTCTTTTTTTATACATAGATATGCACTTAAAGCATTTTTAAATAAATGTAATAAAGTCTTTTACATGAAAGAGTTGCCTGAGATAATAAACTGTCTATCTACCGACTAACCATTTAATAATAAAATGCTTCGATAATAAAATGGAACAGTAACGAGAATTTGAGTCTTGAATGTTGGTTCCTGGTATTCGTTGACGATTATTTTTTTAACAATATTCACAGTTAAGCCACAAGAATTTTTTTTTTTTTTTTTTTTCTAAATCTTTTGGTACAGTAAATATTAGTAAAAGAATAAATAATTCGTGACTGTTAAATATTTAATTTTATAACTAATAAAAATAACATTTTTCTTTAAAATAACACAATGATTCAACGGATTTAGATAAAAAAATATACATTGTGGTTTTTTTTTTTTAATAATTTAAGTATTATCAAAATTAATTATTAAATATTTGAACATTGTAAAAATTTCACACTATAAATAAAGTAGCAAAAAGAAAATTTTTTGATTCCAGTGATACAAAATCCAAGTCCCTTATAACAAAGATTATAAATAAATGTAAGTAATATACAAGCACATATCGTTATCGCTTCAAGTCCGAATTATTTAACAGAAAATTTCTAAGATCATCGCATACAAACATCAAACATTTTTCGAAAACCAACCGAGCCGTTCATAATCCAACCGGAGCATACGATAAAGCCGTACAGAAGTAGCAACGTCAGCATCAGCCAAACGTACATCGGTAAAAACGAGGTAAAACCATTGCTTACATGCACGCACACACACACACACATAAACACCTTTACATATATCTCGGTTCGCTGCCCTCATTTGAATGGTCGCGCAATAAATAATGGTAATCGGACGCGGGAAGAAGCGATACACGAGCGCGCAGCTTCTGAACGGCGCGCATAAAGTATGTCTTTCCTCTTCCCTCTTCCCTCCTCCTCGCTCCGTCTCTCCTTTTCATACTTATAAGCGTAAACTCTCTTGTATGTATATATTGATTCTCCACGGGAGATAAGGGGGTGCATCTATTAAAGTAACGCCGCTGCGCGTATAGTGCGTTTTGTGTACATATATACATAGCGCGTATGCGCGGACGTATGTGTGTATCGGTTATAAAAGAAAAACGACAGAGCGCGAAAGCGAGAGCGAAAATAATAGAAGAGGCGCGCACGAGTATGTATATGTATATGTGTGTGTGTTGGTGCGAGTAAGAAAAACGTGAGAGAATGAGGTATTTGGACAGAAATGAGAGAAAGAACGTTTTATTTGAATTGATGTTGCGTCACGGAGATATCGCTGTGGAGATACGTTTTTTTGTGAGGGATTAACAAAGAGATGCTTGTGAATTTTTATCACAATGGCTGCACCGCGACGGAAACTGTATATGTGGAAGATGTTCACATTGGAAATTTTTTGAAAGGTTCTTTCGTGTTGTAAAAGTTTCTTTATTTGAGAAAAACGTGTATAGAGCGAGCTTTTTTTGAATTTTCTGAATGTTTAAAATTTTAATAATGTATATTAATTATTTTTATAATATTTACACAAAATTTATTGAAACATGTAATTATTTTTTATTCGAACTATTTTTAAAATTTAAAATAATTTGTAGTTCATACATTATTCTTTAAAATATGAAAATATAATGTAATAATTATAGAGTTATGAGTATGTGCTAAGTCAAAAAACTATAATTTATATAAAAAAAATTTATTAAATTATAGCTAATTAAAAATAACAAGAACTTCTAGCACGGTTAATCATATCGACATTTTTTCAGATTCCAGGGGATGAAAAAAATTACCAAAAAAAAAACAAACCTCATTCAATCTTCGAGCAAAAAAGATCATAACAATGAAAAAAAAATGGAGACCAATAAGAAAAACAAGTCTAGCAACGAGACTGTTAAGTAAAAAAAATAATTAAAAAAGTCATACACAAGTCTGGACATTAACACCAAGCTGCCAATCGTTCGATTGACCAAGAGAGACAGTGAGAGAGAGAGAGAGAGAGTGAGAGAGAGAGAGAGAGAGAACTGCTCCACACAACACGAAGATACTTTGATGATTTTGCGTAACCGGTAGCAACTTAGGTATTCTAGAAAAACGAGTTCTACGCTCGTATACGCACTTGGCTCACGTGGCTCAACTGAGTTTAATGGCCCGAAGGAGAAATACGAGGATAATTCGCGTGAGCGGTGGAAAAACGCGGGTTTTGTTTACCCTATCCGTCTCGTATAAAAAATTGAAGGAGAAAAGAGTAACCAGTGTTGTATGACTCCTTTTTAGATGTTGTAACGTACCGGAGCAATTTATCTTACTCATTTGATAATTACTGAATTTTGACTGTTCTTTTGGTTTTTACAATGTTGATAGAGAAAAAACAATATAATATAATATATCTTGTATATATATTTTTATTATAATTGTAATCGTCGAAGTATGAAAACTAATAAAGTCTTATTTAATATAAAGGTCTTCGACGTTTTTAAGCTGTCAGAGAATATTAAAACTCATATATTATAATCAATTTTTATTTACCATTTTTTTCTGACTTCATAAATATTCAATACTTAAATATGATGGAAAAAAAAAAAAACTTTTAAATTAAATTAACAGATCAAAATGATCGATATTTTTTACGTGTAAATTTTATCATAATAAATATAAATAAAAAAAATAAATGAATTGAAGTACAATGTATCTATTTATTTAAATATTTTTATGGCATAATTTTAATAAAAAATAAATTTAATGAAAAAAATATTAAGTGTATAATAATTAAATACGAATAACGCAAAATTTTATACAAGAAAAGTAAAACTCAATTTTTAATACTAGAAATTTCAAGAATGTCAAAGAAAAGGTCATAAGATCTATGAATTCTTTTCCTTTAGTAAATCTTTGCTTTTAAATAAACTCCAAGTAACAAATCAAATGTACGCGTGAATGCGACCGAGAGAGGAATATGTGGTTTACATAATAGTTGACCTCGTGCAAGGACTCGCAAAATCGCAGTGTTGTGTGTTTATATATATATCAACATACAATTATTAAGCGATGCCTTATACTCCTCTCGACTGCTCAACTGTCGTAGGTCAGATTGTTCTCTCGCGCACATACGTACGCGTGTACATTAAACATACGTGTGAGTATTACCTTTCTCGTTATGTAACATAAGAGTAGCGGACCCCGATGATTAAATAAATATCTGCGCACGCACGTTTTGCAGGAAGGTTGGGAACAAGCAGTGAGGTGCGCGCATTTTTTTTTTTTTTTTTTTTTGTATCGTATGAATGTTTTGTGATGAGTATTTACGCTCCTTTCAATGCGTGCATATTTGTCGATTTTAAATTTTATGTAAGACACCTGGTTACTAATTTACTGATTTTTGCTTGAGTTTATTTTATAAATTTTATTGATAATCTTGTACAGTTTTGATGCATTCATTATGCTTTATTGCTGATCGTAACATGATCTCATAATATATTATACTATTTATAATTAATTGAAAATATTATTTTACTAATAAAAATTTTGGTTCTATTCTATTTAAACATTCTATTACTCTCACGAAAATTATTAAATTAATCAATGTATTGAATGCGAAATCGGCTAATAAATTTAAATATTTTTGTATCTTTATGAAACTTTTGATTATAAAATTTATACATAATAAACACGTAAATTTGCCCATATTTTAAAATGATTTTTTTAATGCATGTTACTGCGTTACCAAAAATATGTGTAAGTCATTAAAATTTAGTATTATGTGAGAAAATTTATTTATCAGATGACGATTCAAAAATTATTTAATGGGTAAATTTGATTAGTACACTTTCAAATTTCGCTTAACGATATTTATTTTTCATTCAACATTTATTTTAATAAATATATTTATTATTATTGTTAAATTAAATTCAAATGTTATTGAAATTAAAATAAGTTTATACACATATTGTTTTTAACAAATGAATACATATAAATAAAATTTAGTGATGAAATCAATAACTTTAACTGCGATAACGAGTTCGACCTCGTTTTTATTCAAAAACTAAAAATAAATTATTTTTATATGAATCTTTGCAACAGTCATATCTACTATATAGGTACAAAAAATGTGTGGCTTATTAGTCCTTTAATTATTGCACCTTGAAGATAAAGTAACGCGTAAGTGGAGAAAATACGAAGTACAAATTACATTGTTCCTGATAAAACAACTTATAAATCACATTTATTACACCTTTACGATACGAAACAAGACACGCCACGCGAAAAGCGATTGATGCGATAAGACGTGTCGATTCCACAAAAAATCGAAAGTGTCGCTCGAGTGTATGAGTGTGAGACACCTTTCGGTGATCTTTTTCGTACCCAACAGTTGGAATGCTTGGGGAGAAAATAAAATATAAACAAACAAACTCGGAAGCGCAACCTTATGATATGTCCTTCGCTTTCTTATACGCGTGTATATACACATCCCCGCGGGCTGAGATGTCGATTTCTTTTGCGAATGAAATATGTATACATGTAAGTATATACATATATGCACAAGTGATCGCGTCTCTTTTCAGGGCTGAGACAACGACGATAAATGACGATGTCTCAAGTTCAAGTTCGGAGAACACTTTCACCGGTAATAACGAGTCGATACATATATCTATACACCTATTCTACGACCCACGCATTTCACCGAAATTTGAGTTGAGTGTAAAATTGCCAAGTGAAAGGATTTATTATCGAAAGTCAAAGTTGATGGGATACGTTCAACATTTGAATTAAAAAATAAAAAATAAATCGTTAAGTTAAAATTTTACTGCTTCCTGTTTTGAAAGCATATTTTTTAATTGACAGTCACTTTGTTTGACTAATAAATATAATCATAAATGTATTAAATAATCAAAAAATTTTACATAAAATATTAACAAATTATTTATCCTTAAATAAGTTTACTTACTTAGTGGACGAACCTGTGATTGCGTTGCACAGCTATTATGATGTGTATATTATAAGCATGTAATTTTAAAAATTATAGATAAATTAACACGAACGAGTTTTGATTCATAATCTAATCTATTCACTATTATATATTTAAATATAAAAAAATTGGAAAATATATTGTTTGTTCTAGAATTTTTTTTTGTTTTAGAATTGTTAGTTTTTACATGAAATAAAAATAAAACTTCGTTTACATTCGGAATGTAATCAAACTTTTTCAACGAACTGTATTTTCTAGAAATTTTTACCAACGGAAAATTCACAAATATTCCAAAATTCAAAATGATGATTTTATTTCTTTACTTTTTGAATCTTAATTTTTATAATAAGTAGCTTAAATACATAAGTTAATTTTAATATTTTAATACATATAAAAAAATGTGAAAAATTTCTAATAAATATTTATATAAAAATATAAAAATAAAAAAAAAAGAAATTTTTACTCAATTGTATTTAATCAAAATATTTTATTCAACTTTTAACCATTAAAAAATTAAAATATTATTAAATCAATAAGTATAAAATAAATATTAATTTTTATATCCAATTTAATATAAAAACATTTTATACAAAAATTTATTTCAAAAATTATTTAACAAAAAGTGTAATTTTTTTAAAGAATACCAAAACTGACCTCTACCGGTGACAAAAACAAAAAACAATATGGCCGCGGTATTTTTAAAAAAGGAATTTGACTTACCTTACGAAACATGCGAACTCAACGGCATCAGCCGGTCCGTTGTATTTCGTTTGGTCAGCTTCACCAGCAGCACCACGAATATATCTCTTGGCTCTGTCTCCCAGGACCGCTTTTGGAAAGACGCGGCGACAATTCTCCTATCACTGATGACTATTATAAATTCTCCCCTTTGGTCACTCACTTGAAATAACTTCAAAATACTATTTAGCGGTGACTTAAAACTTATTACACTTCCTTCTCTATCTCACAAACTTTTTCCTTAAATACGTTTTTTTTATTGGCTCAATTTATCGATAATTTTTATTTCTCATTTAATTAATTTTAATGCGAAAAAAAATGACGGTTTGCCCGAGAAAAAAACGTACGTATAAGTAAATCTACGTCAAACTATAGAAGCACACGCGTACGATACTTTGATTTTCGCGGAATTTAAATACCTGTAATGAACGCGCGCGATACCTACGGCAAATGCAAAGGACGAAAAGAATAACGTCCTCACGGTTAGAACTCGCGCTCGCGACTGGTACGGAGTTGCCGAAGCTGGATACCCCGAAGCGAACTCAGCGCCACTCAGCGGAAGCCGAACGGAACGAAGAGAAAAGCTCGACTAGGCGCGGGAGTTTAGTTAAGTCCGCGATCGCGAGATTTATCGATGAAAGTGTGTTTTAATATTTGTGTGAATTTACATTTAAAGTGAAAATTTGTTGAAAAAAAGAGAGAAAAAGCGAACTTCAATTGCCGCTGCTGCTATTGTAAAGTAAGTGAATTAATTTTTTACAAATATTTATCGCCCTTTTCGTATAAAATCTTTATAAGGGATTCAAGAATTACGTGAAAAGATGGCGGATTAAATTCGCATACTTTGAGTGCGAATGTGATCTTCCTTTTATTGATTTTTTGTTTTGACGAAAAAATTTTTTCCTTGATAAAATAATTCAAATTTTTCATAAAATACATAAAAATTTTTAAATATTGAATGCATTAAATAAATTAAATTTTATTTCCGTAAAAATTCACTTGATTGTGTATTCTGGAAGTTTCGAAAATTGTTAACGGTCGAATTCGAAGAATCGGAGGCTCTCTCGAATTCGGAAAATCGGAACTGCGCAATAAATTTTCTTTATCACATTTATTTACTTTTCTTACGATTTTACTAAATTTCAACATTTTTTTTTAATAATTCTTATTTTTCAGTCTATTAAAATTTTTTTGTTTTCGCCTTTATTGAATTATTATTTGGTAAAAATTAATTTTATAAAAATTTAAATTAATAGACAATGGCTTTATCCAAGGTTATGCCCTTTCTCGAATACAAACATATTCGTTTGAATTTTACTTGATAAAATTGAATGAATGGACTTTTAAATATTTTCTACAAATTAAAAAATATTACGTGTTTGAAATATATTAAATTTTCTAAAAATTTATAGCTTATATTTTTAATATGCAAGGTAAAATATGATATTGAATTTTTACATTTTTCTGGGATTTAAAATTTTTTAGATAAATAACTTTTATATTCCTTAATTACCCTGAAATTGAATTTTATGAATTTTATTTACATTGTTTTATATTATTTTACTGACATTTTTATTATGCTCAATTTATCATTTGTAAATATTTTTTCAACGCCAATTTTAATTTTAATCTTTAAAATAGAAAGTAAAAATTTTTAAAGCTATATTTATATCATTATTTGTTCTAACAATAATTTTATAATGAATTAAAGAACATTTTTTCTTTCTTCTAATTTCTATCATTGACGTGCGTTTCACGTTTTATGTCTATGTTCACATTGTCATGCTTGAGTGCATGTACGAGGGATATGAGATATATTAGGATGCAATATATCTGGTGCATATATACATGCTTCAATTATTCTCTGACCGACTTTCATAAAAAAGCTGCCGCTCGTTTTTCTTTCGCGATTATTTCGATCTACTTTCCTTTCAACGGTCCGGTTATCGACGTTTAACTAATTTGAATTTGCGTTTTCGATTTTACATGCACCTTATTTCTTCGTAAAGAAATAAGTCTCGAATATGACTGTAATCAAGTTTATCGAGGTGTACAAATTGTAGCTGTGGTTTATTTAATCCTTTTGCCGACATCGACAAACGAAATAAACTCGTCCAAAATACTTCGATTCTGCCGTGTAGAGTTAATTTCGACATTTTGTTGGTTTGGAATTTGGTGAAACGTAAATGGAAACCTGAGTTACACGTGTCGATTAAATCTATGAAGTTATGTCTTGTGTATTTTATTTAGTCATTTAAATAAATTTTTTTTTTTTGTAATAATGATATTTAATATTCAAAAAAAGTTTATTTGTTGTTGAATTTTCATTTAAAAAATGAATTTTTATGAGATTTATTTTGCAGTCATGTAAATTTTTTCTAAAATAAAAATAAAATATTAAATATTACAATAATTAATTTTACCATTTTAATAATATATTTTGTTATCGAAAAAATATATATATATAATATTTTTTTATTGCATCCAATAATACTTTTACTTTAACGGGTATGAATTATTTTCATATCAAATCAATTTTCTATTTACCAATATATATTCCTAAACTTTTATATAAGTAGACATAAAAATTCGTTTAATAACTTATATAAGGCAACATATTTTCACTTCTACAATTTAAACCTTGCTTCGGTAATATGTTTCGTTACATACACACGGCGTATCATTATAAACTAAATCTGTTATTACAGTTCTTTAACTTTGGTGCAATCGTTACAACTGCATATTTCACACTTTTCTTTGTATTTAATATTTTCGTGAGAAAAAGCAAACACAAAAATGCTCACTTGGGAAAAGTAACGCTTTATACAATCACATTACGGAACATTTCTCCTTATCTCGTGAATATAAAAATTGCGCTTATTACTTTTTTCTTAAGAATATTGGTGTTTAATATTATAAATAAATAAAATTGACAAATGAAATTGACTGTAGTATCGTATATTTGTAAGCAAAAAATTTTAAAACAAATTTTATAAATGGTATTTCATACAATACTCATAGAATACAATAATCAATAAAAAATTTATTTTGTGAAAATCAACTTTATTTTTCTATAAATATTTTTCGAATTTACAATTTTTCATTATATTATCGGGTATCAGAAAAAACAATGGTATTACATTTTCGCATACTTAATGTTTGATTTATAATTAAAACGAGAAAATTATTTTCAATATCTGTTCATTAAACTTTATCGCGAATCATGTCTAATTTAAAATGAATTAAAAGTGTATATTTGTTTACCAGAATATAAAAATTTCGTATATAGAATGTTATCGATAAAACCAATAAAAATGAAACACTAAACTTATAAGTTTTCATAGCGTTAATCTTATTTTAAAATCATTCTAATTACAATATCCCAAAAAAAATTGATCACAAATATCAAGAAAGTTAAAACGCAGACCTCGAAACTTCATCTACCAGGCAAGACCGACATCGAGATAGTTCCCACAAGAAACAAGCAAAATCCGCGAACAAAATAAGCCGACGAGGCAACAAAAACTATTCAATATCAGCCGAGCCATAAATACGCAAACGACAAAAAACGATCGATCGAATTATTCTGGGTAGTAGGCAGAAAGAGAGAGACAAAGACACAGAGAGAGAGAGAGAGAGAGAAGAAAAGACGCTCGTAAAGCACGTACAAATCGAGTACACCTAAATTGCGCAAAAAGGTGCGACGCGGCGTGCGTGTGTGCTTGTATGTACATATATACTAGTACGTCGGTAAAAACGTACCGGCAAGAAGCTAAGAGACATCATAAACAATTACGTTTTTGCTACTCGCGCACGCAGCACGCGAGTTATTCGGAAGTGAGTGTACGCTGCGCCGTAGTATGTGTGTGTGTATAATATACTCGAGCACATTATGGGTGGAGATTGGGAACTTACGTTGGTTGTCTCTCGGCGTTTTATCTTTGTGTCGCGCGCACATGTGTGCTTTCGATTAGATGATGGTATTTTTTTTTATTTTTTACATTTTGCTCCTCATATTAGGAATAGAAAAAAAAATTCAAAAATAATTTTTGAAAAAATTATTTTAAATATATATAATATCTATATATACAGATAATCTATAATCTTGTGCTTTAATTGGATAATAGAATATAAACTATATTTAAAAAGAAAAAAAAAAAAAAAAGAAAAACATGGACAGTACACATACATTATTGTGCTCATGTCCTGTTGTCTCTTTGGAACTTCCTGCAGGACGCCGGAGACTGGTCTGAAAATAGCATAGAAGATCCAGTTTCATTTGTTATCTCCTCTTTCTCTTCCTTTTTTCTGCCCGAGCATTTGCTCTTTCCCCTTTCGGCTTTCTCGCTCCGTTTTAAGGTATTGCATTTCCATCTTCCTTTCCACGTCGTGTGTATATGGGAGGCGACGGAACCGGAAACTGTACGAGTGGTCGCATTTCTTTCAATATTTTGGAACGAGATCTTACTATGTACAAAAGTTGGAGCTTGTATTTGGAGTAAAACGTGAAAGTATCTTTTAAATTATCTTTAAAAGATAGGATAAACGTTTCGACATAGTTTGAATTTATTCAAGATATTACATTATTGAATAATGTAAAATTTATAAAATTTAAATCATTAATTATATGTAGATAGGGATGAAGAAGGTACATTGTTTTACATTGTGTATACATTGCTTTCTCTTGTGCTATTATGTACTTGAATGTTCTTTGTCAAATTTTAATAAGTTTAAATAATCATAATAATTAAAGTAACTAATAAAATTGGAAATTTTCATCGTCATTTAAATAAGATAATTTAGCTATAAATATTTTTTATCTTAATGTGCACTATTCTTTTAAATGAAAACGAGTACTTTCATAAATCTATCCTTTTAAGAAGCCACCTAACTATTATTTTGATTCTTACAAAAACAAAATATTTTTCAAAAACTTAAAATCATAAAATTGAATGTGAATTTGCCATTTTTCAATTCCGATGAGAGACTTCTTGAAGATGATTGGTCTACTCGACAAAAACAAAAATCTTTACTTCACGCTGCGTATTCGCGTCTCGTGCATAAAGTGCGACAAAAGCAGCACAAAAGAAATTCGCGAAGAAGTAATTTCGGTTGGATGTACGTGATACGTTCGCACCGGGGGATACCGATCGATAAAATTGCCCCGCGATACGGTTGATTTCCTTTACGCGATTTATAGGCTGGGGCGCAAATAGAAAAAAGTCTCGGATGGAACAAGTTCAACGAGTCGACGACGAGGTCTTTGACTTCTTATAGCGATGCTTACCGACGAGCGGGAATTCGTCGTGTGAGGTCAGATGCAGCGTTGACAGTTGGAGAGCATGCGTTATGTAATACTTAAAATTGACACGAGTTACCCTTTTAATTTAAAACAATCGATGCACTATAAGCACATTTTTTTTTGTCTGCTACGTTATTTTAATACGAAACGAAAGTTAATTTAACATGTTTACTTTTTTATTATGCGGATATAATGTAATTATTATTGCAAAAGATTGAAATTGTCTTTAATAATTTTGCTAAAATTATTTTACTAAAACAGTTGTCAATTATTATTTAATAATTATCTTTTTTATTTTCAATACATATTTTTATAAATAATTTTATTTTTTAATTTTATTAAAATAATTATAAGATTTAATAAAAATAAATAAAATTAAAAACATGATCATTTGTGGAAAAAAATTAAAAAGGGGATAAATAAAACGAATGTTCGAGTGTAAACAGTCGAATTTTATAGCACATTATACAGTATAATATTACACAGTAGGTAAACGATTTAATTAATACGCTTTACATAGTTAAACGATAAACGGCGAAAGTGGAGGAAAAACTCGAATGGTATACTCATTTGCGATGAGAAACGCACGCTGATTTTTTTTTTCAAAAAGAAAATATGTATATAGATATTCAAAAAAGGAAACACGGAAGTCGCATATATACTATATATACTCGCTTACACGTTATGATTCATATAAAATAAAAGAAAAAAAAAAAAATAAAAATAAAATACAATTAATCGCTAACTAATTACATATCAAGCTAAATACGTATACATTTTTATCATAAAAAATCTGTCTTGGCTAAAATTAATATACATTTTTTATAACGTATATTTGACAAAAGGAAAAATTAAAATAAATCACTCGCGCTCCACTTTTCTTTAAACCACATTTGTTATACAAAGTAAAAAAAAAATTAAACGTCAATGGGATTGAGATACATGACTTTCGTGGCTTTCCAGTTTTCATATTTGCGCGATTAGTTCCGAAAATCGGTAATTGCTTACTTGCTCGACATACTTGAAAAATAAATTGTACAATAAATTAATATTTCTCAACAATAACTCTTAAAGTTTCTGATATTATTTTAATATTTTGGGTCAAATATTTGATTTTTGGGACACCTCGCATAAATATATATATCAGCCCAAAAGCGCTTATACATAGTTCTTTCTACATCCTTTATTCGATCTATCAAATAGAAATTATTAAGCACAATCTTTTATAATCTCTTTACTTCGTATTTATTTACAACGTACAAAGCACCGTCTCTTTTCAAATACCGATTTGTGGGATTCGACGAACATCGCATCATCATTGTATAAGAAAAAATATTTTTTCATTTGTTCATTTCGCTTTTAAAACAAAAAAAAAAAAAAAAAAAAAGGAAACATATATCTTTAAAAGACAAGAAATTTGACATTACCTCATGTCTACGAGATTATCTTATAATTCGTCATTTATAATAGAGATATATATCCTGCTAAAAAATACAAATTTTCTAGCTTTAATGTCACATAATGAGTTTCGCGCTCGATCGTAACTCTACAATACTGTAGAATCTTTTATTTTTACAATTCGTTTCGGATAAATGCAAGAACACTTTTCTATATGCAATTATAAGTGTCGCGCCTAGTGCACGTGATTCGTTTTCTTTCATTTGTTTATTCTCATTCTCTACAAAGAGAAAAAATAATTCATCCTCTTCGTTATACATTTTTTAACATTTCAATGAAAAGATCGAACTGCTTTTTTTTTGTTTCGGCTTTCTTTTGTAAAATAATTCTTTTCAGAATATTAAACAAATATTGATATTTTTTTGAACAATTTTCTTTTTATTCTTTAATTTATCATTTGTTTAGAATTTACGCTAATTAATTTTCTCGGTGCAGCTTCCGCGCTATTTTTCTTACCTATTCACTATCGATTATTTGAATATTTGATTATTCACACAATTAAGTATACATTTGTGATGGTAGTCTCTCAAAAAATAGGCTTGATATCTTTGTTTTTACAATTGATATTTTTACCATTATTATTTTCTCAAAAACATCGATTTGCCCTTTATTGAAGAGTATTTGTAAATTTGTGCCGATCCCTTTTAAATAAAAAAATTATGTTTTTTTTTCCTTATAATATACAATTAAAAAAATAACTATATCGAATTAAATCTGATTTCAAAATAAAAATCTGTTGTCTTTATTAATAATTTGTTCAAATTTATTTAATAAAATTCTGAAAATTTGTTGAAATTTTTTTCTCTATTAGAATTGCAAATTCTCATGATTATAGAAGAAAATAAAGGTTAATCGAACGGCAAAAATTTTCAAAAAATTTTTCTCTTCCCAATGGCATCGATCTTATGCACAGTTGCGGCGAAAACTGGAAAGCCGTCGATGCTACGCAAAGCTTACAATGTGACGCTCACTGATTCTTACTCATATGCTCGTTACCCTTTAGTTTTGTTGTTATATTCTTTTCGGTCTTTTACCGATGTTTACATTGCCCTGGGAAAAGAGAAAATGCTTGTGTGATACTTTTCTTTTTCTTTTTTTTTTAATTTATCTTTTTCTTTCCCCTCTTTTCTAAAAATTTCTCTGCGTTTGATCTTGTATTCTTCATTCTCTTAAAAGAGAAAGATGAAAATCGGATTTGTCATCGTGGTCCAGACGAAAAAAAAGTGTAACGAATCCGAGAAAATCGAAGCTTGTGTATTTATATGTTTTTCATTTCTATTTAAATGTCACATACTCGAAAACGGAATATCACTCTTTTGTTTTTTTTTCTCTTTTTTATTTTCTTTTGTATTTCTATTGTAAATATTAACGCGTATATGTAGTGACTTTATTCTTATTTTTTTTTTTTTTGCATCTTTTTGGAAAAATACGAAAACATCTATGTCTTTGTCTTTTACTTTATCATAATTATGTTTATAGTTATTATTATTATTATTAATATTATCATTTCGTAAACTGTTTTTCTTTCCTCGTCACTTTTCATTTCTCTCCCACGCGGACACTTAATAATTTTTTTTTCTTTCTGCCTTCTGTGATTCTGCATCTTTTGTTATTTTTTTTGCCTTTATTATTTTTCATTACTTTTCGCGCACGACAACAAATACACGCGTGCATTTCTCATATATATATATATATATATATATATATATTTATTTATATTTATAGCTTTCATTCTCGAATATATATCAGAATATCATTTATCGATTTATATATTTATTTATATAATATGTATATATATCTTCACGGAGCTTCGCGATAAGTTTCATATATACAAGAGTCATTACGACTTTATTATTTCCTAACTGATTATTCGCGTCTTATAAAATCATTAATGATAATCTTCGCCGGCACTAAAAAAATGTTGAAGATTGCTTTTATGCCGAATGAACAGCTCAACAAACAAATAAAAGATAGTTTTAATCGGCATCGTTTACTTAACATCCGGCGCATTATATTATCTTAAACTGTACAAAATAATTGTTTATTTTTGATGACGCGTAATTTATCAATATTTTTTTCTCTATTTTGTTCCTTCTATTTTTTTTTTTTTTTTTTTTTCAAAGTTATTTATATGCATATTGAGTTTCTTATTTTGGTGGTCGAGCCGATATTAGAACTTCCGTTTTCGAGGACTTTTTTGTTTATTATTTCTGCCATTCGATATTTTTTTTTACTTTCTGTACACATGTCGTTTATTGAATCTCGTCCATGATTTATTTAAATTTAAGTTATATGTAGCAAAACTTTATATACCGACAAATACTCGTATGTCGACGAATTGATGATACTATGGTTATCGATACTATATTTAGGAAGAAATGCAATAAAACGAACAACGCGAATGCCGAAACTTCTATAAATAGTGTATGTACGTATAAAAAGCCGATTTTAGCCTGGCATTAGTATAAACAACAAATGAGTGTAGCAAAAACTTTACTATTGCAATTACAGTTGAGTTAGGCATTTTTTTCTAAACCTTATAGTCTTATCTTATTTAGGATGCCATGTTTCTCTAATATTTCAGTACTAAATTTTCGTATTAATATAGTCATGGATGCGTTAAAAAAAAAACAAACAAAAAAAAAAAAAAAAATTATCTGATGAATTACAAACAGTGAATTATAAGTATATTATTTGGTTCGTGTAATATCTTTCATTATTTTATAGAAGAATCGGTATATTGCTTAAATAGCTCATCTATATAAAAAAAAAGAAATACTTTAATTTAGTCACACGCGTACATTGCGCACAAACTGGCAGTTTTTAGAAAACTTTTAGAAATGACTCTGGCATCTATGTTGAAATGATTTCTCACTATACGTAAATATTTGATGGATATTCGAAGTTGCGTTCACAAAACTCAGAAAATTAAATTTAAAAAAAAAATTTAATCATTATGGGGTTTAAAATTTTTCGAAATTTCTCGCTTGCAAATGAAAAAAAAAAAATTCAATCTACTTCATCTGTTGATTTTCGTTTTTATTATTAAAGATTATACAAGATTCTAAAGGTGGGAACAGCATGAGCTCGACCGTAAAAGAAGATAATATTCAATTAATTACCTTTTTCGCATTATATGAAAGTAAACTTTATACTTTCGCAGTTTGCGCACAAGGAGAACGAAAAAAAAAATTACGAACGATAAATATATATAAACACATATTTCTCCAATGTGCAAAATCATAATAATGTATCTAGAGCCTTCATTTAAATAATTTTAGAATTTAATTTTAATTACGCCTTTGTGTTTTTTTTGCAGTCTACGCGCAAGATTTGTTTACCTTTGTCTTCAAAAACAAAAAAGTAATTTTTTTTTGATCGATCGATCGACTGGTTACGACATTAACGTTAAATTTTTATCACTTTTACACACTAACCTTAAGAAATTCTTTAATATATTATTACACGAGATCAAGCGTCGTTTCAAAACTTAACGTTCGTCCCGTTGATACAATATTTTTTTACGCTGATTTGTTTCTTTTCGTTTTTATTGCTACGCCCAAAAATTGGTCCCGTGGAATTTTTTTTCATCTCGTGCCCTTTGTTAAATATCATGTGAAATAGTTATTAAAAAAATGAGAGAATAGAGAGTCCAGACGAGGGGCGAACGTTAGTTTCCTATTTGCGCCACCTAAATACAACGAACGAAAGACACGTATTATTCGTACACATATGTACTATTTTTTTCATCTTATTCGCGATAATTAATTGCAAAGTCTTTACAACTATAACAATGTAAACGTATAAAATATCACTTTAGCTTCTAATTCGTAATTAAAAAAAAAAAAGACACACGAATAAAATTCATTTTTCATTCGAAAATGAAGAAAAAAGTCTTTACATATTAAAGATTTTAATTATTTTTTTTTTTTTTTTATTTTTTTATTTTTTTTTTTTTTTGAATTGTGAATCATTACGATAACGCGAATTATCACTTGTGCCGTGATCAATCAAAAGATTTTATGGCACCAGTCATTGTTACTTTTTCCTAATAAGAATTTTCTATCGATTATTTATTTTGTTTAAAAATGGAAAAAGCGCTTTAATAACTAAGCGATCAAATCGTCGGCCAATCGATCGATCAATTAAACTTTTTACTAAAAGAGAAAAAGAAAAAAATCGTTATAATAGCAAAAACGTAAAACGATAGTAAAAAAAACAATTATTTTACTTTATGTAAAAAAAAAATTAAAGAAAAATTAGCGATTATCCTAAATAGAGTGAATGGAAGAAGGAATCGAGAACTGCTGAATGATTATCATTATTTACTATTATCAAGTTCCTCCTTAAGGAGTCAGATGCACATGCGCAAAAGATCAGTGTAAAAGTTCTAAAAGCAGGCAGTGCATTACTGGCAGTGAGGCGTTTTATAGTTTTTCTTTCTATTCGTTCTCGATTATCTCTTTTGCTAAAAAAAAAAAAAAATGGTTAGCACTAATTTTTCTTTGATTTTTTTTCTTCCTTTTTTCCTTTTTTCATACTGTACACAAATAAAGGAAATATCGTCTTCTCGTGGCGAGAGAAAAGATATTCCCGCAATTTGTCCAATAGCAAACGAAAAATATTTACACTTACACATATAAATACAGGACAATGTTTACCACATACAATACGTAAATTAAAAACTAAATCATTCTAACTGCAAGAAAATTTCATTCCTTAGCAAATATCTTTATGAAATCGCTCGAGAAATCTTCTGGCAGTAAAAAACGCTATTGGTAATATAAACTTAAAGATCAATTTTTGTTTGAACCTAATTATACAAGGTTTTTATAATTCACGATTAGGTAAATACAAAAGATAATAGAAAATATGATTGGTATTGGATAATTTCAATATTTTAACGATTTTTTTTGTATATTTTATTGATCGATATAACATTTTTTATATTTATGATACTGCTTTATAATTATATTTATAATGTAAATAAAATGTATTTTAACTAGTTGAATATTAATTTTCAATCAATAACATTTTTTAATTCGCAACATTAAATTGCATTTTAGATTGTCGAATTTGATTAATAATATTTTTATTAATACTTCATTCAAAACTACGCTATACCTCAAACAAATAAACAAAAAAAATCTTAAATAAAAAATAGTTCGTGAAAATATCCAACACCATAAAACGTTAAAATAAAAATTGACATTTTGTACGCAATATGTTTTTGAAGGCTCTTTTCGCATTGTACATTAAAACGAGAAAAAAAAAAATTGTTCTTAATTTTTTCGGCGCTTTCGTTGCGCTTCGGATGCAATTATGTAAACAAATAACATACATATATAAAAAGAAAAATAAACTAAAAGAACGCTAATGTATACATTTGTGATTCTCGTATCGCATAATTCGCCTAAATTATGTACAAAAAGATCGCCCCGTTGTCGAGAATTTACGGTTAGGGACACTAAAGAGATCCTAGGGATTACACGATTGTTGGGTAATTGAAAATTCTTCGCACATTACTCGAGGATAATTAGCATTTTTTCTTATGTTCTGTGTGTTTGCTTTAGCGAATAGTATGTTCAGCATTAAGTCCTACAATTAATAATCGTTAATAGCTAAAAAGTCGCCCCCTTACAAAGAACGTGACCTCTCATTCCTTTGCTTACACATTCCTCCTTATACAATTACATTACACATATTGGCAGTGTTTCCTCAGCTGGTGTGTATGTCTTTTGAGCTTATTACACTCTTTACTTTATATTTTTTCCTTACTTTAACCCTTAAACTCGCATTTTTACTAACCATTTATTTCTTTTTTTTTATTTTTGTATATTTTTTATTTTCGCATTACCGTATCTATATGTATATACAACTGGCAGTACCGTCACAATAATCATGAACGCTATTTCTCTGTTCCGCATTTATTTTATTCTTCTTCACTTCTTCGCTCGTTTGTTTTTTCCTTTTTATTTTAATTTATGTTTTTACAAATACCTTAAGCTCCTACGAGTGTATACGCATGTCATATTGTTATCACACAGCTTATCTCAAGTCAGAAATTAACGTCGTTAATTGCTTTCGAAGCTTCCAATTACCGTTTATTTATCTTTTGCCATTTTAGCTATTAATATTAATATTATAATTGGTATGTTGTCAATATAAATTGTCAAACTATTCGATTTTTTAAATAAAAAAAAAAAAATTATATATATATTAAATGATTAAAAACTTATGTATTTCTAATAAACGATGTAAATTTTAAACACATGCAGGAACAAAAGTAGTATCTTCGAAAGTGATTACCGCCATTGATTTCTGAGAGCAACACATCATGGTTTTACGATCGCTATTTTCAGCATCTTGGCAGTTTTATCTCTTTCTTTACTCGTACATTATCAATATACGTCGTACAATTATTATTTTCATATCTCTTTTCATTCAATTCGATTTTGTTTTACTTAACGCTTCCCGTTTTTTTTTTTTTTTTTTTTTTTTTTCGAAATAATACAGCGTGGAAAATATACAACACAGCCTTCGTATTTCTGACCCGTGTGAGGATAACAGTCCGTTAACCAAAGACTCGAATAACGACAATTATCTTTTTCAAACGGTCCAATAAAATGCAAATCAAAAGACATTGCCGGTATTCGGATCTTTTTGAATATTGTCCAGTAAAATATAAATGTACGCTCTATAGTTTTAGTAAGCATTTATTTATTAATTAGAATTGTAATATATAGGCACGTGGATAATTATCTTTTATATTTTATTTTAATATCAATGGTAAGCATTTTTATCACGTGCACGTTGCGATTAAGTATCATATTATTTTATGAGCGGTTTGTTGAATAAATTTATGAGTTGGTACACAGCTGTACATATCTTAATATAAATTATGATACCCTGTTTGTCAATATCTTATGACTGCTTTTACCAACCATTTATTTATCATTAAATTATATAATGGATGATGTATTTATAAAAATAATCAAATCTTTTAATACTAAAAATCATGTTTGAATTTGTATTAAAATTTTGCTCAATCGAGTACATATTGCAATATTGAACTTTGCATTAAACGTTTTACAAAATGAAGAGCGTGCACTTGTATGTTTACCTCACGGGACACTCAGCTGAAAGGATGAAGACGATAAAGTACTTGAAAAACGATCACATCTCGAGCGCGCCAAGTATTTTGGAAAAAAATAATATTTAAACTTTTTTGGCGTGCGCATATAGAAATTTGATATTCTATGTAATTTGTACACTTGATCATCCCGCCGTTGAACGTTAATGGTGGGGCAACGCGATGCGAAGTATTTAATTAAAAGAACTGCCATCAAAGTTTATAAAAAATACAGTCCAGTCGATAGAAATATCATTGATCATCTTTTGAAACTTGTCGAAACAAGTGCCTGATTCGTCCTTTATTCTTTCATCTGCCGAGTTTCAGTCTACCGAAGAAATTTTTTTCGAAATTTATTGTACATTATTCCTTATAAGTTAATTTTAAAAAATTATTATAAAATTAAAGACATGGATAAAATTAAAAGCACGGATATTGTAACATCTAATGTGCATTCACACGTTTACTTTTTTTATTTTTAATTTTTAATGTTCAAATGAAATTTGAATAGACTTTAAAAAGTACTTTTTACAATTTTTTTTTTTTTTTTTTTTTTTTTAATAAAAATATTAATTTGCAAGAAACAATTACAAAAATTTCGAAAAATATTTCTAATCTCGAAAACTGTCAACCCCAAATAGGGAAAAAATAGCGCATGGCTTGAAAGATCTATATTTTCTAGCTACGATTGCATATTCAGCCACGATACGTTATTTTAAATGAATACCAATGCATTTTTATTTACAAGCTCCATAAAGTTGAAACATGGTAAAAATATTGGTTGAATTCACTTTTTAAAAATGCATCGGGCTGAGAGCGTTCGCGTTATTTATATATAGTTTTTTGCTTTGAACATTTTTCGAAATCGCGTTCCTATCGATTGGAGATCAGAGATGAAACATTACAATCTTTTTGAGGTCGAAGGTCGAAGGTTTCTTCGCTTTTCTTTTTTCCATTCTCTTCTTCATATGGCTTCATAATGGAAAAGTTCCTACTCTTCACTTTAATTTGCCTTCTCTATTGTTTAATTACGAGCAGAGTCCAAAACATTGTAATTCAGGGGAAACCGATGTCAGATATCGATTGAATCCTTAAGGCCACCAGAGTGATTATTTTAATTGTATTTTTCTTCGGCATGTGAACATTTCATTCCCTTTTTCCTCGTTAAAAGGTCTTCTCCTCATGGTCTCTTTAGTTTTTTTATTCTTTGTTTAAAGATTCGCTAAAACGCTGATGAGGCACTTTCAAGGCTGTCCCAGGATCATCGAACTCTTGAAACGCCGAGAATCCCTCACTTTTTACTATTTTTTTCTATTCAATTAGACTGGACTTTACTCTTTAGTTAACAGATAGTATCATCGATCATCATATCAAAACTTGGTTGTTTTTCATCAGTTCTTCAATCTTCATTATTCGGGCTTCGTAAAATCTCATCTTCCTTTTACATCATTTAAAATATACACATATATATGCTTTCACGTAAAGAAGTTCTTTACGGAGTCAGGATCTTGTTAGTGACGCGTGTAATGAAATCGTCACTCAATCGATTGGTTTGTTCTTGCGTTTGCTCGATCGTCGTGGACCAAACAACAATTGCGGAACCATTTCTGACGCTAAAACCTGATTGGAAAAAATATACCGTTTTAATCGATTTGAAATACCGTACTTTATCCTCAATAAGTATAAAAAATGTTTGTTACAACCAACCAGATAAAAATTGGTAGAGACGCGATCTCACATTCATCACGTGTTCTTAACAGCTTTTCGTCGCTGCTTGACTCGCTGTAACGGTGGACTACCACCGTTGATGGCTGGGTATAGAGCGACCTTGACTTCGTCGGGTCGTTTGGATGCGACCGCACGTATACCAACGTGTTTCGTATTGCGAACTTCGGATTCCAAAACCCACTCGTCCGGTTCACTGTAGAACAAATTTTAATTAATTTCCAATACGTTTTTTCGCTTTATTACTTCGATCGTATCGATAATTAAAAAGTAGCGAAGAAATAGACCATTGTTTGAACAAACTGTTATTTAAATTTTAAAATTTTTTATAAAGTTTATGGCTTTCTTTTTTTTTTTTTTTTTGTTATTATTTGACTTAGATTATGCATTACTCACATGTCTTGTGGATGCCATCGCAAAAGTACTCTAGTTTTGCCATCCAACTCGACTCTTCTTGCTAATACCTGTAAGACGAGATTATTTTTTGTTTAATATATAGAGACGGTTCACTGTAATGTGTCGCAATGTCGTATTCGTATTGTATTACTCGCGATGGACATAAAAAAGTTTTACATACTTGACTAGTTAGGGCCATCGAGTCTCCTGGGATTTCAGCCAGGCGACCTTGTGTTCTCGTCTTCGCTAGTTCTAATAACCTGTGTTGTAAACCTTCCATAACTCCAGGGTCGAAGTAGTCGAAAATCCGTGCTATCGTATTATAAAATTAATTAGCATTATCAATAATTTTAATTAATGCGAAATTTAATCGGGATTATTTTTTAATTTTCATTCATTTATAAAGACAAATCTAGAAGGGTAAAAATTTATATCTTTTTCAACTTACCAGACCATGGTTGTCTTCTATATCTTAATTTCTTTCCGTTCCTTCTGACAAGTTTACCGCCACTGTCGGTACTCTTCCGTGATGTAGTGCTGCCGGTTTCAGATTGATTAAAGTGACCATTCACATGCCTTTCGAGTGCAGTCTGTAAATATATTAAACAGGTATTAATAAAAAGAAATCGGTACTTTCCAGAGAATTTTCCAGAGATTTTGATTAAATATTAGTAATAGTTGAATACATAATTTAATTGTTTAAAAGTTGTATCAAATTTTAAACATCGAATAAAAATTAATAAATTTTGAAGGTACATTAAAATATTTCATATTCAAATTTTATATAACGTTTTTATGTCATTTAAAAGAAAAATTTTATCTATCATTGATTACGTCAATGCACCCTGTATTCACAATGTGTTTGCATAAAAAAATCTAAAATAATACATCCTTCAATTTGGACTTATTAAAAAAGGAATAAGTTATAACATTGACTGTAAGAAACATGAATTAAAAAAATCTTGAAGAGATAGTTTTTCTCTTACCGTTCGAGAACGAACGTGCTTTTGCACAACTTTTTTACGAATTAGAGCTGCGGGCATTCTTAAGGACCTCTGATATATCACTAAATCTCGAAAAAAGAATCGGTGTATTTAAGCACCAAGTACTCTCTGAGGTTGAAAGAATGAGGAAGCAGCGGTTATTCCTTGCGCTTTAGCACAGACATTCCCCGTAGACGAGGAAAAATACTCACAAAAGATTCTCTCGCGATACTAATTTTCGCGCTCAATATAATAAATAACGATTCACTGGAAAGTACCGGTCGAAAAGTTTTATAAACGACAAATAATCATTGATGATGAAAATGCTAGCAACACAACGTTGATCAACTTTGAGTTCGTTTTCGCAGCTTTTTTTTTAAGAGAGCAGATGATGAAAACATTAATCCATCTCTACCTTCGTCCACGCAAACTTAACGTTGATCTACTAAGTCTTTTTTTTTTCTTAATTTTAATATATTTAAGCATGAAGCACCAGTGACGGTTAAGAAAACAAATAGAACAAGAGATAAATCGTTGACGCTAAAAACCTGCGGACTATAAATGTGTTTTTATCGTTTATTTACCTCGAAAAAACTTTACAAGGACTTTAATAAAACTTTGAAAACTTTCTAGAGTCAAAACGATAAAAACAAATTTTAAATGTGAGAAACTGCCTCAGTAATAATTTTTTTTTTTTTTTTTTTTTTTTTTTTTTTTTTTTTTTTTTTTTTTTTTTAATCTAAATGGTGTTTAATTTTTTTTAATTTAAATAGATACATTATTGATAAAATAAAAAATAAAATTTACACAAACAAAAATCCTTGTAGTTATTTATTTAAAATATATCTTTAAAATGTAATAATTATTCTTAACAAAAGCACTATATGTAGATTTTGAGAACATAAAAGTTTCACATAAAAAAAAAGTCGAACGGTATGCGTTAGCGAAAAAAAAAATCTTCGGGATTCTATCCTTAACCGACACTGATGATTCGAAAGACAGTTAAACAAATAAGAATAAAGAGAAAAAATGAGAGCGAAAAAATACGTATTTGGGCTGTGCCAGCGACGAATCGTCTTTGATTACTAAGCGTCTTCCAAGTTGCTGATGATACATTACCCCAGGTACATGAGAGAGAGAACACACGCGGATTTATTGGGGGGAAGAACACACACAGGAGATCCACACTCATACAAGTTTTGTCGAATGCTCGTTGACGTTTTTGGGAAAGAAGGTTATTAGTGTTTATATTTACATTTTTCTAGAATCTTAGCTTCGTTCTTATATACGTATCTGCAATGGCCGAAGTAAATCATCCAATTATATCTCAGAAAGAGTTTTGTTTTCAATTTTGTAAATAATGCATTTACTGCAAGTTAAAATGTTAAATTTAATTTTATTCCAATGTATTTTTATATTCGAAAAATTAAATATTTCGGCATGTTTTAGTACTAAACATTTTTTATTTGATTTATTAAAATAATTTACAAATATTTAAAAATATTAAAAATATTTATTGAGAATATTTAAATAGTTAATCAAACTTTAAAAATTTATCTTTATTATTTTAAATATAAACAGAGAAGCTTTTGCACCTCCTCTGATGATATTGAGGTCCGGTTCATCTTAGTTTGATTTTATTAAAATTAAAATAAAACATTTATAACGTCGTTGTAAAAGAGCATTGTAGACTACTTGCCATACAAGCTTAAAATAATAAGGACATTGTATTCCCTTGAATAATATATAAATAACGTGCACGCGAAGGGCCATTTTCCTAAGCGATGAATTGACAAACGTAAACAAAAAAAACGATACGTTTAGAATTTACAAGATGATTCAATAATCATATGACATCAAAAAAATCGTAGATCTTTGACCTTTGTACTTTGATGATTTTATTTTAATAATAACTTGCTACAAGTTAAACCTTGTAGATTTAACGAAGAGCTAATTTTTCCTTTTTTTTTTTTTTAATATAAAAAGGAATTAAAAAACCTTTTATCGTAGAACTTTTAGAAATGTTAAAAAGGATGTGAGTAATACAAATTCAGCTTTTTATAAATATTACTTAAACAAGTAAGCTACAAGGGTCAAACAAAGAGGAGCCTTTCCCCGAGGATATTTTTCGTGCCATATTAGATATCAAATACCATCATAGATGTTCGTTTGTTTTTCTGCGTTTATTTCCGCGCGCACAATAATGCAAATATTGGGAGGGCAATTGGATAAACGTCGCCATACCTGAGAGCTGAATCTACATCCACAACCGTCGACGATGCACTGGAAGGGTTTGTTGCCGCCGTGCGACAATACGTGTCGCTCCAACCATCGCCTCGAACAAGAGCTCCTACCCTGGACTTTGCAACCCTGCCACTGGCAGACGAAATTGTCCCCGCCAGTTTGTGTATTTATGTGTGCTGCCTGTAAATGTGCGAAGGAAAAATACGTTTATTATAACGTCTCGTATCTTTTTTTTCAAGCTATTTCGACGAAAAATTGAAAAATAAAAAGTCTTACCTGTAAATGTTCGAGAAGAGAGCTACTGGTATCGTAACTGATTCCACACTTGTCCCATCGACAGAAACCGCTATCTGCCGTTTGATTTCTGTTTTTGCCGGGTGCCTTTGCGGGAAACCTTATGGTCCTAGGTGCAGATAATATGGGCGAGAGCGAAGTAAGGGACGATTGTTTCGACACGGCGCTATCCCTCGATGATTCTTCCTCGTCGTCGTCGTCCTTTGTCGAATCGCTCGGTGTTGGTGGCAGGAACAGCCTCGAAAGCAAATCGGTGTCCTTATCGCAGTTGTTGTTGCTCGTTAGATTATTATTCTCGTTCACGTGAATTGGCTTGGATGCGTGCGTGTCGTTCTGTGAATTTTTTTATTACAATTTATAATATTTTAAACTTTTTTAAAATATCGATAAATAAAAATTTAATGTAATTTAAGTAAAAATAATCCACGTTGCCAAAAAATTTTACGCACCTTGAACTGATTGGTCTCCTCGCTGACCAAACTCGTAGGTGTGTTATCTGGCGTAGGCGGTGGCGACTCACTCGGACTAGCCTCGGAGGTGAGCCTTAAGCTGGATATTTTACACGATGGCAGTGTTGAGAGAACGTCGCTTGGGATGGGCAGTACGGGCAAGCCCGTTTTCAATCCGTTTGTTGTCGTCGTCGTCGTTGTTGTGCCTTTTTTATCGTTTACCGGTGTCGTCGTCGTTATAGTGCGTTTGCCGTTGAGACGCGGCTGCAGTCCGTTGCTGGTCGCATTTTGGGACAACGCGCGTATCGTCCAGTCGGCTCGACATCCGTTGCTGTTGTTACTGTTATTAAGGTGCTTGTTTAAACCATTTTTGCGCTGGACAGTCGCTGGCCGTCGAAATTCCGGAGAATTTTTGGCCACCAATAATGACATGTCGTTTTGTTGACTTTTCTTCGTCTGAAGAATATGAGTTTCTTGTTAATTTTTTTTTGATATTTTATGTGATGTTAAATGTTTTCACGCATATTGTTATTAGAAAATAATTTAAGAAGTAATAAAATATTTGTTTTGCATACTTGTAAATTAATTTTTATTGTCATTTTAGAAATATTATTTTTGTCCAACCTCGTGTGACTTAATTATTAGTATAATTAAAGAATATAAATTTATTATATTAAAATTTTCTGAATATTGCAGTTTTTCAACGAGTAATTAAAGATATTTAATTCTTTTCTTTCAAGGCTAGCAACAACAACTTGCTTTTTATGGTTAAACCAAGTCTTGAAAGAAAAAATCGTAATATTTATTGGGTATAGCTTAAATATAGATTGTAGAACATACTTGAACTCAAGAATTTTATGTCGCTAAGTTGAGTATTTCGGTCAAATTCTACAAGTGATTTACTTGTACAAAAAAAATTGTTTTAATCTTTCGCAAAGTAAGTTTAACAATTTAAGGACTAATGTACTGTAACCATTTTAGTATTAGAGGTCGTATTTCTATTTTGTTTAAAGTGATAATTATCCGAGTAGGCAATTTTTTTTGATAGTTAATTTGAAAATAATTAAGCGAACTAGTACAAACCTTGGACTGCTGCGGCTTTATCTGCGTCTTAAAGTACTCGGTGATCTTTCCCTGAGAGTCCTGCTGCTGCTGCTGTTGCTGCTGCTGCGACGGCTTGTTGCCAATGAGACCGGCGACCGGGGCTGCCGCCGCCGCGTTGTTACCGGCGCCAGGTGTGGCACCCCCGCCCTTGCCGTGATGATGATGCCTAGTGCCGGGGTCGGCCTGGCCAGCCTGCCTGGGCAGACTGCCGTGCTCGGGCTCGGCCTTGAACCTTTTGTACCCGTTGGAGCAGGCGGTCGCAGCAAGGGGCGGGGTCCAGGGCCACTGGGGTCTCGTCGACGCCTGGGCCGACGGCGGCGGCGGGCTCTGTTGCTGCGTCGTTGGCGCCAGCTTGAGGCAGGTACTGCCGTCGATCGAGCCGCTGACCTTGTTGGTCTGCTCGAGGCCGCCGTTGGCGCGCCGAGGTAGCACGGTCACGACGCCTTCGTCTCCGCTGCTCGCGGTACTGCTACACGGCGAGCCCGGCTCCTCGGCGATGTCGCTGCCCCCGCTGATGCTCGCACCGGAGCTGATGCTGCAGCCGGAGCTGCTCGTGCCGCTGCTGAGGCTGAGGTTGCTGCTGATGCTGCTGCAGTCCCCGCAGGATACGGCCACGCCGCTGTTGACAGATTTTAATGGACGATTAGTTAAACAAGTGCTTTAAATAAAAGATGGAATGAATTTTGGAAAGTGAACGTTGAGAGTGTGAGATTCTAAGTGCCGGAATCGATGCACCAATGGGTTGGACGAATAGTGTTTTACATTTTACTATATATGCGGTACTGGGATGTATAATTTTTAGTGGAAAAAATTATATATAAACAATGTTTTAAATATTTTATGACAAAGTGATTAAAAATTTATAGAAATTATTGTTTGCTGATGTGCTCAAAGGATATTAAATTATTGCTATAAACAATTTGATCAGCAGAAAATATTTTTATCATCGAGGTTTTATTATACGATCTATTATTAAAAAAAAGACTAAAAATGTCTATAAATTAGAATTAAAATTCATTATTATTGATTAATATGAATCGAAAAATTAAAACCTACAATAAAAAATGAAAATTCCAATTAAAAATAATTGCAAATTAATGTGACAAAATGGTCAAATTTCATTATCGCAATTTACAAATATATTTCTCAATATTCATCGTCCCAAACAAAATTTAAATAAGGAAATAAGAATACAAACATACATCCCAAACAAGTATTTAGCGCAAAACGAAACGAGTGAGAGAGAGAGAGAGAGGGGGGGGGGGGGGAGGGAAAAAGAGAGGACGGGGCCAATTGGCAATGTCTGGCCCTGTAATTAGGTTTTCGCCGGTGGTAATGCCATTACTCGCTAAGCATGCAATTTCCCGCTCCATCTTGCTCCGGTGCAGCGTAAAATCTGCGCAGCCCTCACCCATCTACCGGGCACTTTGCGCTATGTTAAGTCTTAGAAACGTGCTGCTGATGCAGCTTCTCTCGCCGTCCTTGTTTTATTTATTTTTTCTCATTTTCTCTTATTGCTAACTCTTAGTTCCCGAAGTAAAAGAGGTAGAAAATATGAGAAATCGTGAGAAAAGCATGGGCTACGTGAGAAAAATGTAGAGAAAGAGATGAAAATGTTTTGGTGCCGAGGAAAGCGAAGCGAGTTGACTGATTAAATTATTTAATGTTAAATTTAATAATAATAACGACATCTCATAATAACGAGATTTATTTTAAATTAAGTATTTTTTTCATATAAAAAATTCATTTTTACAAATAAAATAAGTAAAATTAAACAATTAAAAAATATAATTTTCTTTTAAAAACACAAACGATATTTTTATAGTTAAAAGCATATATACATATTATGGAAAAAAATTTTGATATCGTCGTCGTTCTTAATACTTTGATGACAAACGGACTATTTTCAACTTTAAAATTATAGACCAAGTAACAAAGAAAGAAAAAAAAAGATAATATTAAATGAAAGAGGGCCGAGTGCTATTAAGAGTAGTCGACAGCTTTTACGAGTACAACTTTTCCCATCCGAAAGTGCCTCGAGTAACACCCTCGCACCGCACCTTATCGACCTTTTAAAACTTTTGCCCGTGTATGCGAACAGGAAACGGGAGAAAAAATCGAAGAACTATTCTCAATCTTGCGTAAAGTAGCGTCTTTCGCGCGAAGTTTCTGATATTTGTCTTCTCTCTCGACGACTTATGCGTAATATTTTTTTATTTTTTTTCTCGCGTGTATTATGATATGCGTTTGAAAAGTGTTTCGTAAAATATAGCAGAAAGTAATTGCGAGAATTTAAGCATAGGTTTTTAAAAAAGTTTAGCCGAAATTTTCTTTTTAAAATTTTGCTAAAGCATATAATTTTCATGGTAATAATTTTACTTTTTTCAAGCTTTTTTCAAATAAAATTCAAGGGTATAATATTTTGTTTCTCTTTATCTTTCGATATTTTGACTTTTGACAAGAGCATAACAAAAATAAGAAAAAAAAAATGACTTTACGCCTCATGCATTCCGTTTTATCCGCGGTTAACCCCAAATATATAACGAGGCTTCAAATAAAACATTCCGAGATTAAAGTCTAGAAGAGCGTCGATATTTAAAGAGACTTGCTCAACGCGGGCATTAGTTTGCGCTGCGTCCGCGAATAACGCGTACAAAACTGTAGGTATACACCTACATGCACAATTTGTGTGTGTATGTATAGTATACATATATATATATATATACACGACAGCGACCAGTACCTTGCAGGTGGCTCCATCGCTCTTTCGTGCACCGAAGCTAAACCTAATGCGCACGTATATGCACATAGACACACACACGCACTTTGTCTCTACTCTACTCTATTCTTTCTCCTCGTTCACCTCTTTTGCGACTACACGTATATCAAACGGCTTGGCTCTTTTTCTCTTTCTCCAATGCAGCGTTAGCTCTTCGTTGCTTTGAACTTTCCCTCGTAGCTGTGTGTGTTTGTGTTAGCGCGCGCGTACTTTAAACTCGCGCTCGCAAGTCTCTCTCTCTCTTTCTCTCTCTCTCTCTCTCTCTCTCGCTCTCTCTCTCTCTCGCTCTCTCTTTCTTTCTTTCTCGGCATTACCCGTTACCGCGCGTGTGTGCAAGTATATAGACAGTGATGGAAAATATTGAGGCAGATGGGTGTACGACACTCTGGAGTTTTACTATGTTTTTCAGATATTACTCTCTTTTACATTTTCCCTCAATGCGTCTAACCGATCTTTCAACTTTTGTCCACCCAAATATGAATTTTCTCCTACGTTCTATCTACTCGTTCTATCTATGCGCACTTGTCCGCATATCTCGCGTCCCTTTCAATTTTAACCTTCCATGCGCTTTCGCTATTTACCTTCTCTCGGCACACACTTCCAACTTTGTCAATATTGCACTATTCACTTGCTCTTTTAGCCTCTCTCTTCTCTTTCCTCTCCTCTTTTACTCCCGTTCCCTCATCTACTTCTCTCCAAGTCTCTAAAATCACGGTAATCTTTTGGACATTATTAACATTTGTTTCGCACAGTAGCTCTTCTCTTCGTTTTTCCCGCGCTTCCCTCATCGTTCCATCTCTCTCACTCTCGCTCTTTCTCTTTCGTGCTCTTGTCGCCAACCCCGTTCTTTTCTTCTCCCGTCTTCATGGCAGCTTGCTTCCCCGAGCGTTTAATCTCTCTCCCTCCGATCTCTCTCTGTCTCTGTCTCTCTCTGTCTCTCTCTCTCTCTCTCTCTCTCTCTCTTTCTCTCTGTTGCGTCGGAACCATTCGACCGAGGAAGGTCTCCCCTCGTCAGTCGGTACCACCTCCGCGACTTTCTCTTTCGCCCCGTTCTCGAGCGGGATGCGACGTATGGACTCTAGAGACTCTTTCCGACTCTGCTCCAACCCACCCTTTTTTCTCTCCCCTCCTTCTCCTATTGCCTTTCTCGTTATTCCGTGTACGGTATATGTGTACGGTGGTTCGTTTTTTTCATTTTTCGCGCTTTTACTCGCATTCGACTTTTTTGCCGTGTATTTCGCGTACATCCGCGTTTGTTCATGTTTGTATGAGTGTAAGAAAATGATGCGGAGCGCGTGAAAAAGTACGAAAGAAAGCGGGAGTTTTTTTGCGTTAGGAAGAAATGGATCAATATGTAGTATACGAAAATGTTATTTTTATTTGTTTTTTTCTTGTCGATTATTAAAAATACGAATGGCGAATAATTTAATCAGATAAAATATATAATGTTGTTAGAAGAAATCGTCATTAATATATCGCTGTCGGAATTGAAGTTTTTTTATTAATATTTTAAGATAAAAAAAAATACCTCTTTTCTATTTATTCAACGTAAAAAGAAAAGTCAAAATATTTATGCGAACATTCATTCTTTTAACCCAGACACATAAATATCTCCTCGAAACATCCAACTCTGTCTTTCTCTCACTTTCTCTTTCTCTCTCTATTCTGCTATTTCTCTAACTTCGTAGTTTCTCTAATAAGCGGCACACATTTTACTCTTTCTGTCTTTCTCTTTCTCTCCCAGTGGTTACGGAAACGCGAGCAAAAGAAAAGTATCATGGAACAGTAGCGCGGGTAACAAGTAGCCCGAATACCGAGTTATAATAACATCGTACGCAGGTTAACATTTAACAGTCGCGTAGACAACGGCTTGAGGCTCTTAATCTCTTTGTTAACAGCTAAAATAGAAAATGGCCAGCGGCCTAAGCGCGTGTCGTCGTCGTCGTCGTTGTCCATGCGGCCTATTCTAATTCTGCGCACGGAATAGCGAGCGCCTATTTGTATTTATTGTGTTTTATGCTCTCGTTTGGTGATGGATAGTCGCGGAAGCTGGACGAAAGATTTGCGCGCGCGTGCGTTCTCGCGCGCATATAATAACTACGGTGTATTATTTTACGACAATAAAATACGTGGACTGGATGGAATTTAATTGTTCGCTTGCCGTTGGCTTTTGTGCACGAAACTTTATACTCTGTGACGAAAGTTATTGCTGTATTATCGCAAAAGTGATTGTTTGTTTAGAAAAATAACATTAAAATTAAATTTTTTTAAAAATTAAGACGAATTAGTATCAATTGCAAAGTTTTTGATTGATTTAAAATTTAAAATTATTAATTATACTATATCAAATCATTTTTATGCTAATTTACTTGATTAATTTTTCAAACAAATAAACTCTTGTATAGGTATAACGATTATTAATATTTTATATCAAAGCTCATTAAATATATCACATTTGGCAACAAAAGAATAAAAGCCGAACGGATACCCATATCGAAGCTCCTTTAAAAGACACTTGGACGCGTTCAAAGTTCTTGAATTAGTATACTCGGGGAGAAAGAGAGAAGAGACGACATTCCCGCAGTGCTAATCGTGCCGATATTATACGCGGCGTATCAGTGACGATGCGAGGGAGAAAAGTGAGGCACCGTGGGGCTTTTAAAACTGAGGCGTTTAGCAAGCCGACACTCGTATATATATATATATATATATATATATATATATATATCCCTGAGAAGAGTAATTTCGCCGGCTGAATCTAGCGAGGAAGGATTAGAGCTAGTAATTATGGTGTGCCATGGCTGCGTCGACTTATCCGGCTGCCAGTGTGCAGTCGAAATTGTCGTCGGTTGAATAAGTTATACAATGTAAGAGTTTAGTTGGATACTAACAAGAGAGATTCGCTTTTAACTATTTTTTTTTTAATAAAATTTTTAGAAATTATTTCAAGTCATAAATAAGATAACAAAAACAAAAAAAAAAAAAAAAATTAAAATTTACGATTTAAAATATAAAATATGTACGAGTAGAGAGTCAGTTGGAAAAAATTTCGACTCACAGATTTTCTTTCTCAATCTTTCTCTACCCTCGGTGTGGCTGTGAATGCCCATCGAATTCGCTTAATTTTTTAACGCCGTTCTCGACTTTCGATAATCCTACCGACAACCGACGTGTGGCGTGAAATCGCAAAAAAGTTTTTATGCTTTTTTTTTCCTTTCAAGTGAGTTTTCGTGCTTGGGAAGTGCTAAGTGCATTATTTCGTTTTGATAAAAAAAATTTAAGGATACATATATTTTATTAGTATTAAGTCGCGTCGCATATTATTATTGTTGTTGTTGTTGTTGTTGTTGTTGTTGTTATGGTTATTATTTATACAAATATATTATACATTCTTCTTTAAATATTTTGTTAAAAAATTATTTTATGATTAAGTGTCTAAAAAAAAAATTATAAATTCCAAAATTTTTTTATGAAAAATTGAAATAAATTTAATAACGAATAATAGCGATGGTTCTAAAATATTGAATATTTATTTCTTGTTAAAACACTCCAGTATCTACATTCTAAACTCCCGCTTAACTAGAACAACATAAAAAATGCATAAGCAATTGTGCGCCATTATTAGCCAACACGAGACTAAGAGGGACAGTAGTAGAGGTCTGATATGTAAAAGCCGGACAGCGTGACGTTCGCCTCGCGCACTATTATTCTTTTCTTTACATCTCGTCTGCCCTCCCTCGCCGCAGTAGTTTCGTAGGAAGGAAGCGCAAATTGTCAGAGTCCGCTTGAAACGAGACTTATGAAGTGAAGGAAACAAAGCTCATTAAGGATAGTTGCGGTTTCTTTTCAGCCAGTGGATGCAGCCACTGCAAACACGTAAATACTGCGCGCGCGCACATTCCGTATACATATACAAACCTATATACGTATATATAGATGTACAATCGAATTTTTAAAGAGAATTGGAGTATGCTTTCTTTTGAGAAAGAGAAAGAATATAAAACGTTGAAAAAGAATCTAAAGGGTCAATGAAATGAAACAGATGTCGTACCTTATTAAAGAAAAAGATGGCGTGACGAAGTTTCGTAAACGTTTGTGCCGTAATTCTTATGATAAGCGCCTGTATAATAATCCGTTATTAGTAAACAGTTTATTTATGTGGCGCGATAAAGCCCAAATTGAGGTATATAATTATTAATTAAATTAAAAATTAAATCAAAGTGACGGTTGTACAGGTAGATATTAAAACTTGTCCGATAGTAAAATAAAAAAACAGAGAATTAATTTATTATCATTTATTCATTAATGCAATCATGATTAAATATCCTGTATTAAATCTAACACGGTAATACTAGCTTCTTCCGGTAAAGTATTTATTTTGCGATTCGAGCGATATACAATTAAAAAAAAATATCATTAGCGTAGAAAATATTTATGCATCGATATAATAGTATATTCACTTGTCTCGCTCTTCCATGCAACCGGTGCATACCACTTTGAAAGCAAAAAAGCGAAAAACGCAGCGTCGTCCCGCGCAACGACGAAAGAAAGCAAAAAAAAAAAAAAAGAAAAGAAAAGAGCGCGAAAAAGAGCCGGGAGAAACGTCTGGGGCGAGGATTATTATTGGCCGTAGGCACGAACGCTGCGCAGCTGAAACGTGGATTCGCTGTCTCTGTCTCTCTCTCTCTCTCTCTCTCTCTCTTTATTTTCCTTTCACAGTCTCGTTCAGCGTCGACGACCGCGCGGCGACGGCGAAGCTACCACACCACTACCGGGCATAACTATCGCACACCTCTTCGCTGTACATGCCTCTTCTACCGTCGCGCATAACTGACCTACACCCACTCTCTCGTTGCGCACGCGCTCTACCGTGGCTGGTCACGCGATGCATGAACGAATATACATGTGTGCGTGTGTGTGTGTGCACGAGCGCAACGCGTATCGAGAGGGAAAGAGTGAGTGAGTGAGAGAGAGAGAGAGATGCTCTCCGGTAGAGCAGTGGCTGGGACGCCGCCCTCCGATGCACATCGCTTAACCGATTATGTCTTCTTCTGTCTCTCGCTCGTTTTCTCTTTTTTGCTCTCTAGTCGCCGTAGAGAGGGAGAGATTTGACTGGATATATTTTGGGATAGAGATTGACGGACGCCGAGGTGTGATAGGTCAACGGAGATTCGAGCTCGATAGATTCGGTTGACATTTACGTGTCGATTTCGATGTGTATAACCAATCTACCTATAGTCAGTTAATCCTGCGGTTTTTGCGGAAAGCGAAATATGGAACTTTTTTCGTAATCGTAGATTTTTGATGTTGAGTCAATGAGTTGTCAGATATTTGGATAATTGAAAATCTGCATGACGTTTATCGTTACCATCTCTTGGGTATTTCCTGTTGTAATCTTTTGATCAATCCCGTATCTTATTGAATAAATAAAATGTCTACATTCAGAACTTTTTTTTTATTTTAAATGCATGATTTACTTATCAATAAATATTCTAGACTTTGAAGAGTAAACATCCAACTGTCAATTAGTTTTTATCATTCAGTATAATAACGTGCATTTTAACATTATTTCTTATTTTTTTTTTTTTTTTTTCCCTCAACGAATGCATTTTGAAACTTTAATCTTCGTGTCAATTGCACTGCACTACAATGTATAAATCTGTGAAGACGATTGTTCTACCATTTATTAATGGATCGGCATGCCAACCGACACTGTAAGACAAAGACAAAAACTCGAGAGATTGGACAGTGATTGACGAGGGAACGATGGGAGCTGGAAAGTGATAGGAGGTCTCAAAAGTGACCAGCTTTTTTGCAAGATCCAGTCTTTCTCTAAAGGGAGAAAAGCCGAAAAGAAGAAGAAGGGTTCGAGAAAAGAAAAAGAGTAAATGAGAGAGATGGAGAAAGCTGCTTCGATATCCATCGACCCATCCGGAGGGAAATTCCAGGAGGATGCGCATCCGGAAGGAGAAAGCCTCTGGAGATATTGCAAGATCGTTCGCTTCTTCCTTTTTCTTTTTTTCTACTTGCGGACCTTTTCGCCTTCCGATACGCCTTGGGGGTGAACGACCAACCCACTCCAGATTTACTTCTTCGCTTCGAGATTAAAGTATTCCTCGTGAAATTTAATTCCTTTATCTTCGGCTTTTTTTTCTTACTTTTTCACGCAAGCTTTCGTATTTATATAGAGAAGAAAAGAAAGAGAACTGTGGAAGGTTATGGGCCATGAAAAAGAATACGTAAAGATTTTGTGAGCGTGCGAATAAGGGAATATGTGCCGAGTATCGGCTAGAAAAGTTCAAAGAGCATATAATTTCATGCATTATACGAGCTGTAAGTCGTTGAAAGATTTTTTGGGTTTTCAATCGAACGTTAGCTGAGTGATGAAGATAGAATAATGTTTTGGAATTATTATATATGGTTGAATATTTTAAAGTGCAAATATATCGTTGATATTTAATTTTAATAAAGTATTTGGCAACAAAATTGATAAAAGAAGTTTATTTATATGCAAAAAATTAATCGGCAAGTTTTAAACTTTCTTATGCAAAAATACCTCTCTATTTAAAAAATAATTTATTCCAAATCCATCGATAATAAAGTATTTTGCTCGTTTAAACGCACAATCAAAAAAATCCGCTTCGAAATCTGACGTACGGCAAGCAAGAAAGCTGAAGAGAGAACGAGAGAGCAAGAGATTGAAAGGAACGTTAGCAATTTCTCTTCGTCTCTTCCCCACGGCGGGGACGAGTTCGTCTTTACCGCACATTACAAATTACTCGGGCCTCCGGTGCGCGGATAATCCAGTCCCGCGGGCGTGCTCGGCGCGAGCCTAATTAGGCCGGACCCGCCCCTGAAATACAGGCCTTCATGCCTCGAGTTTCGTGAGCTCAGGACGGAAATCGAAAAACCGAGCGCTTATATATATGTACGTGAACAACGAAGCGTTGGCTCGTGCTTTACGAAGCGAAAAGTATAAAAGCCGAAATATCGAGTGCGCGGGAACGATGTGGAGGATGTTTGCTGCACTTTGGTGGTTTAATTTGAGTTGTATTGGTTGTTTAGAGCGCGAGTAACGATGTTTTAATAGGCCAGTCAGAATGTGTTTGGATTTTTTTATGTTCTTTGTTAGGATTGGTTTACTTGCTCGTATATATACATATTTCAAATCGATCTTATTTTCTTAGTCGCGTGTAAGTTGATTTACGATCTTATTAAAGCGACTAATTGCAAAGTTTGTTATTAAATAAATCATTAGTCTAAATTCTGATGAATGTTTAACGTTGTCTAGCGAAAGTTTTAATTATGAGGTGCATTTTATTTTTAAATGTGTATCATTAATATTCTAAAATTATTTTTCTTGAATTATTATTATAACATTAAATATCGATACTAGTAGCAAAAGTGATGTTTACATAATTTATTTTATTTGCAATTTTTTATCGAATTTCTTGCAGGAACATTTGATCAACCTTTTTATCCTTTTGCTTTATTTTACCTTTTTAACCTTTCGACTCATTTATTTTGACATGATTAATATCACGTAGATCTCTTTTTAGTCACGTATCATTCTTAAATTTCCATGAATTTATCCACGAAAAACTGCTTTAAAATTCTATTTATATATATGAATGTAGTGTAATAGAATATTTTTATCTTTTATCTTTTTTCACTAACATGTGGTTATATGGAGTTATTACAATTTTTATTTGATATAATTTTTTAGAAAATAAAATATATTAATTATACTATTAACAAACAAAATATTATTATTCATGTTAAATTAATATTTGTTTATATAGTTTAAAAAAATTACATCATACATTTCTTAATGTTTAAATTGGCAATAATTAATTAGACATACGTACATTGAATTGTTCTCAATAATTTATAATAAACCAATAAGCATGGAAAAAAAGTTAATTAAAACTCATTTCAAGAATCAATTTGTAACATAAAATTGGAACACTTAAATTTAGCATTACTCTACCATTCCGCAAATGAACATATCAAAATTAAATATTTTAATACGCTACAGTATTAATGCAAATTGATGTCCAGAATATAGGATTTGAATTTTGCTCTCGTGAAATTTTAATTGGGTTTAATCGATATGCTTTATTTGATTTAAATTTTATTTTTGTTTGACAGAATAAGGAAACTCGTATACTTGATGGGTTTAACTATTTTAAAACTTTAAATTTAAATAAAATACACGACGACAAAAACTTTTTAATATTTTATAAATAGAAGTTTTTCTCAAATGAAAAATTTCTACGATAATTCAATAATCCGTGTTTGTTTATAGTCGGTATTTTATAAATTTTATACAAGTAAATAATTTGTAACAAAAGGTCCAAAAAGACAAGCAGCGATTTCATTCGCATAAACAGCGTCTCTCTAATTATTTCAGCTATTTGCATAAATTAATGAGTGCACGGGGACAAACGAGTATATGTAACACATCTAAATCGATTATCAATTATTAATAACAATTCGTCTCTCTCGTTCGCGGATTCGAGTATCCTTATTTCATAGGAAGAGGTGATTCCTTTATATAATCGTATACCAACGTCTCTTTTCGTCTCGTTTACTCTAATTGCATAATAAATGTAGAAAAAACGGTTGATCTTTAATATTCCATTGCGCTGCTTAGTACAGTAAGTACTCATTAACGGAAGAGCATTGACATCTTTTAGTCTTTTAATGGTAACTTTAGTAGGTCTTGATGATTTTTTTTTTTTTTTTTTTTTTTTTTTTTTTTTTTTAAGAATGTTGTTTGTAATTTTAAATTCGTATTGTTTTAAAACAATCTAATCCATTGACAATTAATCTTTTTATTATTGACGTAAAATTTAACGCGTTACATTATGCTTGCAGAAATACAAATTAAGGTTGTCTTTTCTTTAATATTTACGTTTTCCATTCAAAACTTAAACATCAAAATACAATCTAAAACATAATGAATTTGTCCAATTTCTACAAGGATATCGTTTCTCAAAGTTCAAAAAATAGTAGTGCATTCACATAACGTTCAAAGGCAAAGAAACAACGCGCGAGAGTAAATAAACGCTCACTTCGAGGGGTTGCTGCCAATCACTCATAAAGGCCAAGGGAAGTCTTTTCTCTCTTGCTCTTATGGATGAATTTTTGGCTCTTTCACCCTAGGGGGGAACCGAAGGCGACCGACACGTATTGGATTAGGCTCGTTGGCGCATTGTCGCGAAAGAAAAATGGAAGAACTCTCTCTCCCTACTTTATTTTCTTATTTTTTCTCCTCGCGTACGATCGGCTGATGTGCGGAGTGCTGCTACTTTTCTCATTATTTCGCATTATTTGAACAGTTACGAGGTATAGACGATCTAAGGTAGTTGGAGTTTCTGTGTGCGTTTCACACTTTCATCGTGTATTATTTCGAGTCTTCTTAGTATTATATTTATAAGTTTTATTCTTTAATTCAAGTAGTTCTATTCAAATTTCTGTAGAAAAGACTTTACAAAAACTTATTAAAATGTTTTACAATTTGGATCATAAATTTTGAGTTGAAATAGTCCATTTGTGATTATTCAAATAGTACAATTATTTATATTACTGTTTGCTCGCACATATAAAAAGAAAAAAAAAAATAAATGGTTATGCAGTTCCAATAATAGAATTCAGTTGCCAACATTTTTTTTCTCAACTGACTATATTACAATACAATATCGGCAAAAGCCTCACACACTCGTCTCGCTTATCTTTTTTTCCCTTTTTTCATACCGCACCGCAAGTAAGTCCATCCTCGTGTATTCCCAAGCGATTTCGCGTATTAACTTACGTATTAAGTTGGAGAGTCGACATCCCTTTTAATTTTCTTGACTATACGTACATTACGTGCACATTGATTTGTAACGAGTAATTTTGTTAAAGCTTGGCAATGCCGTATTTTTCTGGGAGACGAATGGTAAAGGTTACTTTGGCGGAAGTGGATGAAATGTGACTCGTAATGAAGATAAAAATCAGCGCGTTGGGATTAAGTGTCGAATGACGCGAATTTTATTTTGGCGCGATTTCTAAGTTTTTTGCGTGTACGATGAATCATTAAATTTATTTCTGTAATTATATTATTTTTGTCTTTTCATTAAATTTGACAATTTTATCATAACAAAATGCAGTTATGATCATACTTACGCGGTAATTATCTTAGCCGATAGTCTCCAACTTTGTCCAGGCCAAGTATGTTTCTATAGACAAACAAATGAAACCAGTGATTCGTCGCGTGAACGATTGGGTCTTCGGTTATGAAATTATTGTTAAACGGGAAGTTAAGCCATGCGCTAGTCTGCTAAGAAAACTTGAATTTTTAACCAAATTATAATGATTTTATGGAGAAAAAAATTACAACTTGAATTATTTACTTACGTATGAATAATTATACTCAATCGAAAGTAAACATGACTCATCTTCTATTTATAAAACGAGTTTTTTATAAGTACACAATCATTTATAATATTTAAAAAATAACATTTTAAAGTAAGACGTTAATTCGATACAAAAAATATAAAATAGTAATTTGTAGTAATTAACGTTAACTTTTCAAAATTTTGTTCAATTTTCTTTTAAAATGATTGTATACTTATATTCAATTTTCTTAATGATTAAATATTTTTAAAAAAACAGTATATTGATTATCTCATAATGGAAGTCCCAATAAATCAAACATCGAAAAACTGATTCCATTTGTTAGTCCATGGAAACATACGTAGTCTAGATAAAATCCAAGACCAGTAGCTAAAGCACTTATCCTTGTAACTCAGAAAATGAATATTAGTAATTTTCTTTATAATAAATATATATAGATATATGAATATTTAATATGAATATCATATAGTTGGCATCAGTCAAGTAAAATTAAGTGGTGGATTTTTAAATTTGGAATTGAAATTCAGAAAAAAATAAAATTATACTCAATTAAATTTTTTCCACGTTAAATTAAATATACGTCGTTAATGTTATGCAGCCACTTTATTTTAAAAATTGCCGTTCACACGATTGAAAATTAGGAAATAACTAAAAATTAGTAATTTTCATTTTTCAAAAAAAAAATAAGTACACGGAAAGAAAGAGTTTTAAGTGAACGAAATAAAAATAAGGTTTAAAAAAAAGAATACAAAACCCATTATGTACCGCATGTGAAAAAATATAATCACGTAGATCATACATTACTAAACAAAAATTAAATTGTGTCTTGTCGTAGAATCTGTGTTGCTTGTTAATTTTGAATTGCGAAGAAGAGAAGGCTTACCTGCAACAAAAAAATAATCATCGTGTTAATTATATGTACAATTTATCGTATAAACAATATTAATTAAAAATAATTAAGGTACGTTTAAGTTACAGAAAATAAAAAATATTCGTTCGCGTTGACGCTTAAGAGCCTCGCGGCTTAAAGCGAGCGTCGCTTCGCGTCTTAGCAAAAATCATCTCGCCGTAAAAATTTCAAGTCCTTCTCCCTCGTTATAATTGTTCCAGCGAGACTTTTCAACTAGGCGCAGGGAGTTTCATTGTTCTTGAGCTTTGTCGCGCATTTCTTTGGGCTTTCTTATATTCATTCGTGTGCATCTTACCTTGACTGGCGCTAACGAGCCAAGTGTATGTGTGTGTGTGTGTGTGTGTGTTTATTATTGCGCGCAGGTGTTACCCTGAATTTAACTCGTGTGTTGTTGTGCTTTTAGTTTTGTGAGCAGATGGTTTTTAAATGGATTTTATTACAAGGTGAAATTTGTAGGCGAGATGAATATTCGCAATAAGTTTTTTTAGATTGTTTGTAAGTTATAATCAATGATTGTATCAAAATTTTTTGATAAACAAGTTACTACTTCAAAATTGTTTGAATTAAATATTAGCTACTTTTTAAATCATTCATAGTGGTAGATGTTTTATTGGTATTTCTTATATTTATTAGTAATTTGTTTAATTTATTATAAACCGGTGAAAAATTGTGGCAAAAAAAAAAAAATAAATAAAAAAAAAATGTTTTTAGGTTAAGAGCTGTTACATTAAAATTGTTATTAGTTTTTACGACAGTTTTTTTTTTTAATTATTCGTATCATTTATAGATTGACAGATTGTTCTGAATTAATGCATAAAATATTTACATATCAATATTAAAATTGTTATGATAATAAAAATATCGAAAATTCAGATAATCATTAGTCAACCATACCTTATACATCCTCTTGTCCAAATTTAGCGTATACGTATATTTACAATAATGATAGTTTGCATCTTATATCTCAAAATAGAGTCTCCAGCAATGTGAAAGGATCGATGGACGTGACGTTTAACTGGTGAAGCTAAATTTTTAATACTTACTCTCTTTGAAAAAAATCAAATCGAAAAGTAGTAGTAGATGAATAATTAAAAAAGGATTTTCGAACGATATTTTTAATATCCGAGCGGCTAAATAAAAAATGTAATTTCGTGTAATGAATACCGCAAATCCTTTACATTCCTATGTCGCATTAACGGCACTATACCGGAATCGCTCACACATAACTCAAATCAACGCTGCCCCGAGAACTCCTTACATCGTCGTCGACGTGTCGTTCGTCATGAAAAATTCACAGTCTTTCGACTCGCGCACGCAAGGACATTTCTCTCTCTCTCTCTCTCTCTCTCTCTCTCTCTCTCTCTCTCTCTCTATCGCGCGTACTTTGAGTTGCCGTGTCGGCGGCCTATTTATAGGCGCGAGCGCGCTTGGGGTCACGAGCGAGGAAGTGAGAAGAAAACGAGAGGTGGAGAAGGTAGTCGAGGAGGAGATGAGGTCGCGGACGCTCCCCTCGACTCGTCGTTACAGCACGTGTAGAGTATTATAATGCGATATATTCGTCGACTCGCGAGCCTCGGAGTGACGCAACGTCGCGCCGCTCGACGTTGCTCGACTTTATACAACGAAATTAATTAAACGTAACGAGCCGAGACAAGTGCTTCCGAATTTCTTAGCTTTCGCTTTCTCTCTGTCTCTCTGTCTTTCTCTCTCCCCCTTTGCTTCTTGTTTCGTGATGCGAGATCGAGATTTGTCTCGGCGTGTCTGGATTGATGTAAGTTGTATAGCTATTGTGGAAGGATTGCCGAGTTTGCAATTATATAGATCGCAAACAATTTATTGTTGATTGACGTTCGTTTATTAAGGAAACTGTACTTTATAACCGACTACTCGTTATTGAGAATCGTTTATAGCACGATGTAAGATCTACGGTCAACAATCGATATGTGAAACATTTAAATGAGCGTTTAAAAAAGCAAAAACACTTTATTATTCAAGTAACGGTTTAATCAACTTTCAAAAACAAAACAAAAAAAAAAGATTTATGAGTCGCGAATTTCCAGGAAATCTCGATGTTTGAACCTCGTCGAGTCCGCCACCGACAGAACCGTTGAAAAGGTAATTTTTTAATTTTCCACGTTGCACCGAGCCGCGGCCGTGTTTCGTATGCAGACGTATATATAGTATAACGCGTATACGTGCGCGTATTCCCATCCGTCGACGCGTCGCGTCGGACTCTTGAATGATTTTGATTGACGGCACTTTTCCTTCTCGACTTCCTGGTCACGAACGCGTCTCCATTGTGGCCATCATTGCGAACGCGCGCAAATATACGTGCGTGAGGGAGAAGGAGGAGAAGGAGGAGGAGGAAGAGGAGAAATCGCGCGGCGCGACGAGTTTATAGGGTGAAATGAGCAGTATATAGTTTCGTCGTTGTTGAGAAAACCGTTCACGTTTCGATGGACGGCGAGTTTTGTGTAAATATATGGGGAAGGAGGTGAGGGGGAAGGAATAATGTAAAGAATTTAAAGGAAATTAGTATATATATGTGCACGTTATTTATACTAGAATGTGAAGAGATTTTAAAATGCAGAATGCAAATGTACAACGCGACGCAAAGCGTTTATTTACAATTTTGTGTAATAGCCGGTAAATTTTTAACGCTAGCATTAACCAACAATAGGTGCTGTCTTATTATAAATAAACTCGCATAGCTATACGTGATAATAAAATAATTTATTTTCATAAAATATTCGTACTCCGTTATCTTTTGGTGCCCTCAAACTTTCGAGTTGAACTTACAAAATACAGGAAGAAGGCATCAAAACCTGGAATATACAGGGTCCGACGTAGCAGAAAAGCAGGGAGTGTAGAGAGGCGAGTAAAAGGAAGGAATTAAAAAAAAAGAGACGGAAGATTTCCGAACAAGCCGCGTCGTACTCCACACACCTTCTTTCCCTTTCCTCCCCTTCCTTTTGAAAGCCTAACCTTGTCGAAAATTCCGTTAAGAACGAGTTTGCCAGAAAAACGAGTGTACGGCTCTCACTAGCGGGAACCTCGTCGTCCCTCTATCGCCGAGTCGGAAATTTTCTCATGCCAATGCAATTCGAGAGAATTCGAGCCTCGAATTAGTATTACGCATAGCCATTTAGCGCGCGAGTCTTTGTATTATTAGAAGATTATACAAAAAAAAAAAAATGTCAGGGTAAATATTGTTTCGAGTGGTATTAAACATTATCGCGAATTAATTATGAGAAAATACAACTTCAAAAGGGCTTCGTAAATGGGCGAGTTTTTTTTAAAATGCGAAATTAAATTTATTTTATTATTCGAATTTGGTCAAACAACCGGCGATGCTTCTTTAATTAAATTAATCTTTTTATTTGGGTTTCTAAAAATAGTATGAAAGTTCCGCAAAAATAGAATCCGTATTACGACGATAAAAAGTTTTTCGTTTTATATTCTATTTTCATGTGACATCAGTTCTCCATAAAACTCAAGAACTGTATCAACTTAAGAGTGTTATGCTTAATTTTTTCTATTTTGAAATTTCTTTTTTGAAGAATACAATCAGTTCAAAAAATAATTGTTCGATCCAAAGCACACAAAGACTAAAGAGATTGTAATAATTTACGATCGCAATCTACACCTTTAACACTTATTTATCAATATTCTCGCCTCATTCCTTCGTTAATTATTCTCTAAACTTAAAAAAAAAGAACATCAATTATAGTTTCCGACGACTCTAAATATTTTTAATTAAATAACACGCTCGGAAAACAACATTACGACGATTCAAGCGCAATATATATATATATATATATATATATATATATATATATATATATATATATATATATATATATATATATATATATATATATATATATATATATATATATATATATATATATATATATATATATGTGCTATAGACTCTTTTTCTTAGACACATACGTATACATACACGAGTACGAAACACAACGACAAAGCGCAAGTGAGAGAGAAAGAGAGAGAGAGAGAGAGAGAGAGAGAGAGAGAGTACGTCGAAGCGCGAGCGGAATTTATTGATTAAACGGAAATCGTGAGAGCGAACGAGCGAACCGCGGGAGTTCGCCTTTGCGCGCGTTCGGAGCTCACCCCGAAACCTAACAGTCGTCTCTCTCTCTCATACTCTCTCTCTCTCTCTCTCTCTCTCTCTTTCTCCTTTCTATACGTAGTTGCGTATATAGCACCGGAGGGAATAGTCCGCGCGCGTTTCGCAACGCACGCACCATCGACCCTCAAAAGCATAGCCCTGTATGCGCGCAGATCGACGACTACTTATTCCGGAATAAATTTTTTTTTTTTTTATATTCATCTGTGTCCTTTGATTACACGAGTATAAGAATGATTAAATTTATTAATATTGTTTATGTGATTAAATAATTATACGTAAAATTGTACATCGTGCAGCACTTTAACGTTTTTGACATTTCAACAGTCGATATTATTGTAGATTATTGCTGATATGTTAAAATGTAACAAATTTAAAATTGTTATAAATACATAATAAACTTAGTATTTCTCATCAACAGTGAATAACAAGAGGAAAAATTTGTTCAAATAAAATTATTTATAAAATTATACACATTTAACCGTTGTTGGTACATTCTGTAATTTACACAATTAATAATAATGAAAATTTAAAACTAGTACGTACTACCAGTTTTAAGATAATTACAGTCATTTATTAGAATATGCGACTCTTAAAAGTCATTTGAAGTATATCTAGAGTTCATTCACGTATAGATATAAAATTAAAATTAGAAGACCATGTGCAAAGTTTTTTCTTAATTGAATAAATAGTTCTTCTAAATTTAGAATTCTAAAAATAATAATGGAATATTTTTACACGATAAATCGAATCATCTTAAACGAGTAAAAAGTAAATATGTTGGTAAATATCTCAAAAATAAACTTGTACTCAATTTTTTCAACTTATATTCAAAATAAAGAAAAAAAGAATCAAGTTCAAGTCGCATCATATATCCGTAGAAATCCACGACGTGCATAGAGGATTTAAACTTGTGCAGTGCAATGCACCTCGCGCTCATCGCGAGCGCATGGAAGAAGAGTAGAGAAGGACGAAGGTGGGGTGATCGGCGATGCGTAAAGGTAAACTTGCTTTCGGCGAAAGCGCCTGTGTATACGTACATGTATATATATAAAACCTCAGACAAGGCAGAGAAAGAAAAAGAGAGAGAGACAACCACACGCCACTGTTGCGCGCTTACGAGCAATGTGTTATATACACACGCGCGCGTACATTTACGTACGAGTAGTAAAGAGGACAGCGAAACGCGCGCGCTTTGACGGCGATGTTTCGACGTAGCGTTGCCTTTACCGCGTTTATCGATGCTTTATATTTCGCACAGCTCACCAAAGAATTAAACTTTGTCTTAGAATTTTTTCGGGTGGCTTTTGTTATGCGCGTTATTGAGTTTATCGTACGAGGTATATACGAGTAATTTTTTTTGTTTATTTAATTGTGTTTTACATTTATTGTAAACAAAAACATTTTATTTAGGACATTTATTGCAAAAACAATTGAAAATTTTCTAAATTAAAAACATAAAATCATTACTTTTCCATATGATTCTTTATCAAATTTTCTCACTTTTACGTATACTCGTTTTTCGTCGACAAAATATATGTATCTATTTATATTAGTTTTGTTTCGAATTATAATAGCACGATTTTATTTTATTATTCGCAAAAAAGAATATCACGGAAATTCTTTGTGATACCTCTTAATGAACAACTATTCCGCGTATATATATTTTATTTTTAACTTAACCGCTAATGTGAGTCACTAATTGACGCAATTACACGATACATGGATCGGAATTTTAAAAGCCCTCCAAGAGACAGATAATATTGAGCACACGAGCGAATAAAACAAACGTATGGATGCAGTCGCCATTATGCGCGAAGAAGAGAGAAACTTTCCCGTTGCATTATACGCGCGAAAGATTCCTTAAATCGATGAGGTATGATTTTTTATTTTGTTATTCATTTTGGTCTACGTTCTCGGGAATCCTCGATGACTCGATGTGCTCTCCGTGTACTGACCGTTCATATGCTAACGTGGATACAAATGAAAAAAAAAAAAAAAAAAAAAGAAAAGAAAAGAAAAGAAAAGAAAAGAAAGAGAGACAGAAGAGAAGGAAAGAAAAGAAATAATAAAAGACAAAAAAGAAACTGCGCGACGCGCGGCTTTGAATACAAATGAGAGTAGCGCGCGGTGACGGCGCTTCTAAAAGTTTTTAAAACTTGCCGCCGTAAAATTCTAAATCGTTTTATCGACTCTCGTCTTCTCTCTGCTTTCTTTATATAACAAAAGAAGCCTCGGATACCTCCTTTCCTTTACCCTTTTATTCTTATATGTTATTAACTCATTCTTTCCTCGCTTTTATTTTTCAACACTCTTTTGACTTTTCTCGAGTTTTTCCACGCGCCAACATTTAGATATTTAACTACGTTGAATTAAGAGATAAAGTGATAATTGAAGAATTCATAACTGCTTTTTCCATAAAATTAGGCGAGTTATAATAACGAGAACGTTAATTTGCAAAAGAATTAAATGGAAAAGTTTATTCAAAATTTATTAAAAAAAAAAGGCACGAGAATTTTTTTTTATTTATTTTTGTTGTTTTATAACAAGCAAACATAATAAAATATAAATTGATAATCTAACATTTTTCATTAAATTATAGATACTTAAGCTTATAATACGCTACATCAAACTTTTCGGATAAGCAATTTTGAACTTTTCCATTTTTTCTTCCTCTCAAAATGTGAAAATTACGCTTAAAAAAATTTTTACATCTACATTACACGAATATAAAAGTTAAATTCGTATCATGTCAAGAACTCAAGGCAAACAGAATCAAAAAACTCGCGTGACGAGTGATTTGAATATTCCCGCGTCAACTTTCGCCTCCAAAAAGCTCGAAGCTTCCTCGTTTATAAAAGTTTAATCGCGCGCGCCGACCCTTTCTCTCTTTCTCTCTCGCTCATGCTCGACACGCAAATTTCTACCTTTTCTCTACCCCTTTTGTCGAATGAGAAGGAAGAAGTTGCAATATTCCTCGGCTTATGTCAATAGGACTTTATGCGCGACTTCTGTACTCGCAAATCTAGATATTTTTCATAAGCAAAAAAAGAATAGTATTTAATTTTGTAAGAGCGAGTTTTTTAAAATTTAATATCGGCGGTTGCCGATGTCGAGAAGTATATATTTTTGTTTCAAATAAAACTTCTGAAAGTTGAATGCAAATAGAATGAAAAATATAGAAGAATAGAATATTATTATGAATAAGTATTTTAGGTTGAGTTTGTATAATGAAAATTTTAAATCTTTACACAGTTATTATCGTACAACCATTTATTATCCATCGTTTGCGACTGATTTCATATTCATTGCGTTAGGAAATGCTGCACTGGAGCCATAATTTCTCAATAGTTAAGTTATTACAATTGATAATCTTTACCGGTAATTGCTTAAACCAGTACCACGGATATAAATATATAAAATTAATATTAATTAATTCACCAACAATTTACGTTTCCTGCTAATTCTAAAACCAATTATAACGCTCATGATGTACACACAACATCCAATTAGATAATCCCAAGCATAAAAGCCCCACGTAGTGTATTCGATCTAGATATCAAAATTTAATAAACCAACTTAATAAATTACTTGATGCGATATTTTTTCACATAAAAGAGCGAGTCTGCCGTGCATTTGAAATTTTCCTTTTGCTCGCGAATAACAATCGCGAAGATTAAAGATAACAAAAATATTCCTTCCTTACGCCTAAGAGAAAGAAAATCGTGTGCGCGGTTCACGAAAATGATATGCAAGAAAAATTCATTCCTCTCTCGGTGTCTCGACGAATTCCGACCGCGGAGCAGCCGATGACTCCCTTGTCTCCTACCGCGGCTCCTTCTTCGTCTCTTTCTCTCTCTCTCTCTCTCTCTCTCTCTCTCTTTCTCTCTTTCTTATCGTTAATTATGGAGATGGAAGAGAAGGAAGAAGGCGCGCACGAAGAAAGAAAAGCCCGTGGGATCACCGACTGCTTTATCTGCTTAGCCGTTGAAGAAGAAAGAGCTTACGAGGCTCCGCGAACAAACTCGTAGCCCTTCACTCCTCTGTTCGAATCCTCTTCGTCCTCATCCTTATTCGCTATTAAGCTGCACGGAGTGTCTGGCTTTAGGCAAAAGTCGCTTACTTATTTATGGGACTCTTGCTGGAGTTTTCGTATATGTATAAAAATCGACCGTTTCTTTTTTCCTCCTCAATTCTTGTTCGATCATTGGTTTTTAACGACAGAAATGCATTAACTATTTAAAAATTGTCTGATTATTGGAAAATTAATATATGTGATATATATATACTATTAATATTTCTAATCATTTTTTTACATTGAAACAGTTATTAAAAATGATTTTAAAAAAAAAAGTAAATCTTGTCAACTTAAAACGCGAATAAAACGTTCATTCGTTCAACGCACTTACTATTCACTTACTATTAATTATAAGAAAAATCCAATAATAAGTTAATCAAACGTATTATTTAATTTAAAAATAGAGCTAAGGCCAATTTGACATGCTCAATACATTCAAATTTTATATAGGTGTATGTACAAATACGCGAGACACGTACACAATCTACAGAGGTGTTACACATACGCTTTGTTGAGTTTAAAAGCCGCTCGCACGGCAAAGGCCAATGACTCGCGTTGCTCTCGTGTCTGCATAGGATACGTTATACTCTTTGAGAGACGTATTTAGATGCCAATTGAAGAGGAGCTACGAGCATCTATTACTTAATATTTAAATGGCGTTAGACATTATGTCGCGGCGAGTTTTAACGGATTGCTAATAATTCATTCTATCTTGTTGAAGTATTTGGTTACAGAATTTCCATATGATTGAGCAAATATCGATTTACTTTTTTCCGCTAATTTTTTAATATAGCTTAAGTAATAATTATAAACTAAAATTCTATAAAACTTCCTCGGCAAACAATAAAAACTCAACTTAACAAAAATTACTCTCCATAAATATAGTTGTGTCTCTCCAAACGCCAACTCCCGTACTGCAAACGTCTGTGTAAGGCTTCCCTACGCCAGTAACATAATAGAAAAGCGTACTTATAGTTACGTCGAGGTGTACGTGTGCGTGTGAATTCGTCAAGCGGCACCGACTTGCCGCGACTCGTTAGCATTAATTAACAAATCGGGTGCCGTGCGCGAAACCTCGATTATCATTGCCCGTGAAAACGTGAGCGGACGTATAGCGCTTGTATAGCAGACGGAGAAGTGAAATATATATATATATATATGTGTGTGTGTGTGTATAGGCGGAACGCGTGGGAATTAAATTTCATATGGACGAGCTATTGCTGTGAAATCTTTCTACGTTGGAAATTCTAATTATTAATTGAATTTCGATTGCAATGTGGATTTCGATTGGAATTCCGATTAAAAATTTTACTCGAAAAGTGTTGAAAAACATTAAATAATATGTAACGTTTTTTACATGTAGGTATGTGTTATCAATATGCACAAATCATATATTTTATACAAAGTATAAAAATGAAAGATTAACCGTTTCATTGTTTCTTTCTTTCGTTGTCTTTCGCTATTTATTTACGTAATTATAAATTATTAACCATAATACAGGTATGTGACAAAACAAACTTGGAGGAAAGAACTCGTGAAAAGCAAGAAGAAAAAAAGCGACGCGTGGAAGAATAAATTGTAGTGGCTAGTACAAAAATCGATTCGGTTCTGTGAATTATACATGCGCAAATAATAGCGAGGAAAATGTACACTTAAATTTGTTCACGTACATTATATATATATATATACACACACACACACACACACACGCGCGCGCGCGCGCGCGTATAAATTTCCCGTCTGTTCGATAAAGAAGAAGATACAAGTCTTGCACGGCATCGACGTTTTATGTGATATATACGTTTGTAAAAGTCGATCGTACGTCGAGCGCGATTGCTGATACTGCAAATATGTATGTATATATTCCTTAACAACGTGTAAGCATTTTATTCTCTCTCTTTTTCTCTTTCAGTTAATGTGTATCGATGTTTGCATAACAATGAGCATGACGGTACTCGCGCCCCGATGTTACAGCTGTTGTCGCTTTTTTTTCTGTTCCTTCGTATGTTCTTCCTACTATTTTTTTTTTTTTTTTTTTGTTTTTTTTTCATTTTATCTTTAGCGTTCCATCGAACGATCTCCGATCGTATCCCGTAATCGATGCGTGTATAATTACACGTGGGCATTTTATGTCATTAGGTATTATATGTGAGAATCGAGCGCGCTTTTTTTTTTTGCTTTTTTAATTATAACTGCGATGGAATATAAAATAAGCTTATAGTAATTTCAAGAAATTGAAAATTCTCTTTAATTAAACTTACTTCTGTATTAAAAGGGAGCTTTTGAAAAACGCAGATTTTTACGAAAACTTTGCGCAATTATCTCATATTTTAGTAAAGTCAACTGAAACTTTTGACGTTTTTACATTTAACATCATTTGATGTAATTTGTTTGCGAGTTTGCGTTGAAAAATTAACGGAACGATTTAAGCAAATACATTTCCGAATGAAAAAGAACAGAGACAGAGAAAAAGGATGAAAAAGGAATTTAATCTTTGAAGAAGCAAAATGCACGTTTTGATAAAAAAAAAAAAAAGTAAAAAAAAAAAAAAAAAAAAAAATACATTTTAATAAAATGTTTGTCCCATCCACTTTAGCGCAACACAAATATATAAAGTGAAGATGGCTAAGAAAAGGCCAGAAAAAAGAGCTAATACACTCGTGTAGAAAAACTTCCTTTGCGAGTGTAGATATAAGTAAAATGACTAAAGAAAAAAAGAATGCAACGTGTATATAGATATATAAGTGCAATACACGTATGCTCAAAAATGAAAAGAAGTCGTAGTTATATACTTAAAAAGTTGAAAGGTTCACTTCTGCTGTTGCTACCTCTTCGCTCGTTTCTTTTCCATACTCTTTTTCTTTTTGAAAAAAGAAAAAAAAAGGAGAAGAAAAAGAAATGAAGAGGACGAGAAGCATGAACGAAGAGGTTTGTCTTTTTCTTCTTCCATCTTTCTTCTCTTACACTTATTTTATTCTTCTCTTATCCCTTGCGGTGTTTCATGCCGCGTTCCTTCGCTGCCGTTTGTAACGGAAGCGTCACACACGAGCGGCGTCTCTTCACCTGCCAAACTTACTCTTGAGAATTGAGGGAAGGAAAGAAAAAAATGACAAGTCTTGCGCTCGATCTAACGTTTTAGTCGAGTTCTCACGGTAAAGATTTTCTTTCCGATATGAAAAGTTAAAGATTGTTACGAAAAAATTTTAGTTACGTTAATGCAGTACAATAGTGATATGGTTTAGACAATTTTGTTATAATATTTTATAACCTCGTTACAATCAATTCGTGATATTTAAAACGTGATTTATCTAATACTATTTATCTGTAATAATTTATGTAAGAACAACTTTAAATTTAAAAATTTTAACGAAAATTTAACAATCATTAAAAAAAAAACTTAAAAAAATTGGATTAAATAAATTGTCCTAGCTCGGTAAACTCAACCATCCATTCTCTGCCCATCAAGGCTGAATAAATATCGTCCCAAACCATGTCAACTGCCACGCAAGTTCATCGTCGCTCGGTCACCCTAAAGAAGCGATCGACGAAGGGCCATTCGAGCGATAAAAAAAAAAAAGAGATAGAGAAGTCATTGCGTTGAAAATAATGGCTGCTATACTTCGATCGTTGCGGTTTTCTCTATCGGGAGAAAATCAGTCCTTCGCGACAACGACGACGGCCTTTAATCGAAAGAAGCGTTTTCCACTTCCCTCCTCTCTTTTTTTCTCTCTCTCAAAGAATTAGATTTGTTTTCTAGCCTTTTTTTTGCGATGTACTTTCTCATTCTTTTCCTATCCTCTGTTTTAATATCTCATCAATGGTATAGTGCTCACTACTAGATGATATGTTTTTCCAAAGAGTATTTAAACATTACTTTTATTGTTACGTTTTTATTTTGACGACTTTTTCTTCGAATAAAAATGGAACTAGAATAGAATTAAGTTTTGCGCGATTCAAAATTTTTTTTTACGTTTATTTTCAAGATTGTTTAAACTATACGGACTGTGAGTTTGAAATAACTTCGATATTTATAATTATTATGGTAATATAACGAAACAAAATAATATTTTGAAAAATTGTTTATTTTCGAAATTATTCAATCTTTAGTTTATTTTAAAAAATTAGAAAGATGTGGATAATAATAGATTTAAAGGATTTTCTAATGGTTTTTTTCTCATAATTTCATTATTACAATTCAATAGAAGTAAAAGATAAGCCAAATTGAAACTCAAGTGGAAAGGAAAAATTGCAAAAACTTAAAATAGATTGGTATCAGCTTGATCTAAGCAATTGTTTGATCAAAGATTAAAGGACATATACGAGTGACAAACTTAATCCAATCATAAAAAAAAACCATTTCCCGTCATCCCTTACATAAAGCCCTTGTTTACACAACCAAAAGAATCGACAATGAAACGAAAAAAAAAGAAGATGAAAACATTGTTAACGAGAGAAAAATCCGGGTAGGTCCGATGTTTACCGTAAGCGAGCCTCGGATCTTCAAGCTCCTTCGCGACGGTCTTCGTCACCCTCCCGCGGTTGGAAGAAAAATCTCGAACCGACTACTCTTGGAATAAGAGAGAAAAAAGGGGCGAGCGAAAAGAGAGAAAAAATAAGAACGCGACGAAAGTAACGAAGAAAAAAGTAATAACGCTTGTACGCGGGTGGGTAAACAGCCTCGAACCCGTTTTTCGAACGCAGTGTGTCGAGAAAGAAGTTTGTTGGGTCCCGATGTACGCGTTTCTTTAGTTTCTCTTCTCTTTATTTCGGAATGTATACGTCACTACGCCGATCGACTCCCATTCCGGGGAAAAGTTTGAAGGGCTTTCTTTTTCGCTGGAGAAAAGTTGCGTTGAAAAATCGCCCGTAAGTAAAACTTGACGGAAATTACGCGGAAGGAATTTCGTTAAACAATCTTTGATACGAATGGTTTGTAAAGGAAACAATGATGATTTTGGAAGCTACATTTAGTAGCTTGTTTCCTTGATATAACATTTTAAATGTTATGTTACAAGTTTTACCATTCATAAGTCAATAGAGGTGCAATAAAATAAATATTGTTATCCTCAAAATTTTTAATATATTAATCAATAATATTCTTAACGCAAACCTTTGTCTATTAAGTTCCAATTTATAATTTTTCGTATCTCACCATCAACACCGCTGTTCCACCCAATATTTTCTTTCCTAAAACAGACGGAAGACCGAGAGCAGAAGGAGATACGCGCAGAAGTGCATAGTAACGCAGGCGCAAGGAAATAAATAATGTAGAAAAAGAGAGAAAAAGAGAGAGAAAGAGAGAAAGAGAGAGAGAGAGAGAAAGAGAGAAAGAGAGAAAGAGAGAAAGAGAGAAAGAAAATAAAGAGCGGGTGGCTTGGCGCTGACCGAGAAAAGGACGCGAGCGGAAGGAGGAAAGGGGACGAAAAAAAAGGAGGAATTACGGGCGCAGAACAGCTGCTGCTACTGCTGTTGCTATTCCCGTTTGTCCGTCTATCTCTTTCTTTCTCTTTCTATTTTTCTATCTCGCTCGCTCGGTCTCGTCAAAAAGCATCGAACGAAATGAAGAGAGAAGAGGGAGAGAATACAGCCGATGTATCCTTGCATTTCCGTACGATCGTGTGGATGAAAGGAAGGTTAAGCATTCGGTAAGGAGAAATGAAAAAAAAATTTTTTTCCTCATTTTTTTTCCCCATTTTTTTTTTTTTTTTTTTTTATGTAATGGCAATCAGAGGGGCGTTATTGGATGTAAAGATTAAAGATGTTTGCTTATATCAAAGATTTGTTAGCGAATAATTGAATTTTTTTACGTTTATATTGATGGAAGAGTTAAAGCTATAAATTATTGTATAATTTTTGTGAATGTCGTCAGTATACTTTGCATAAATAAAAAAAGAAAAAGCTTCGGCATGAAAAATAAACTCATAAAATCAATAAATGTGTACAGTAAAAAGTAACGCGCGATTGAAAATTTATACGATTGACACTTTTATATTGCAGCTCATTTTATAAAACTATAAAATGCCAAATAACGTATGCACATCAATATTTATAGCAATGTTATAATCGGCAAATTAAAAAGAAAACACCTCTAATTTTCAATGACCGAAGAACGTAAAAATTTCGAATTCGATACTCGAGTGAGCAAAAACAAATAAGAGAAAAGCGGAGCGTAGAGAATGTTAATAAAAAAAAAAAAAAAAAAAAAAATGTACATGAAGAAAATGAAAATTTTTATTGTTGTATGTACGAGTTGTCTACGCGATTAGAAGAATATATTGACCTCTTCCCCCTTCAACTGTTGTTCTTCGAAGCGACTTTCGATCTCTCATTCCAGGGCGGCAGTGAAATGATGCGTGATCGCGAGGGTGGCGCTGTAGGAATCACGTTTTTCTCGTTATTCGTGCTTTTATTGTCTCGTTACGCTCGTACTTTCTCCCTCTCTATTTCTAACCTGTGAGTTACGCACGTCGTAGATTCGTCTTTACTCGTACAACGATGCGAGCGCGTTTTAATAGATTGCTGATTCCTTCGTTCGATCGTAACGTTTTATTTTTATTTAATAGGAATAGATATCGAGTTTGATGGTATACTTTGCAGAGACTGTTTTTATGGTTTGCTATAACGTTTCTATATTATACTTTTTAATATTACTAAATCATTGAGCATATAGATTTTAGCATTTTAAAATTCAAATACTTGGCGCTTAAAAGTTTTCTCTACCAAAGTAAAAAACAATTCTTTTAATTATCGATGGATGACCTCAAGGATGTATACGTAGTATTAATGGTACCTTCGGGGCTTCACCGATGCAACGTTAATTATCGATTACAGCGAGACGATCGCGAAGCTGCTTAACGATGCCGTTAAATGTTTTCCCAAGCGATGATGATGCGTCCTATACATATACACACACACGTACACATATACGCATAAGCCACATGTAGGAAGAAATAGTGCTTCGCAAATTAATCGATGCGTTATAATAATGTTGAGACGCGCGTGCTCCAATTTAATACGGCTATGTATGTATGTATGTATGTATGTACGTATATATATATACTTTAATTTAATCGAGATACTTACGAGGAAAATTAATTTTCCATCCTTTCTTATTTTACGCGCGTATTTACAACTTAATTCAATGTTCGCGATACAAACTTTTCGTTTTTGCGCATCGATTTATTTTTGTTTATTCCACGGAAGCATTTTAGTTTTAACGATTTTCTTGAGCATTTAATTAATAATTTACGATAGATTTATATGTAGATACTACTATAAACTGAAATCTATTAGAAATTCATATCAATGCATAGTCATTTTTTATTTTTTTTTTTCTATTAAATAAGTTAAACGACGATCTTTGCACTATTAGTCCTTTTATAAATTGGAAATTGTCAAGAATTTCCTGTGTGTAAGCTCATATGATAAAGTAATCTAACTGGTAATACGTGTTTAACAAATTATCGCAAATAAAACTAACATTTCATAATTTTTAAAGTAATATTAGTTTAGCATAAATTTTTACCGTAAACTTGAATAGTAATAAAAGCAAACGCCTGTTTGGATAATAATTTTAGATCGCGAGTCGATATATTGTACTTTATTGACTTACAACTATTAAATTATAATTTTGTACAAATATTTAAATTAGTAGTCATCAAAAACTTAAACATATTATTGATTTAACGAATTGTTCTATATGTCTGTAATTATAAACTAAAGTTTCTAAATAAATAAATAAAATAAACTTTTTTTTTAATTTAATCTTGAAAAAAATAAAAAATAAATAATTTCAAGCTTGAAGCAATTATTGCATAGCATCAACTACAAATCCAAACAGTTTTACCGTATTACAAAAGTCAACATTCGCCTCTTTTGCTGAAAACATCGAATCATCCATCGACCGCAGTCAGACTCTACCTTAACAAACGCCAATGAGCACTTTGAAATTATCGCTATTAATTCAATAATTCCGCGATAATAAACGACGAGGACGCGAGACCGTAGAAAAAAAAATAAAACGCGCCGAACTAATTTATCAAAGGCCCAGGCTGCTTAATATCCGAGTCATTAAATGGAAAAGCAAACGCAGTATACACCGCGCGCAACGAGAAAATTTACCAATCAATGCCGTTTCCCCGTTTATCCGACGGGAGAGATGGGTTCACCGCAAGTAGACTTTGCTCAGCCAACAGTAGTTTTCACTCATTCGCCCGCTCTCTCTCTCTCTCTCTCGCTCTCATTCTCTTTCTCTTTCTCTCCTTTCGATGGGTGTAGAGTTTGTACGTGTATGCGTACACACAAGAATACAAAACTCGAAAACTTAATGTGTTAGATTGGCATCCCCAAAGTGTAGATGTACGTGTATGTATGTGATTTGTTACAAGGGGCTTATATGTACGGATTTTTTCGGGTAGATTAGGTTAAAAGGGTCACGTGGTAGGTACAGCCGGTATTGAAATTAATCAATTTTTCTTTTACATTCGGTAATATTAACCTTATTTTCTTGTTAAATATGTCAGATTGGCAAGAAACGTTCACAACGTACATTAAAATTAAATTTAGTCAAAGATTGAATATTGATTGAAAAATCGTTCAAGGAAAAAAAAATAGCAAGGATTTATTTCTTAAATAAGATGATTTACAACTAAAATTTTGCTGTCTGATCGCGTTGAAATTTCATCCGATTCTTTATTCTCAAATTTAAAAGCGCGTGTAGCGACATCCATAGCCAAAAGAAAAAAAAGAAATCCCAGCTCAACCGAGACAAAACCACAAAAAACCCATTCTCACCCAATATTCGTTTTCCCGACCTACGCACAGAAGCCAAAGCTGCGTGCGCGTGAAAATCCGGATAGGGTACACGCACACATATAAATATGTATGTGTGTGTGTGTGTGTGTGTGCGCGCGCGCGTGTGTGAGTGTGTGTGTATGTGTGTGTGTATACAATACGCAGGCGAACATAACTACGACTCGTGTAAATATAGTCGCAGTGCATGCAACGCCCCGACGGTGATGTCGCTTTAGCCCGGTCTTCTTTCTCGCCAGGGGAGAGAGAACGAGAGAGAGAGAGAGAGAGAGAGAGAGAAAAGGAGAATAAGCATGCAGCAGCGGCCGTCCGGATCCCCCGGCGCGCGGTTTGGGATATGCGCGTGCGTACGTGCGTACAGGCTCGGTAGGAAAGTTGCCCCGGGCGCGCCCCAAACGCGTGCTTATATACGTATAGGGAGAGAAACGTGTATACGGTGTGGATGTAGGGAAAAGGAGAGAGGGAAAAGAAAGAGAGAGATAGAGAGATTCGACGGACGGACGGACGGACGGACGGACGGATAGTTGTATAGGAAGTGACGACGTGTGGGATGTTGGAGTTTTGAAACTTAGCGGTGTGTTTTGTAGCGCCGCTGAGGTGTTGGTATTGTGTGCGGCACGTTTTTTCGATTTTGTTATCCATCCGAGCATTTATTGTTTCTTTTAAGAAAGATGTGTTTACGACACAAGAAATACTTTTAAAAATTGGTTGTATATACCCACTTTAAGTAACATGTTAATTGTATACATATAGAGTAACATTTGGTATGCATCTTTCGATGTATAAGTCGATGTTCGAAGATAAAATAGTCATCTTGATTAGAATTTTTCTAAATTTGAATGTTCAATTTTTATAGTTTTTCATTTTTAAATATTTAAGTTTTTTTTTTTTTTTTTCATAACGGAAAATTAATTTTCTTAAACAATTTATTAATATTACTCAGTTTAATTTTGCAATCGTATAAATATTTTTATTCTTTTTTTATTTTTATTTTTTTTTTTTTTTTTTTTTAATAAAAAAATTAAATTTCTAATCATTTGGTGATATATTTATCATAAGATATTTTCTTATTTTTTTACGTACATATTAAAATTTCTAATGAAAGAGCACTTATCATAAAAATTAAAATTCTTTTAAATTAAATTATTTCTAAAATCAGGTTATCCATTAAGTAAAAAAAAGTGCACTATCTAATCAAGGGTATTATTTTACTACAAATACTCCAACAAGTTCTCATAGCGATAACGGAAATCATTAAAAATTTATCGTTCGCGCACAAAAAATTATCGGAGTAAAAAAAGTTGTTTAGTAGGTAAAAAATTTGTTTACATCTCATTTTTAATCTTTCTAGAAAATGTAACATGATTAAGCAGTTCGAGATCACGTACAAATTTGTTTAATGTTTCAAAACTTTTTTCCCATAGTTAGATGAATATGCTCCATTTAGATACTATTGTAAAACTGCGACCAAAGTTCATTTATCAAGTAAATGAGTTAACTATACACGACATTCAAACTAAATAAATCATTCTCAATCGTTTAAACAAAATCCCAAAAGAACTCGACAGACTACGCGTTTGCGCATTTAGGAAGAGCATCGATTTCGCAAAACGAAAAGAAGAGGAACGCGTTCGGTTAGTTGCGCGCTCCTGTGTATACACATACAACGAAGCGAGGTATAGAGGCGCGGCGTGCGATAATATAGGGTAAACCCGGGCCATGGGGCCTCGAGACGAGAGAGTAACAGAGCGAGAGAGAAAGAGAGATCCTTAACCTGTTTGCCTGTGATCGGGCCGCTGCTGCCGCCGACGACGACGACGACGACGACTACGACGACGACTACGACGACTACGACTATACGGCTGCGGCGGGCGGTACACTCGCCGGCAAAAGCTTGTCCCGCTGGCACGCGCTCGCTCGCAGCTGTTCCGCATCGCGGACACTTCTCTCTCTTCCTTCCCCCTTCGCGTTCGGTACGTGTGCGCGCGTGTGTACGTATACATAATACATACATATCTGTATATGCAGCTATATAGGGAGAGAGCCGCACTATGTCCGCGGCGGCGGCGACGGCGGCGGCGGCGCGCGTAGAATAGCTACGATGTGAGTTATCGGCGAGTTGCACACACTGATTTCGAGGGGTCATTTTTCTTTATTTATTTATTTTTTATTTTTTTTCTTATTTTTTCTTTTCATCGATAGTCGAACTTTACGAGGGCTGACTTTTTTTTTTCAAGTGTGGAAGACTCGGACTTTTGAAGGCTAAAAATGGAGATGGAGAGCTATTTATTTATAAACGGGTGGAAGCCGATTGTCTGTATGTATATATATAGATAGTGAAAGAACGCAACGCGAGTTCACGTAGGCGAGATTTGATGGAGCAATGGGAAGAATGAGTCTGTTACATTTTGAATTTCTTTCTTCATTTTTTAATCAAATGAAAAATCTGCTATCATATTAATCTTTGAATACAGATGTAGCGGAAAAAATATTTGAAATTTTATTGAGGCTATGTGATCAAATAAAATGTTTCATACTGCTTTTATTTTTCTATGTAATGATTCCTTAGTATATGTAATCGAATTACTTTCTTATGTTACGAAAGTAAGAAAACATTAATTTAACATCTTGAAATATACGTGCTTCACGACATTATAAAATTCAATATATGCCAAAATTGTGTTGATTTATGTACTCAAAATACTTAATACATTTAATAAAAACATTCGTGCATCATCATTTTAAATACTATGAACCATTTAATAATAATTCAACGAAATAAGTTGATATACTTTAATAATCTTAAATAAATGGAACCTGAAAAAACATACCTTTAAGACTGCAGGAAAGCATCAACAATTTTGCGGTAAAGTTTGATCAACGATCTTTAAATCTCAAAGCTTTTACAGCATCTCGAAACGTTGAAACCTCCTGTCAAAACAATATCTTTCCGGCTTAAGACAAAAATTTCACGGAAGATGTTTCAAATTCTCTCTTCACCATGTGAGCTTATACAGTGCACACTTTCATATGTGGAATATAATAGCACAGAACTAGACAGGGTTATAAGCACACGCGTATCTAGGACGTGTTGGTGTAACACGTTACACGTACGCAGACACACACACAAACACACGCACGCACTCTCGCATTTTCCCACGCGGGTACGCGTGCGCGCGCGAACTACGGCGTCGAATTTCCGTCGGAGCTGCTGTTCTCAACTAGTATATATATATATATATATATATATATATATACGTGTGGTATATCTATGCACTTTTCTTCGAGGCAACACTTTTATTAATTTTTTATCAACAACAACGCGCAAGGAAGAATTTTGATCGAGTGCGCACACAAAACGAGAACGCGTAGATACGCGTAGGCGGCGTGCGTTGATCTCTGGGTAGATTATCCAACTTATACACCGAAAAGATGCACGCGCGTCTGTATAGTGCACGGGATGCACGACGGGATGACGGGACGGACGAGCTCGCGGCTGGCCGAGCCGAGACTGAGAGAGCGAGAGAGAGCAATACTTGGGGGCCCCTTTGGTATTATAACATGCTACACACGCAGTGCTGAACGCGCGCCTCTAGGGCCGTAGTACCACGGACTCGAAGAGAGAGAGAGAGAGAGAGAGAGAGAACGAGAGAGGGAGAGAGAGAGTGAGAGAAGTGGAAGGGAGAGGGGGCAAGAAGAGAGAGAGAGAGAGAGACAGAGAGAGAAGTATGGGTAGGAAGAAGAAGAAGGGTGGGGTGCCCCGATGACTGCGTGTGCGAGGGTCGCTCTCGTGTACTTTTTCTCTCTCGCACGCTCGCTCGCTCGTGTGTGCACGTTCACGTTTTTATCTTCTCTCCGCGTGCTAGTTCTCTCTCTCTCTGTCTCTTTCTCTCTCTCTTTCTCTCTATCTCTTCTTTTCTAGGTGTGTGGACGTGTGTACGTACGTGTGAAAGAGAGAAAGGAAAGGAGAGAGTCCTTTTAGGCAAGTTTCACAATGCTGCTTATTGATGGATTAGGTTTTGTGAGGTAGACAGTACGTGCATGCGTTCCGCTGCCATTTTTTTTCCTCGACGGGTTGTATTTATTTCTATGTATGTATTTTAGAGGTGGGTGTATTGTGCGCATATGTGGGTGTATTGTATGCGGGGATGGATAATTTGGAATCAGAGAAGAACTCGTAGTTCTTTGAAGTTAGGAATTTAGTTGTGACGAGCGTGACGAATTCGCGCAGAGAAATGGAGGCGAAAAGCGGCACGGTAGTCTTGGAATTTTTAGAGATATACACCGATAACACGAATGCAAGGCGTCAGCTAAATATACTTATTTTGTGTCTTATGTTTAAAAATTAATCAATTCCTCATAGTTAGACGATGTCTCATTCGTAATAAATCGAAAAAAAGATTTTGATATATTTATTATTTAAATAGATTTTGGCTATTATTACTATTCAGTCATTATTTACATACGGATAAATATAATAAAATTTATTTTAATTAAATAAATAACTACGGTTTCCCTTATAATACCTTAGTGACTAAGCAACAATACCCTTTCTTCTCTTTTAATTTTACCATTGAATCGTAAGTCTATATTCAGCAATTTAAATTTTATAAGTCGACGCTACATGACAAAAATTTGACGTATACGTGTTTCTAACTTAGCCACGGGGATTTTGTCCATTCCGCCGTGTTTGAAATACTTTAAAAAAGGACATAACTTTCCTTCTTTTCAATTAATTTCCATACAACAGCCAAAAAGTATTGCAATGATGCATTTTAATAAAACAAATTATAATAATTTTTTAAATATTTAACTTCGTCTAAAAAACTGTACCTTGAAATAAGATATTTAAAAAAATTTTATCATTTTGTCAAAAAATTATTTATAGAAAAATATCACACGAACAATATACAATGGAAAGTAAATATAAGGACGAAATTTCTACGAGCAGCTTATATATATATATATATATATATATATATATATACACATACTCTATAAAAGCCCGTTCCTAGTCGTTTTCTGAATACATACGACTATATAGCTGAGGGACCCTCGTCTTTCGGGTCGACGAGAATTTTGATCTCTCTAGTACGTATATCTCAGGTAGAAAAATAAATCCAAGGATCGCACGGGTACCGAGGGTATGAAGCATTGAAGAGAATTGTGAATTGTAAAAATTAATCGTAGGTGCGGTTTGATTCGTGATTAATTGTACAAGTTAATTTTTTCCTACTTTTTTTTTATTATTTTTATATATTTTTTTTTTTTAATAAAATATACATTTTACATTGAATTATTTAAGAGTTTGGTTAATATTTTGTTTACCGAATAATGTGCTATTTTAACGATAAAAATGAATTTACATGTGTTTAATATAAATGATTAATACTTGATACAGAGTTCATTGTCAAATTATCTACATTTATATAAACAAATATAGCAAGATATATATGTTTATTTTAAACTCAAAAGTTGTAATATGACCATTAACGTAAGTTTACAAATTTTCAGAAAATGTTTAAGTTGGGTATTAAATGGCTTCGGAAACCGTCTACTAAAAGAGCAGTTATAAACAGCCAGAAAATAGCTATTTGAACCTTCGTAATCCTATTTCTCCAGGGAATTATATCTGACAATTTGCTTGAAACCAAAAGACTAATAAACTAAAACCTATGAAGTGTTTTGTCGTCGTCGGTAAGTAGATATATTCAAATTCTCGTTATTTTAAGTTTATTTTATAATAAGCGTTTTTCTCCACAATACATTTAAAACGGAAAATTATTTTTCCTTTTGCATGAAGAAATTTGATGCATGAGACAATATATATATATTCAATTTAATGAAAAAATATAAAAAAACAGTTATATAGGTAAGATTGGAATGCACCAATCAATTGAACAAACAATACTGACCTTGCAATCTGTAAAAAAAAATTGATACGAAATAATCTAGTTAGATTAGAATTATTCGTTTAGTTTTCAAGGTATAAAAATCCTTAAGCGCGTGTAAAAATTTTATATTTTATTTTCTAAGGTCGCAAAACGTGTCTTACGATGTTATCTCAGAATCTATTTTTCTTTTTTTTTTGGCAAAGTTCGTTCCGCAAAGAAAACACAATTATCGCACGAAAAAAAAAAGAAATGTAAAAATTCATCGAAACTAATCTTGCAGTTTACGTTGACCCAAGTACACACACTCGTTCTGTAAACAGATAGTCAAGTCTTTTTTATCACGAGTGTATCGACGATTAAAATTTAATTAGCGTTGTCCAGACATATATACCTTACTTTCAAGTACCCGAATGAAGGAAACCGTCCATTATCTTGATATCGTGTAATTAATAACGTTCTTATCGTCGTAACAATCATCGATGTATGTGTGTGTATATATATATATATATATATATATATATATATGTATTCGGTTAAATCGTTCATCGAATGCAGGAAATATAACGCCTGGGTCTTAAAGTTTTCGCATGCGACTCGCATAATAGATACTCGGGAAGATTATCGAGCGCAAGATCGCGAGTCTATCAACTTTTTTTCTTTTACGTAAGGAAGAAAGAACGAACGAGTCGAAAATGAAAAGACGCGCATTTCTAGCCTCGAACTTATTACGATGTATGCGTGTGTATATATATATGTATATGCATATCGTATGTAGCATAAAAAGGAGAACCGCTCGCGGCCTTAATCCTATTGTGAGTTTCATTGACTGCAGCGGCGATCCATTGTGTGTTTCGTTCTATTATTCTCGATCTCTGAAATGGCGAATCGCGCCATTCAATTTCTCGAGCTTTTGCACGTTCCTCTCCTCGTTGTGTTTATATAAAACATACACGCTTACGTGCGCACGCGTACCGTGTAGTTTTGCGCGAGCGACATAATAAGCGCGCGCACGCGCGCGTGTGTGTGTGTGTGTGTGTGTGTGTGGAAAAAAAATATGGCGCGAAAAATGTAAACGAAAACTGGTCGTAATTACAGTGTTTATCGAATACGTGACTTATTGTTTTCAAAACTTCCTTTTACGGCATAATTAACAATAAATATACTCATAATTAGCATAAAGAGACTGAAAAAATTCTTTATTAGACTTACCATAAACTATTTTTATTTAAAAAAAAAAAAAAAAAAAAAAAAAATCTATTATTGAAAATAATAAAAGAGCGACAACAAGAATAAAAGCTCGTTTTATTTATTGGTAAAAAGAAACGAAAAACTATTTTATTAAACCCAAATATTTGACGGAATTATATATTATTAATTTCTTAATTTGACATAAAAGTTAATTTTTAAAGATGATAGAATTAAAAATGTATCAACTTTTACATATTGCCTTTCATAAACGCGACAAGAATGTAATACGACGCGAAATATTAATATTAATTTTACAAACAATTCGGTATTAAATTAATCCGCGATAGCATTCGCACAAATAATAACCGATTAAAAATTCTCCATCGCCCTTTTAAAACCACCGAAGGCAAAGGTTAATTCAACGAAGCTCACCGGGAAAGGTATAACGCAGCGCAGACGGTCGTTGCGTAACATCAGCGCGCAGTCACGCTGATACACCGCCAAGGCGAACTTAGCGGCGTATCGAACGCGCCTCCTTTGCGCGTTTCCGGTTTGACGTAATGAAACATGCAGCCGCTATGCCTTTTTCTTTCTCGTCGGGCTCATACACCGATTGTGTACGTAGGTATTGGGTTGTAACGGTGTATGGATTGTGTATCGACGATGGTTCGGTGAATGTACTCGTATACGGAAGAAGCTAGTAAGATAAGTCGTATGAAAATCTCGCTGGAATGTACCGGTTGTGCTTTTGTCGATTCTATTGACCGATATTTTAATACAAGTTGCTATTTCAAAACGAATAACTTTTATTAATATCAAGTTTTATAAATGATAAACGTTTTTGTAAATTTGCTTTTTAATATTATATCGACAAATAATTAATGATTTTATACGTACCCCGTAAAACATACAATTATAATTTAATTTATCCTAAGGCGACAATCGCAGATTCATCTTATTCAGTGATTTTTCCTTTATATTTTTTTCGCAATTCGCCGATATTTTCGCAACTTTTAATAGACTGAAAAAAACGTCTTTAGAATTTCGAGTGTATTCGTAAAAACGCTAGTGGATGGATACAAGATGAGACGAGAAACTGATATTTACGCGAAAAAATGTCTCGTACGCTTGTGACAAAAAAAAATTAAATAAAAAATAAAAATAGCGTGCTCTCTTTATTTATTCGCGTGCGTTGCTTATAAACTCTCATGCGATTAAGATTTCGTGGAGTGAAATTTTAAATTTGGGGAGAATGTATCAAGATATACCGGTTGTGCGTCTATAATTCGAAAGAGTTTTTATAAGCGTCTTGGAATACGAAATTAAAATTTTTTCATTTTTATCAGTCGGCAACTCACTCTTATATATATTTAGCAGCTTCCTTACTATTTCAATTCATTTTTTGCCTCGAAATCACGTTAGGATATACAAAAACCTACAACATAGAGCTGCCCCAAAAATTGACTTTTAAGAAAAAAAAAAAAAAAAAAAAAAAAGAGCAATGAAAAATTAACGCACGCGCGATATACAATAACAATAATAATTCGCCAACTGTTCGCGGCAAAGAAACGCTCGAAATCAAAATCGCTCGCGCGCGCGAGCGAGGAAAACCATAAAGAAGCAGATGTTCTCTCTGTACAACCAAAAGGAATAACCGAAACCGAGAGCCAGCCAGCGCGCGAGTATATACCGAAAAAGAAGGGGCAACGCACGGAATAGCGCGAGAGCATATATACGTATATGTATACACAGGAAGAGATGAAAAAACAAGATGTTCGTCTCTTTTCGAATGCCCGACACGTATTTACGCGCCGCGGGCCGCCGGCTTTCTCTGCACGAACGGAAGAGCTCGAACTTACAATATAATAGCTAATATTTTTCTCTCGTACGCACATAATATACACATATGCGTAGTCTTGTATAAGTGCATATACAGGTAGACGCGTAAGCAAGGAAGAGAACGATAAACGGATTGCATGAGGTATACGACGTGGGTGAACAAAGTTTCTCGTTGCCGGTAACTACTTTTCGACACAGTTGCAAAATAGTACGTCTCTTACAGTTGTCTGTTACTTGTGTTTCGATTTCGAAAGTTTAAGATTGTTTTGGATTTTCTCGAGCTCATGATTTAATTATTCAGAGTTTCGCTTTATTAATCTTGTTTAGGCATTGTTTTAAGTTTATGTGAAAAAAAAAAATAAAAATAAATAAACGTTAATAAAGCGTCCTTTCGATTTTGTAACAATTACACGCTGTGTAATTATATTTATAGGCTGTGACTCTATAAACGTTTTATTCTACAGGACAATAATTAGTTTGAATAAAACGATTTCATAACAATTAATTGACAGTATAAATACCGTAACAAGCTGCTCTACGAAATCAGAAGTTTGCATAATTATTCGATTGTCTTTATCAGTATTGTACTCATTGTTACAGAGATAATGGAGGCAATTAACAATGCTCTAAACACATGTAGTATTATTAATGCTAAGATTAAGATCAGCTGTTCGGTGATAATGAACGATGTTTTTTTAAGATAGAAACGTACATTGGTTTTTTTGTACGAAGTTTTATTCGATTATTTTAGCATGGCTTTCAAATGTAAAAATAATTAATCTAATGATTTTTCAACATTTTATATCTTTGGTAAAACTGTTTTAGTCTAATAAATAATTTATATATTTATACATAAATTATCGGTTAAAATCAAATTTGTTAATAACGAAAATTTTTATATTAAGTCGTTTTTCAGTAATAAAACTTTAATGCTCCAGAAATCACATTGACGTAAACAGTTAAAGTTATAGAACCAAATTTCTAAATGCAGCAGTATAGTATATATCGTATACTTACGATTAGCTCTTCCCTAATTTTAAAAGTTTAGATCGAATGCTTTAGATGCGTCAAACGAACGAAAAGCAAAATGTCGAACGACGTGAGTGTAATTGGAAAAGAAACAAAAGATAAATTGGACTTGTAATGAACAACGTTGGCGATTTTAACTGTATCATTAACATCGTTAAAAAATTATCGTAACTTTAACAGTTCGATCAAATTCGCGCCTGAATCTCGTTATAAACATCGATAAATATCTTACCTTCCGAATCTTCACCCTCGACGTACTTGCGCACATACGAAAGTGTACGAAAACTGAAAACGAAAGAGAGAGATAGAGAGAAAGTGAGAGAGAGAGAGAGAGAGAGAGAGAGAGAGAGAGTGCTAAAGTACAACGAGGCAGTAAGGATCGTCGCAGGGAATTGTAAAACGGGTCTCGTTTTTGGGCTGCCGCGTTCTCGCAAGCGTGTAAATGTTTGGGCTACCCGTCGCACTTAATGGAATATGTAGAGCAACGAGGGTGGGTCAGTTTCTCGTCTTAGGGGAGAACTAAGCGACGGATTCGTGGAAGAAGAAGAAGTATACCGGGGATTGGGTACGGAAACGGGGGCTGATTTATCATTCGCGACGATCGAGTGTGCGTTTATGGGGCACTTGAAGAGTCGCGAGAGGGGGACGATCTTGTCTCGATTTTTATTTTTCTTTTTTACTGCTTTGGCCAGCTTATTCGGCTTAGCTTAGTTTTGCCTTTAAATAAAAGGGTGACAGGTACGACGATAGGTAATTCATGTGTCTTGTTAATTCATGTTCTTACTGATTTTTGTTTTAAATATTTCCTCATTAATATCATGTTTACATTTTAAATTTTAATTAGAAGAAATAAGTAATTTAAACAAAATTTATTTTTCACGTTGCAATTACATACTTTTAACGCGTGAAAAAATTTAATTTAATTGGATTTTAAGAATTATATAAAAATATTAAAAGAAAAAATTAATAATGTAAAATACTATTAATATTAATTTAAATAATTAAAAATATCAATACGATCGTTAGTTTTCAATGAAAATACGATAGATAATTATCAATTCTTTGCGAGAATTCAGTTAATATAAGCAAGTCTTTTTAACTTTTTAAAATTACAGAAAAACGAAAATGGAATAATGCAATTTATTCTCGCCGTTAAAAACAAAACACTCAGGTACATACCGATACGTAATTTGCAAAGCACATACTCGAGCTAGAATAAATGTTTACTCGAATAAATTAACGGTTAAATAGCTTTTCAAGCTAAGAATGTAAAAACATTCGAGCACCCGACAATGCGTCGCAAATAACGCAACCCTCGACGAATGACAAAATAAAGCGAGCTTTAACTGAATTTAAAATAAGGAAAAAGAAAAAGCATACGTAATTTTTCTCTTCTTCCCCGGGTTTAATCCACCTTTCGTGCTTTCACGACTGTAACGCGCGTTATTTTCAAAACCAAACGAAATCCACACACTGGTGCGTACATCAGATGGAACGAACTTACGGATGTACACGTCGTGATAAAGAGAACGAAAGTGAGAGAGAGAGAGAGAGAGAGAGAGAGAGGGAGAGAAAGGTGCTGAGGAAACTGTATTTATTCAGGCATTTGAATCGCGCGGGTCGAGATCACGCTTTGATGTACATACGAACACGGGCGCGATTATTCGATTTGCGTCCTGCCGGCAACTCTTCGACCCCCGAAAATCACAAAGACGCTTAATAGAGAGTGCGCGAAAGGTGGGGAGGGGGGGGGCGTTTCCTACCGCTTATTAAATATTCGCAGTGTGTACGCGTATGTGTATATGCAGATGAAATTTTGCGATAAAATTTTACGCCTTTTATTTCCTTTTCTTTTTTTTTTTTTTTTTTTTTTTATATATATATATTTTGAGTGCTTATTTATTTCGGGGTTGCGACACGCTAGGTGTGAGATGGATGGTTGGTTCGTTAGGCAAGAGCAGAGAGTATGTGTGCAGTGCGATGTTGAGAAATAAGAGAAAATAATAATATTGAATTAATGCAGATGTTTGCGTACGTGTATACGCTCCGTTGACTTTTGCTCGAATCGATGAAAGCGCGTGCTTCGTTTTTGTTATTTTCCGTCTGCTACTTGATTGCGGAATTTGAAAAGTTTCTTAAATCATTATTAAAACTTGATAATTTTAGTTTTACTTTTTATTATATTTGTGTTTATTATGTTCGTAAGAAAACTAAATTTATTTTTTAAAATTAATAATGTATCAACTTAATAATAGCTGTGTACATACGATATCTTTCATTCACCTTCAAATATCGTTGTTTTTTTTTTTTTTTTTCTCTAAAAAAGAATTTTAAGCAACTCTCACAACTAGCCGACTTCATAATCATCGCACTGTCGTACGCAACGCAAACCGAAAAACGCACCATATTAATCGCTCGTATCCCATTAACCATCCAGTCATTTTTGGCCAACAATTACGATCCTCTCGAGTCCGCATGAGTATCAGCCATTCGAGTCGCGCTCCCTTAATTAATCCCTATTTAGCGAATCGATTTGTTGTTCGAGGGTTACATCGGAGGGTAACGACGAGTAGGACAACGGGAGGGTGACGAACTTCGATACTCTGCCCGCGAATTCGCGGCTGCGGCCTCGTTGGACGATGGGTGTATACGTGTGTGCGTGTTACGTATGTGTATTTACTATATATGTAGTGCGAGGTTCCTCGATTTTAACCGCGAGAAAACTAGGGATGGGAATTCAATTTGGAGAGTTGGTATGCGATTTGCATTTTTATGCGCGCGCACGTATATATGTGTGTATATGTACGCTGTTTTTGTTTTTTCGTTGCCCCCTTGGGACTAGAGATTGCTTTCTTGTAATTTGATTTTTTTCTCATTTTTAAAGATATTATTCCAAAGATGTCGTTTGCCAATGTGTCACAAGTTCACATTAAATAAATTGACAATTTAAATCTAAAATTTATTGTAATAAATGTTGATGTAAGATAAGTTATTCAATATTCAATGGAATAGGAACATAAATGCTAGTAATTAAACGTATGTAAGAATTTAGAATCATAGTATGTAGCTTTTATTTTTTCCAATAGAGCTTTGAAAATCATATACCGTGAAAAAGTTATATAGATGTTTTATTTTCCATCGCATAGATATCAACCCGTATACGGATAAAGTGTCTTATGAGAAAAATCGCCGAACTTTATTCGTCGAAGTTTCCGCGCAAATTCTCCGTTCTCGTCGAGTTCACATTTCTCTCAACCCATCGCCCTATCACTTTTCCTTTGCTTGTTTTATCGTCCGATGCGGAATAACGCGTACACTCGCACACACTCAGACACCGGAAATAGTCGGTACTAAATCGCCAAGGGCTTGATTAAAATTTTAGCGTCCTCAAAAATTCTCTCCTCTTTTTTTCTGCCGCGTGGAAAATAAGAATCAGAAGAAGAAGAAAGTATATATAAAAGTGAGATAGAAAGAAAGCGAAGAAAGAAGCGGAAGTTGAATAAGAAGCCAGAGGCGTTCCACTCTAAGTAATTAAGGGGTCGTTCTCGGGGCAGGGTAAATGTTCCTCTCCTCGCGTCACGTGCATTGTATCGTGCGGCTAGCCTCGTATCCTCGAGATGCGGTACTCTCTATTCCATAGCGTTGGAGGAGAGAGAGAGACTCCAAGCTTCGTCGCTTGGGAAAGTGCTTACCTGAAAAATACAAAGAAAAAAAAAAAATAAGCAAGTCGTTAGTGCTTTTATTTCTTAATGGTCCAAATGGGTGGGATGGCTGTGTACGGAGTGGATGATTTTTATGGTTTCGTGGATTGTTTGAGATAAGGGAAGGTTGGGTATACTGGGAGGGCGATGTATTTTCGTGTACTTTTGTATGTGATAAGAAATTGAATTATATTTTGTTTGCGAAATTAAATGCGAGATAGTTGGCAGAAACAAAATTTTAATTTTTTATATGTAACAAAAAATGTAAATATGATCTAGATATATAAATATATTCAAAAAATGTAATTATTAGTTTAATTGGATTTAAAATCGATACATTTTAAACATACTATCTTTGATGAATATTAAATAGCATTTATTTTATATGAATAAATGATATAAATTTGATTTTTATCAGCATACGGAATTTGTAGAATGACTAACAAATTGAGTAAGAAAACTTTTTCGATAATTATTTAGAAGGTTATTACTTCTTATTCGTTGTTTAATAAAGTAGAAATTCTCTCAACAAATAATCATTTGTAAAGTTTTAACGCACTGCATTGACAATAATTAAACAACCTCTTGTATCAAAAAATGTTATACTTCCCAATAATTAATTAAAAACATCTTCAATTACACGCGCTTCGTAGTACTTTTATTCCGCTATTAAACGAAATCATTAAAATTCCTTGGTGTATGCAAAATTCAACTTCTTTTTTAAAAAGTTTCCGCAATTCGCAATTCGACTTGATGAAACGCATCGAAAACAAGAAAAGAGCCCGAACGATACGAAACGAGACGATGTCGACGAATTAATTGAAAATCAAGCGATGCACGAGAGCCAAAGAGACAGAATGGATGCGAGCTCGAGTGCGTACCGTATTCACATACACACATATATATAATATATATCTATACGATCATCGAATTAAATAAGACGAGATAAAGCGACGAAAAAAAAAAGATAAATCCGCGCTTACACGCACAGACACAGACACACACACATCACATTCACCGATACGTGCATACAAGGGTCGCCCGCATCGTTGAAAAAAAGGCGCAGAAGCAACACGGCAAAGAATGGCCGAACGAGAGTTAGAAAGAAGAAGGAGAAGGGAAAGAAAAAACGAAGAAAGGGTAAGGGAGAACGAGCAAAAGTTCTCTCTCGGACCACCCATACTGCGGAAAAAGAGTCGCGAGGAGATAGCCCTCCACGACGACAAAAAGTCCGCGCCTGTTGGTTTTCTTCGTTGCGTTAACCAAACGAATGCCGTCACCTATCTCTTTCTCTTTCTCTCTTGAACTTTTTAAACTCATTTTTAGCAAACGAGTGCGTTAATATATACACACAGCCGTCGAGTTGAAAAGAATTGAAATCGATTGTATTGCAAATTTTGCCGGTAAGGTCAAAGCGGATTTCCTTTCCTTTTTTTACAAGAATTAACTTTCAAATGCCGAAGCGTTTATTTCTTCTTTACTTTAAAGTGTCGGGATTAATTAAATTTAAATTAATAAGTTATGAGAATGATCGGTTATGTCGATCGAAAGTTGTTAAACTAGTTATAGATAAGGTATCTTGTTCAGAACGTATTTTTTTTTTGCTTATTGTTATCGCTTGCATCGTTTTTTCCCAATTAAAGAAATGAAAATTTCGCTGTGCTTCTATACATAAATTCAAGTGGTTGAAGATCGTCAAGATTAGCATCTTGATTCGCATTTTCAATTAAAACCGAGTGCTGTATATATTAACTAAATTAATTTAATGCAACATTATTTTTTCATTAAATAATTTTTTTTTTTTTACTTTTGTACATTTTTTAATTTATAATGAATTTTAAATTTTGTCGAAATGAAAAAAAAAAAACCTTATAAGAACGTCAGCGATAAGAACGCGTGTATTTATTCTAAATTACCCACATACATATGTTTAAGTTAAAATGCATAGCTAGGCAAAGATTTCAGCGGAAACCAAAGGCTGTAGCGTTTCTTTGGGACGCGATAAAACCGCGCGTCGTTCTTGTGCACACATAGGCATTACCATATACGCGCGCGGAAATTCATAATACAATGCAAATCCTTGATATAAAGAAGAAATAAAAATGGATCCGTTGTTTATTTTTTGTTCGAACGATTGACGATTTATTTTTCATGTTGTATTGTCGAGCATTCGTCTCTTACGGTAGGCTGCGTTTTAATCGCGACAAATATTGCTTAAACAATGAATTATTTATGACTATTTGATTGGCCGCTTCAAGAAAGAAAGAATATTTTGTTATGCTAAACTCGAAGCTTCTTAATTTCGCGCGAATAATACAGCTGTTGCTTTCTTTAATTGTTAAAATGCAACTCGAATATTGCGAGCTTAAATACTTTTTTTTTCACTGACCACAATTATATATCTTTAATCTTAACGATATTTATAGTACTATAAATGAATGGAATCATTCAGCTGTGATATAACTAATTTAAATGAGGATGAAAAATAACATTTATATAGCCGTGTACTTTATTATCGTTTGTTAGCATTGGCTTATTAACAAGTTTAAATAATGTATTTTTTATACTTCAGTCACTTGCAACGCGATATTTTTACATAATATTTGCAAGTACTGTACCTTTAAAAACGATTAATAATTTCTTGAACGAATTCACACGTTTAACGAGTACTAAATGCGCTTTAAACGCTAATTTCTCTCGTTTCTTCATTTTGAATAAACACACCTACATTGAAACATATGTATGTACACCGGTAAAAAACATTTAATTTTTTTGTTCTCTTACATCCTGACTTAATGTGTACAATTTTGCGCGCGGATGTTATTGTAGCAGTAAGACGAACGGAATGTCTCGGTTGTAAAGTGAAAGCACAATATGACTCGTCGCCAATTAGTCGCCTTTATTTACTAATTAATCTGCTGACAGTCGCATGCACAAAAAGAAACATACCCGTGACGTATTTAATGAATTCCAATATTTGTCTTGCACACATTCTCTTTTATTTTTTTTCATTTTTTTTTTTTTTTTTTTTACATTATGCCGCATCGAAAACGATTATTTGGTTACTTTAAGTTCAATGCTCTCAGCTTTTGCTTAAACGTGATTATAATTGTTGAGTTTAGTCCAATAAAATTTATCTTTTGGTCTAGAGGAATGTAAACAAGACTATGCAAAACTATTTACTAAATGGGAAAAAATGTTTAGAAACATAAAAATGTCTACTTATACTTATTTAGAAGTTTAACAAAAAATTTTCAATAAGTATACTGAATATTTTATGCATTTTAAAAATATTCAATCGACCTTTTATTTTACTCTTTTTTAAAGTAAATAAGACAAGCAAAAAAAAATATAAATGACAAAGCTCATCATCGTTTATAAAATAAAAGTTAAAGACTTTTCCTAATATTAAATCACAAGATTTCATTCTATTTTCTCACACCTCGACTAACTCGAATAATTAAGATCCTTCCGGAATCCCATCTCGGCAGAACAGCGAATGTCCCTTCCAATTTCACTCCTCGACGAAAAAAAAAGGATAGAGAATTCCTTCTCTTTATATCCCGTCACCCTCGCGCTCTCGATATCTTCACTAGTAGAAGTCGACTACACTGCTTCGTCTCGCTTTGTATTTTCTTTCTCATCGGAGATCTTCTTACTTAAGGAGGTGCGTCTCTTCTTTTCTTTCTTCTTCACGATTTAGACAAAAATGTCACTGGCACACGCGCGAAAGAGCTCGATGTTTTACGATTAATAAAGGAATTTCTTGCTCGTCTCTTTCTGGGTAAGAATTATGTTTCTTTTTTTGTCTTTCTGTATCGTCCTATTGATATTTCCATCTGCTGAGTAAATTGAGGAGATATCACAGCGGAATTTGCTGTGATATTAAATTTTACGTATATTCGTATTTGTTAATGAGATTTTTCATGAACTTGATTTTTTTTTTTTTTTTTTTTTTTTTTCATTATAAATAAAAAAATAAAAGGCTCAAAATTATATATGTGCGATTTTAATCTATTGGAAATTGATAAATAGTTTTAACTATATTTTTATTAAAATTATTTGTTGATAATGTATTAGCAATTTGTTTGTTAAAAATGGTAAAATACTATAAACCGACTTATTAAAAATGTCGTTTTTGTGCTTGTATACATAATGGAAAAGCTTGCACGTAAAGGATAGAAAAGATGTCTTTCAAGAAAAAACAAAGGCTTTTTTCTCTTTTATCTCATCTTTTATTTAAACTTATTTGCTTTACGACATCAAAAACTATCTCCTTGCATCTACTGCATTAATACTTCTTATTTTTTTACTACTTTGGTTTTGAAAACGATAAAAATCGCATGCAATTTAGAAGTATTCACACTCGTAACGTGAAAATTATGGAATAAAAGTGAATTTCATGAATTCAAAAAGTATGCGGTAAATAAACCGTCGGCTCGACTTTCCAAACTTTTCACGGGAGAAATATCGGCGAAATGATGAGAGTTTATCCGCTGCAAGTTCTGTTGTATTTTTCGAGCTGGATATCTGGGCGAGAAAAACGAGGAGCAAATTGCACGAGTATCGATTTCTCGTGAAGAAATCGCTTACGTGATGCTCGGAAGGAAACTTGCAAACTTTTCAATCGGAAATGCCCGAGTTTCGTTTAGAAATTTTGCAAGGATGAGCTTCGGAACTTAAAGTGATGAGATAGCTATCGAATTTCATCTGGAAATTCTGATTGCGACATTTAAAATTAAATAAGAAGAAGGCTACTGTTGTGCCCGAGGACAATTTTTTTATGAAATTACTGTTCACTGAATTACTAAACAAACATTTTAAACAAACATTCAACGTTTCTTTTATATTTTTTGAAATTAAGAAACATTAAAATCAAACGATCTTCGAATGAACGTAAAAAGAAAACTTTCGAGCATTTACATGAAAGTAACTTTTTTCAACGCTACTCTTCCCATTTTATCGTAACACGTATATACACATCGTAATGACTTAACAGTTTTAATTTTTGTTTCCTAATAGCTCATAAAGTCTCGTCGTGCGAACGAGACCCTGGGTGGAGGGTGTCTAAGTAAATCGTAAATATGATTACAAATCGTTACGAGGGCCGTTAAAGTACCATTCTTCGTATGAATAATGCAGGAGGAGCGTGAAAATTCACATTTTCGCGTGAAAAAAAAAATGGAATCAAGAAGAAGGATAGGGAAGGAAAGAAAGAGCATTAAGAGAGTCGTTGCGATAAAAAAATAAGAGAAAAATGTCTTGCTTATGACACACCGAATGGGGAAGAAGTACGCGTAATGAAGAGAGCGCGGGGTAACAAATACGTATACAAAAAAAAAAAAAAAAAAAAAAAAAAAAAAAATTCGAGATTTATGGTCGATTTAAGGGGTGGCGGAAGTTTCGAAGTTCATATATATTCGTACGCACGTATACGCAGTGTTGCCGAACGAGATATTAAAATTTAAATTCCAACATGGCGCTTCGGACAATTGGTCGCGAAGGCTCGTCCCCTTTTTCTCATCCTCTCTCGTTCTGTCCGCGCGAGGCGAACGTTTAAAAAAAAGAGTTTTTTCCTCGCCGCGCAACCCTCGCGAATGTTTCGCTTTTGTCGTGTTTTATACTATATACAGCGGCGCGTCCGTTAGCCGAAGTGAAAATACGTAGCGATAGCGAGCCCACCGTCCGGTGTCCGCGACAGTTTTATTATCGCGTTTGCGTTCGTTGTGGCGCGGACTTTCTCTAAAAACGTAAATTTTCGAGCCCCGAGCGCCCTTGTTACTCCTCGATTAAGAGATTGAATGATGCGTCTGAACCCGAGGTGCGCTTATCGTTTTTACAGTAGCTTTTTTAATTTATCGAAGGATATGGTTTAATGCTATGCTCTCGTACTTGAGATCCCAAGTATACGTTTACGTTATTACGTAACCAAGTACGCAAGTTTCATTGAACGTATAAACAATAGTGTTTATAAATACGATATAGTAATTTTCAATGGTGAATTGAATAATATAGAATATAGACATCAAAATACTAAGTTACATTCTAATGGCACAAGATATGTTATTTTCAATGGCTTATAATAATTAATTTATTGTTGAACATTAATATCGCATCTATCGATCAATATTCGTTATCAAATGAGCTCGCAATTATATATTTCAATAAACAAACAATAAATTTTCACACGCGTTAAAAAGATCAAAGAGACGCGGTGGAGACGAAAAAGAGAGAAGAGCTTCGAAGCGAAAATAAAGAGATCGAGAAAATTGAGGATATTTGGAGATATTTCGGGACGAGTGTTCGCTTAGGTGTTGATAATTGCCGTGATGTATACGTGGCCGGTGTAATGGCTAAGCACTTTCCGGGGTTCTTTCGATAACGGGCTTATTTTTCTTTCTCTGCCCTCCTTCCCTTTTTTCTCGCGGTGTCTCCCTTCTTTTACGTTTTTTTCTGCTTTTTACGATCCACGAAATCATGATTGCCACCGTTACTGAACTGATCGGGGTGAACGTTTCATTGACCAGTCGATATATCAAGACGTTTTTTTATCATATTTTTCAAGTTATTTTCTTTATCGAAGTGAATTTTATTATTTAAATTATGATCCATGAGCGGCATTGGTAAAAAAGATACTTTATCGGAAATAATTTTTCTTGATTTTAAATATAAAGTTTAATCATTATTGATATAATGTTTTTTTAATGTACTTTTTTAAATCTTGAATCTTTTGCAATTTTTATTTTATATCAATACAAATAACATTCGAAATTCCAACCAATCGTCAAATAAAATCATTCCAAACGTTAATTAAACAAAATGTCGAAAGACAATTTGCATCGAGTGCGAGAGCGCACGACAAAGGAAGCGCGGAAGCGTTGCGACTCCGTGAAGCAACTGCATACCCATGAGCGACCGTAGATATATATCTACTTGTAAACTCGTTCAGTTGACGAGTAGCACACGTCCCTGGCCTATTTGAACTCCTCTGTACGTTCGCGTTGCGTAATGCGCGTAGGCGTATACGTTAGCATACGTGCATCAAACAATATGTGCGTTACAATGAAAGAGAGAGAGAGAGAGAGAGAGGGGGGGGGGAAGGGAGGAGAGTTGGTGAAGGTAGGAGAGGAGAAGTATTAATCGATGCGGCTTTATAGGTAGATTATGCACAGTTCTTGCGTCGAGGAAGTAGGTGTGAGAGCGAAGCAGGAAGCGTACGATACGGTGGCTTGTCGTTAATTGCCCAGAGGAAGATATTCATATCGTAGATGCATTATTCGCTTGATTTTTTTATTTTTGACATTCTAAATGTGTTAGACAGTTATGTGTATCGATGTGTTCAGTGTTTAATCATTTCCTACATTTTTCTATCTTATACGTGGGTTAATACAATTTTTTTTTAAATGTGCAAAACTTTCTATTTAATATTTTAAATGTTATTTGTATATTTTACGTATTTTGCAATTTTTTAAGATAAAATGTTTTTCATTGAATAATTTAAAAGTTTTTCATCGTTTATTTTTAAACATAAGAAGAAGATATCAAAAATATTATTCTACGTTCTCTTTCGAATTTTATGCGGTAAAATGTTATAGTTCAATAAGAATGCCAGAAATTGCTTTGACATTCTTTAAATAAAATTCATCATTTATCGGTTTGTCAGTTATTACATTGTGACTTTTCATTCGTCGTCGTTATCACGCTTTATTAACGCAAAGTATGTCAGTAGGTTGTGATTTTAAATGAGCTAATTGAATAAATAGCTGAATTCTGATTGTTGTATAACTTTTAAGCATTGAAAATGCTACTTCCGACAATTCAATATCAAAGAGAATTTTGAAATGTTTTAATGCTTCGCTTAAGTTCCGATGCAAAGTATTGCACTTTAATGTTTATTCCAAGGTACTTTTATAAATTTTTGTTACAAGTTAAGCGAGTTTATTTGCACAAATCGTAAAAGTAACCCATTTTTTAGTATATTAATTAAGTAATGATAAAAAATTTACCGTTAATATAATCAATCAGATAATAAATTATTTCATGAAATTTAGCGGCAATTCAATTCAACTTCTAAATATAAGCGCAAAAAAGAGCTGGAAAAACGATATCTCATCTTTTTTTTTTACAATAATCGTTTTGCATTATTACATAAAGCATCTCGGATGTATAACCGCGCCACAAAAACAATCTACAACTATATTCGGTAGCTCGGCGTCGAGTCCACGTATACCGCGTAAAAAGGAAAGACATTAATTGCCTCATACATACACGCGTATAAGTGCGCGCTTATCCTATACGAACTCCCTCGCTTCTCTGGAAAAAAAAAGCAGGTAGAGAAAAGAAAAAGTACGTTATTATCTCCGTACCGCATCGTATATATACTCGCCGATTTAACCTCACCTACGCGACTCTACGCGTATAGCATACAAACTCTATACGCTCGCGGACTCTCTCTTTCTTCCAATTATCGCAGGAAACTACCTTACGCGCTTACTCATGGCTTACAGAAAAAGGTCGAGCCGCTTTGATTTCTTGCCCTTTCTTTGCTACGTGTGCACGTGTGCGCGCGCGCGTAACGTTAAGCGTTTACCGTCGTTCTTTTCTAACGCGTGTTGGATAGGTAACATGCGGTACTTTATCGTCCGTTTGTATGTACATACTGTGCGTATACAGTGAGAAAGAGAGAGAGAGAGAGAGAGATAGATAGAGAGAGAGGTATATAAAGTCGAGAAGAGTAGTTTACACTTGCGCGCAAGAAACGTCTACCGGAAATTCTATGCGTAACCAATTAGAACTCTCCTTGCGGTGTTGGTTCCATTGCATGCGGATAACGTCGCAAGGATGCACAACCGTAAGCATGCGGTGCATAATCGTCTGTTTATGGTTTTGTGAACTTTGTGAACGAGTGAAGTTCATAGAATCGAGTTTGAGAGACTTCAATTAGCAGGATAAAGTTTTTGATGCCGTTAGCAAAGATATAATATCTTTAGAATCGTCAATCTTTGCGACAGATTGTTTACGAGTGTAATAATAACGATAACGATTTCGATAAAGTTAAAATTTATTCTTCGATATGGTGTACACCGTACGTTAATGTTTAAAATCTCATGTTACACCTTACAGTCCTTATTTAAACTTCTTTTATCTCGCAAAAAGGAACTCACCTCCTTTATTAACTAAAGTCGACATATCAGTGTAGAATAGGTGCTACAAGAGAGGAAAGAAAACTTTTAATACAGTCATTTTCATAAACTAGCTCGACGTTAATGGGATTGAAAAAAACTCGCGGGCAATTATGCTCGCGTAGCTTTTCCCTCTTTAACGCGCAGCTGTGTATACCTATTCCCATATTCCTTTATTTGCGTCTAATCGCCTTGATAACATTTTTCTTTGCCACTATAAGTACGATATTTCTTCTGGTTACCTCTTATCCTTTTATATATACTTAACAAGAAAAAAAAAGGAACGCATGCATGGGTGCGTTTATGTATATATGTATATATATAAGAGTCGATCGTTCGAGAATCGCGTCCACGCGTTAACCAAGCTCCCGATATACTCGCATTCCGCTCACCGATTCTAGCGCGTCTTACTCGTTCAACGATTCCAGGCACACGCTAATGCCGAGCATAAATCACGCACGTGCGCTTTGCACGGGAGGAAGGATTTTCTCTCGCATGCACCTTTATCTTTTTTTCGTTCCTCGTTTTTTACCTCTTATACTTTGATGCTGGGTATATAATGTATCCATACAGCGCATAAGGTGCGCGCGCATAACGTCGCACGTGTCACACGCGCGATTTTTCACGTTTAAGTTGCTTCGTCGCTTTTTATCAGAGAACCTTTTAACTGAGCGATCGTTGGCTTTTTCGAGATCGAACGCGCGCTGAATGCGATAACCCGTGACGATGGATTATATATATCGCGCTTTGCAAAGATGGTATAAAAACTAACGATGGAATACTGGACGCGAGAGCATTGGGTGTATTCAATGTTTAAGCGGATTGATCGATGGCTGGAAGATAAACGTAGGTAGTCGTGTTCTTTTACCGCAACGCGTTTCGCGCGATTCGCGTTTCCTTTTAAATGCATAACAAAGAAACGTCGATGGCTGGTCGATGGTAGTCTCGGGTTTGAAAATGATATACTTTGGTTCTATGAAGGGCAAAAGTTTGCGTCTACAATTAAGTGTCGACCGATAAGGCAATGTCTTAATATGATCGACAAACTCATGAATAATACACGAATACAATATGTTACTTATATTGTGTTACACGATTCTCCAAGAGGATTATAAACAAAATTTATTAGAAAAAATTATGCATCAAAAAGATGATATTCGTTCCGAGAAAAATCTTTATCAAGATATTTGAGTATAAAATTAATTTTTAGCGCGTTATTCGCATGAAATAAATAATAAATATAAATAAAATTTTAGAAAAATTATTTTTATAAATTTAAATTATCGAGATACATGTATATAAACATAATATTTGTCTTTTCGCATCTTTAATTGTCAATGTTTTAAATTATATTTAAAACATATCAAAATTTAAATTATATCAAAAGTATAATAAATAAAAACTTTTGAAGATAATTAAATCCGCTCACGCTGACATACACACATTCAACCGTTATTCTTTTTAACTTATGCGAATCGCCGTTATAAGTTAATATGAAAAAAAATAACATATATTTTATAAAAGGACACGCTCTACAAGATTGATCATCGGCTATTTTTATCTAAGTACAGCTGTTTTCAAGAAAAAAGCGAAAAGCGGCAAAAATGGCCATTTTCTCCTAGAACTCGTCACTTGGGCAAAAAGACCTAGTATTCAGATTCCTCAGGTCCGAAAACCCCTTTGCAACATATTTGCAGTCTTCCACCCAAATTTTCGATTTGGGATCCCTCGTTTCTTGGACTATTCGTAACTCGTCGTATTGTCGACAACAATAGCTACATACGCTCGTTTAAATAAACAACGTTTATGACGTAGTATTAATATCGTGAACGATAGAAAAATAAAACTAGTTTATTTTATTTTTAGCGCTAGTCGCTTTTGCAACATATGCTTTTAATCATATTTCCAAAGAGATTTTCATTTAGATGATTGCCTATAAAGATTCAATTAGGTCAGAACATTCTCTAAAATGTAAAGCCTGGTCGTCTTTCCGTGCGAACGAATAAAGAAAGCACGGCGAATCAGCCGCGAGAGGATCAATCCAACGACCTCAAATAGATTCATACACTAGTATACATATATGCGTATATATTGGAAGCAGTGCCAAAGCAAAGAGACTCCCTGAAGCAGAAGAAGAGGAGCAAGAGCAAGAAGACACTCGACGGCCCATTTATTAATCGCACACGCAGTCCGCTCGAGCGCAGTTCCCGCAGTCTGCAGTAAACTTCTTATGCGACGTGGAATTGTAGGTGGAGGCGATTTTCTATCTTTCTTTATGCAATATTTCGCAGCTGAGGAGGATGAAATTAAACTTCCTTCCTAGAAATAATAAAGGCCTCGGTCTTTATAAGCGCATCTTTCTCTCTCTCTCTCTCTCTCTCTCTCTCTCTCTCTCTCTCTCTCTCTCTCTCTCTCTCTCTCTCTCTTTCTCTCTGTCTCCTATCGCGCGGTTAGTTCATCTACTCGTATACACGCTGCTCCAGCTTTTAAGAGCGCATCGTAATATTGAGCGCATGTGCTCGACTTAATTGCGTAATAATTTAGTTTGTGCGCGTGCGCAGACCCAACCGTTGTCTATAAATATTTTTGCTTTTTTTTTCTTCTTTTTTTGTACTTTTGCCTTTTTTTTTTGTACGACGGCGTTTTGGAAGTAGCTTTTTAAGTTTATGCCGGGCTTTATATCCCTTGTTGAGTAATGACGTACCTTCTCTAGTCTTTAAGTTTGTGAGTGTAGGTGAAGATTTTTGTGCAAGGTACGTTACGGTTGATTTGGTGCAATTGGTTATAAGCTTGTCAGATTTTTAAATAAGTTTAAATTAAGTAACGTTAAGCAAAACAAAAAAAAATTATTACATTTTATTAATTACATGATTTTAATGTTAAAATGCTTGAAATGAATTAAAATTTTCCGGACGCAGTACACAACATAGTCGCAACAGATTGCATTCCACTTTCGTGGGAATTTGATGTCTCCGAGCTTTTCCCCAATGAGCCAATAAAGAACTTATTTTTGCTGGCTTAAATCAAGAATAGCAAGAAGCAAATCGCTAATAATAATGTTAACTTCACCAAAAAGAATGAGATGTAAACTTAACTTTCTAATACATACGATAATAGAGGACCATGAAGTTGATTTAATTTATGGAAGTCTAGATGTACTTCGCTCGTAATTATAATCGCCCACGCATCGTTTCTCCATCCACGTACAGGGTGTAATGCTGCAGCTGGTACATACATATGCGAATGCAAGTAAATAGGCGCTTGCTATATTCTCATATAAATTTATGATGAAAACGATACGCCTGTGTGTGTATCTATGCGAGTCTATGTGGATATACCTATACACGTTCGCCCGTCGAGCAAGCGATAACGCTTCTCTCTATAATATTACTATCGTAAACTCGCGCCCTGTGCTAAAGATAATCGTATGTCCTATATCGATGCGTCTTAAGCGTATCGTCTTTCTCGATTATTAAATCCTTTTATTATTTTTATGAATCTATCGTCACCTGTGATGAGTCACTGTAATTGTATTTTTAGCTTGAGATATTGTGCATCGATTACGATAAACAACCTATGATCGAACACACACTGCTTTGCGGAAAAAAGATATTAAAATAATAAAAATTTCCTCTTTTTCCGATTAAAACAATCTTTATAAAAATCATTATTCTTTTCTTTATATACTTCCCTCAACAAACAGAATCGATTACAATTCGATCATACCTACATTACCGCCGCCGCACAAAGGCAAATTCATTATTGATTCTTCGTCTTTCACGCACTCGTCGCGGATACATACGCGTCTCAAGCATTGTAATCGAGTTTAAGCGGCCAAGAAATATTTATCGAGTTTACGGACGGGGTACATCAAGAAGTGGCGGTTTATGCTTCGCATCTTGGAGCGAGGTTCTTAACCTCGCGTCGTCCCTCTTTCTTGTTCTATACACACCGGAGTTCATGAATATCAGAATCGCGACCGCGAGAGAGAGAGAGAGACTATTACTCGGCCGACTAATGCTACTGCGCTGAGCGTCGTGCGCCGACGAAAATTTATGGACGAAGAAACTGTTGCTGCAGACGTGAGATATATAGAAATTCGAGTTTTCGGCAAAGCCCAGAAAAAGAAAGAGAAAGACTTACTGGCGCTATTTTTTTTCGAGATGTTAGGAGTGTACGATGACGATCGAGTTAGGGGTTGTACGAGTACGTTCTTAATGGAAATTTATTTGTGTGTGAGGAAAGGTGCATTGAATTTGCGGAATACTCGGTGATTTACCGGTATCGGTTGAAAATTACTTGGCATATGTGAAAGTAAAAGTGTTTGACATATTATCTTCTTATTGTCTGGTCAAAAATATTTTTAATTATTCGTTAAAAAATTTTCTAAAGTATTTAACTTTTATAGAGTGGCGTTTAGTTTAAAATATTTATAGTAAATTAAACAGAGGATATATGCATTTTTACTTTTAATTTTCAATAAATGTAAATCCAGCTTTGTTTAAAATTTCAATTATTAATTTGTATTGATCTCATAAAAAATTCAACATTTTAGAATAATTCAAATCGTTGCTGCAATTTTCTTAAAATAAATATGTCATTTCATATAAAATACTTATTTTTTTAATAAGCTTAAAGATTTTTTTAAATAATTGATGTATAACATACGTAAATTAAAAATAAACTAAAATTATACTTTATAATATTATAAAATACTTAATGTTCCATAAATTATTTATTAATCTGTAAAGTACATGGATTATTTAATTTTTATCTGAATATAAAATTATTAAAATTGAAATAGATTAAAAATATTTAAAGTAAAATATATTAATTGATTTTATGTAACTGAATTTTATTATTTCATTAAATTAATGTCATTTTTAGATTCTTGCATTACAAATAAAAACGAGTCATAAAAGTGTCTTATATTCACTAACTTATGTAACGGCATATAGATCAATCGCGTTAGATATATGAAAAAAAAGCAAAGCATACTAAAGATTGAAAAATATTCAATCATTATAAATTCTAATATTTAGATATGTGTGATTACTAAAAAGTAAATCATAACGCGAATCAGTAATAATATATATGTTAATAATTTGCAAATTTTTTAACTAAATATAACGTATGCATGTCTGAAAAATATTTAATTAACAAGCTCTAACAACAGCGCTTAAAAATAATAAATACCAACTAAATTTCTCGCTCTCCCTCTCTTTCACTTTAATCTAAAGTAAGGTGAACATCTCGTACCGATCACAAGTGCATCATCGCGTATCGCAGCCGTCGGTGATGAATCGTGCGATAATATCCAGCGTCGGACGCATAGACACGCACACACAGACGTTTATGCGCGTAATCGTACTTACACACGTATATAAATATACACGCATATGTACGTATGTGGGACGCGGACATCGGTGGATGAAAAACCGGTCCATGACGGAAGAGAGGAGAAAAGGAGTCGAAGCGAAACACACACACACATCGGCGGATGTGTGCGTCTCGCAATGGATTTCAGTGCAAAAGTGAGAGAGAGAGAGAGAGAGAGAGAGGAGGGAGGGGAGGGAAGGACAAGTGCGATAATCGCGCCGGCGTCTTACGCGAGTGAGCCTTGCGCGCACCGGCTTGCGCTGGCACGAGGATTGACGCTTCAATTGGTGTACGGAACGTGTCATTAGCTTCGTGTATATTGTTGGCGCCTCGTGCGCTTTATATATACCTCGATCGTATCTCTCTCACGAGATCGATGCTTCCTCTTGCGAAAATAAAAAATAAACGATGTCTTATATCGAGCTGTTAATTGCGTTGAGATGATTAATTGCGTAATTCGTGGGTTAAATCAGCGAGGAGCGATTGATTTCGAGTCGATGAAAAAGTTTTTGTTTAATTTTCTTTTTCTTTCTGTGATCGAAGCTATCTTGATTTCTGACAAAGTTAAGCGACAACAGCCGTTAGTGTGAATAATCTAAGCGAATTTTAGTAGAATAATAAACGCGGAGTAGGATTTGTTTGTTATTATTTTTAATTGAAATTTACTGCTGAATAAGATCACGTGGTGAAGTCATTTGAAGACGATTAAGATTTTTTAAATATAATAGTGTCATTGGTTAATCACTTTTATCGAGAAAGATATTCTTTTATTGAAATTCTTGTCACGCGCAACGTGTGACATTATTATTAAATTCTGCTGACATGTACGTTACACATGTATAAAAGTGCCGTTGAAACAATTTCGTGACGTCATTGAATAGTTTATGCTTGCAATCATTATCTTTTATTTAGATACATTTTTTTATTTCTCATGGCGTTACTTTTTGAATTATGCTGATGAAATGATTTTTTATCGGTGAATTGTCTTTATAAATCAACGATTTCATCTGTTATTATAAAAAATGCCGTCTTCAAAATTTTACCTTTTAAATTTGACTCAATTTTATCGTATTTCAAGGTGATTGTAAAAAGAGTTTTGCTGAGTTTGCAAATGTTTGTACTTAACTATTCTTAACAAAACACAAGCATAAATGTAAAAAAATATTCCTTTATAAATCAAGTCCTTTTATTCGATGAAACTTGATCTAACTTCAAAGGAGAGAAAAATTTAATTCATTTATAAACAAAATATTCAACGATATCCAGATCAATATTTTTTCATCTAATACTTTATCTCCGTACTTCCAGCTCCTTATAAATAAAATTACAGCCCAGTCGGTCTCTCCATCAATTTCACATTTACATACACCTCGTGCTTTTCAGGATCCACGGTGTGGTCCACTATTTATACAGTCGGTGTCGCCTTGGACATCCTTTGTATCCAACCAGGAGCGGATACTTCTCCGCGCCACAGAATCCTGAGATCCTATCCAACGCATATCGAGATAGCCCGCTGAAACGAATTTACATGCGTTACTATATACCGGGTTCGTTTAATGTCGACCATTAAAGGACATTTTCTGCGAACGTGAGAGTTTAATAGCCGCGGTTGGATGTTAAATATAGAGCAAGGCTTTTTCATTATTTTAAATTAAATATAATTTGATTAATTTTTTTTTTTTTAGAATCATACAATATCATTACTTATCTAAAATCGACGGACGTTTATTTATGGTCAAATCGACAAGTAAAGTTTACCTTCTCTCTAAAAAATCTGGATACTTCTTTACACTACCTATCGCACAAATCTCACGCACCTCGATATATATCGGTGCAGTTGCGCAGATCGCGTAGATCCTCTCTAACCTTGCCGCGAAAACTGCCGGCGCAGGTATATTATACGTCTGAACGCGATGTGTATGTGTGTGTGTAGTCTCTCTCTCTCTCTCTCTCTCTCTTGCGCACAGGTAGCAAACGCATACATATATACACACGCGTGTGTTTGTGTAGCGACCGGGGGTGGGGAGAATACGATACGCGCACACGCGGAGCCTAGAATGTGTCCTTGGACCGCGGTGCCGTTGACCTTCCCCTCCGTGTGTGCCTGCGCATACAACGTCGACTTTGCTTGCACTCTGGCTGTACGATATATACGTATACATGCTGCTACTACTATATGTATAGGTATCCACGATGCCTTTTCTATAGAATGCGCTTCGTACAACGAGGTGGCTCGATCTTTCGAGAACGAAGAGGATATATTTTGCTTTAACGGGAGTTTCGTAGATTTTCTCCGTGGGTTATTGGGAAGCTGATGAAAAATTTTATGCGCGAGAATGGGCGGATTCACGGTTAAGTAAAATATGATTTAATGGTGATTAAGTAAAATATGATTGTGCACTTTTGTGCAACGTGCGTTAACATTTAGGTTTATGAAAGTAAACATTCGTTTATTTTAATTGGGAAATTGCACTTTTCACGATTTTATAATGACGTACTCGTTCGAAACAATTTTCCGTTGCTTGCACGTTGCACGCATACACGCGTTTTAGAACGACTCGCATAACTATAAACACGAGCGCGCGCGCGCGTACGCGAATCCGCTAATGCATGTTACGTAATACAATTAACATAAATACACGCATATAATACCGCGACAAAACCCAAACAAGACTCACCGGTGTGTACAGGGCGTTAATAATACAACCGGGAGCGCGGCGATCGCGTTTATATGTTCGACCCGTATGTTATGTGTACTATACGCACATAAGTGTACGTACACAAAACGAATTCAGACGGCGGATACGCGTAATCGTTACGAACGCACTCTCGGTGCCGCACGTGACGGCCGAGGATTAAATTTTCCCTCTCTCTCTCTGTATATACGACTTGGACGAGTCGCGATTCCACGCTTCCGTATATTCATAGATCTTCGTTGAATATGTATGCGGCCCTCGTTAATGTTTCGTTGTTGACGTTGTTATGATTTTTTGTAAATGTACGCGCGTATACGAAAAAACGCAACATTTTTTTTTTAAGCTTTGGCCCGTAATATGCCGACGATTCGAATAATCCGGTAGGTATGTGCAAGTTTGACAGACTCTGGTGAAAAATACTTTGGTTACGACAAGTGCATATATTTTTTTCTACTGCAAGGATTTTTTCATTGTTAAAATTCGTTGTTTATTTAGCCAAACCGTTAATCAATTAAAAATAATATTTACATTCTTTGAATCTACTAGTATAAATTATGATTTTCTATTAAACTTGCCTACATTATTTTAAAATAATTTTGTTGAAATTTGTTATACTGTTTCTGTAAAAAGTTTATTATATTATGCTATAAACTTTATTGATATATCTCAAATTCATGGTTTTCTAAACGTTATTAAATTATCTTAAAGTAGAATAAATAATTATCAGCTAAAGATAAATATTATACATTTCATTAGTTTTACATTAAAGAGAGCAAATATCTTCCACATTTAATTAAAAGTTACAACAGATGTAATAAAACGACGAATACTAATCAATTAATGCAAAACGAGGTGTCTCTCAAAACTCCCACTGGCATTCTATCAGAATTCGTAAACCGGTGCCAGTAAAACGTCGAAAATTCGATCGTTTACCTAAACTCGAGTGCCGCAGCTATATATATAAATATAATAATAGTGCCATTGTATAAGAGACATTTGAAGAAAATTTACAAGCACATTTCTCGTGTGAAGTTGACGTTTAATTGACAATGCATTTGAGTATTTACTAAGCTTTACAGTGAGAAAATTAATACAGTTAGAAGATAGTTTTGATAGTATTCTTATATTTGAGTTGATGATCAATTATTGTCAATGCTTAACCTTTCATGCCACAATAAACTTTAATAAAAGATAATCGTATTCGTTCGTTTCGTGATCTCGGTTTCCTGTCTACTAATAATAATTAAGGAATAAATAAACCGGCGATGTTTTAATGTGTAATACATGTAGACTGTTTTTTTTTTTTTTTTTTTTTTTTTTTTTTTTTACAAATCAATAAGGTTCTCCTTCCCGCCTCTCTGCATAATCATTTTAAGCTTTTAAACTTACTCGGCAAATCGATAATTTCTACCCAACGCGATCGCTCGATCAAAATACATCATGGCGTATGTTATACGGCGCATCGATGCATCCTTCAAAATTGAACTTCGCGTCCGTTATAAAAGCAGCACGGTCGCGCAGCCTTATTTTATTTTACGTATAACGAAAATGATCGATGACTCCCGTTTACGATGGCGCGTTACAAGAAGCACGATGCGACGTTTGGAGCAATGTTACCTCTTATTTCTCGACGAACACTCGCTGCTATATTTTAAATATACGCTACGATGAGTTTTCTGGACGATTGTTATTTTTCCTTTTTCCTTATTCTCGTTGTATGCATATACAGGCTTGCTTAAACATTCACTCGTGAAACTATGTCGACGCATTCCCATCGCGAATAAAAGCTGTTAGGCAACGATATATACATACGCGTTTGTAAATACATACGAACTTTGTGAATTATCGTGTACCACACGTGTGAGGAACGCTCGCGCGTAATGTTATTCTCGTTTTTACGTTTACGTCATGTGTACAGACTCTCGCGGCGATTTATGCGATTTTGTTTTAACGCCGTTTAATTTTCTCCTCGGTTCCTTTGTACCGTTGAAAATATGCAATGGCGCTTCGTGTTTCTACGCCGATAATTTAATTGAAAAATGGATTTATTTTTTTATCTTTTCTTTGTGAAAATATTTATATGCAATGTTAAGATTTGAAAAGAAATTGTTTAATTAAATTTTATGCGAGAGATAAAATAACTTTAATTATATTATGTTTAATAATTTACGAGTAAGTTTTTGAACAAGGGTATTCATAATGAAAATAAATATGTTCGTTAAAATTATTTCTATATGATTTTAGCGATGCGATAAGCGCGGATTTCATTAATTTTCCTAAGATATTTATCAATTTAATGTAATCATAAATAAGATTATTATATTGGTATTCTTTATACGATCTTGTTTTAACAGATTTACATTTATGTAATTAACAAATGCTAGATATAGAAAAAAAATTCTTGTACAGACTAGCTTCATAACGATATACGACCTCGTTCGTTTAAACGCAAAAACTCAATCGACGAGTTTTTTTTCACAAGCTCAGATCAATCGACAAACCACCACCCCACAAAGTCCGATGTGCATACAATACGTGCATTCTGTTTCTGCAAACTCTACCCCGATAAGGATAAAGAATATTAACCGGTAAATTTTAATTCGGCTCACAATAACTAATAATACCCGAGCGATGTATAGGCCGCGCGAAAAATTACGTAATACGTGCCAGTGTTATTATATACATATAATATATCTCCATCGCCGCAACAATTTATATCTCGAGCATGTGCAACACGGAAACGAGCGCGAGATCCGCTAATGGATTGAACTTATTGCTTCCTCGGTGAGATTTGCGCAAGTTTCGGCGCGGAGTTGCGCGCCAATGCTCGTTCTCACGTTTATTAATCGAGCTGTGTTGCTTTTTATGTAAATGCGCACAGGTGGTTAGATGGATAATGGATTTTATTGCTTAGAATAAAAGCATGTCTGGTTGTTCTTAATTTCGCGGGTTATGAGAAATTCTTTATGCAATTAAGATTAGTTTCCTTGAAAAATTTAAACGATCACTTTATCGTATTAAATTATAAAACTCACTTGAAGGTATTACTTTGCAATGTTATTCTTATTATATTGTTTTATTAATTAATTATTAATGGAATGAGTTTAAAGATAAACATCTTTTATATATCAGAATAACAAAGAATATTGAATACAATTTGTATTGATTTACTATAGTGATAATGGCACATTACCGTTTGTGATTGTGTTGAAGACGAGTTAAGTAATGTGTGTCAGAACGTACCTGAAACAAAACAAAAAAAATTGTTTAAGAAATACTTATATTATATTGCATATATAAAATTAAATATGTATAGACCATTTTTAATTATGTTTTTACAAAATTAGTGACTTTTAAAAATAATATAATATGAATAAATAATAAGAGATATTAGCGGGTAAATTAAACAATCTAAGGTAGCGGATTAATTTCATAACAAACATAAATTTAGAGTAAGTAAAATATCATTTACAATAAAGTCCAATCGAGCTCTCAAGGTTTTCGTACGAGCAATTCAAACGCGAAACGCAAATTAACAACCGGTTAACACAAATTCGATTACAAAAGCTCACGCACGGGGATCCTTATTCTTGCATGTACTATATACCTGTATAAACTCGAACCGCTCGCGCGACTATATAGCCGACAAAGGGCGGGAGTGAGCCGAAGTTCGCGCGATAAATTTCCGTACGCGCGAAGCTCATTTGCAAGTAAAGAGAGAGAGAGAGAGAGAGAGAGAGAGAGAGAGAGAGAGAGAAAGAGAGAGAGAGAGAGATTGTCTGAAAAGACGTAACAAATCGCGACAGCGTGTACTTCAATTTTCATCGCTCGTCCTCGTCTCGAAAGCAGCAGGAGTCGCGCTCTCTCTCTCTCTCTCTCTATTCTTTCTCTTTTTCTCACCTCCTTCTCTCTTTTTTCTCTTCGTCAAAGAATATTTCATACGTCGCAGCAGTCGGTTGAAAGGAAACTATGACAAACTGCGCGTGGCTTCTGTTCCGTGAGGGCTTCTCCTAATGTATGAATAATGTAGAGGCGTTTGCGAGAGCGCGAAACGAGGTGGTAAAAAGAGAGAAAGAGAGAGAGAGAGAAAGAAAGACAGAGACAGAGAGAAAGTAAGAGAGAAAGGAAGAGAAAGAGAGAGAGAGAAGCCGAGTGGATGGAAATTGAAGTAATAAGTCGAATCAAATAGCTGATACGCATAGATCGCGACGATGATGGGTCGGTGATGACTTTAAGAGCTTAAGACGGCAAACCGGATTTTCTTTCCATATTAACAAGATGCTTCTTTTTTTTTGTTAATATACTATATGTTATATTCCTGTCGTGTAAATATTGAAAGTCATGTTTTATAAATTTTTCACTACTTCTTTTTAATTTAAGATTATAGAAAATTTTGCAATTATCATTATTATTCGATGAAACTTACATGGTATAAAAATAAATTCATAGTCATGAGTCCTTTCTTTCTTTTTACTTCTTTCTTTACTTTTCAAAAGATCAATGATAAAAGTAGGTTGTGCATAATTATAAAAAAGTATATAATACAATGAAGTTTAATGTTTGTACAGATTTTATTAAAAAATAATCCATAAACACGGCTTTATCTTAATAAATTCTAATAACGTCGATTAATCAAGCTTACAACCTCGCGATTGCGTAGGTTTTGCCAACGGTAGCCATCATCCGTCTTGTATCTTTGTTCGATTCTTCGCCCACTTACTCTCTCCTCATTCTCAACTGCTTACGTATCTGCGCATGAACTTCTTCAATAACCACCGCACTTAAATGTATATATATATGTACATAGGATATTGGCAATTTAAATGCTCCGGTGTAGGAATGCAATTAGCAATTACCGAGCGAGTGCGAAACCGTAGGTGAGATGGGAACGTTGGCTATATCATACTTCACAAAGTGTTGTATATCGATTATGTACGCTCTTTTATGTGCACATATATATATATATATACATACATTTATACGCGAGTGCGTATATGCATGTATGTGTATGTGTATAGGTCGATTACTATTGAACGCGTATCTGTCTACGATGTGCGTATTGCGTTGCAATATCGAAGGGTAACGAGTTTCGTGCGATGATGGAAGCGCAATAATTGGTGTTTTTTCTTTTGAATCGAAGGTTTTCCTCGTATACGGTTAATCTTGAAAAACTAACGTTCGATTGCTTACTTTATTTATAGATTATTTATTAGTAAAGTATTCTTTTTGCAGATTGTAATTATTATTATTAAAAATTCCTCTGAAGGATAAATTACTAGTGTAGTTTTAGAATCGAGTATGTAAACACGTCTTTAATAAATAAACTTTTATCTTTTATTTTAATGTTCGAAATCTTTCACGATTTAATTTCCGTAATAATAATTGAACAATAAAATTCAATTAATTTACAAATAAATTCACTCGGACCTCAATAATTAAAACAAACAGTCTAATCAGCGTCATGCAATGAATAAAAAATAAAAATAAAGAACAAAAATAAAAAGAAAACAAAGTTCATTAAACGCTCGAAATCACTCGCAATTTCAATATCACGATTACAAAATCAGCGTACTCAAACACATATACACAACACGAGTAAATTGCTCGTCCTAGTGACGCAGCGATGAGGTCATTGCTTCCTCCTCCTATGTGTATGCACATGTATATGCAATTATCCAGTCGAAACGCGCGGGTGGGTAGATCGGGGACGAGTTGATGCCTATATATATATATCGAGCGTATGTACGACTTCCGACGCGACGTACACCTCTCACATGACCTATCGTCTATGAAAATACAATCGATTCGATTGTTCGCTTGGACTTTTTAGTAAAGTTTGGTTTTATCAATATTTTATAACAAAATTGTATTTTTAAATCAAGTTTAAAATTTATGTAACGGTTAAATTTATTGCATGATTTAATTAAAAACTTTTTTATATGCAAAATTTCCTCCTTTTCGTGCTTATGCGCAGTTTAATTAAGGTGTTCGTTAAAAAAGTAGATAAGCATGTATGCTTACATTAAATATTGTCACAATAAGATTGTAAAATTTTCAAGCTGCTCTATCAATATTTATATACTCCTATTTGCATGATATTCATAATTTTAATGTTTTATCATACACGGTAATCATTAATATTGCACGTATGTACCACCACGTGTACCATTAATCAGCTATTAAATAATTAAAAGTTATAGCGCAATAGTTCGTACGACTAGTTTCTCCGCACAAGAAAAAAGCTGCCTCAAAAGGAATTAAAAATAATCGACATCGCAAGTATCGTCCCCATAATTTTCGACCGACGCAGAGTTAACGAAAAAAAAAAAAGAAAGGAAAGAAGCTTCTCGCTCGCGTTATACTTAGACATACACACGCATAAGGACAAATAAAAACGTTGGTCTCGAAATGGCGATGCGTGAATTATCCTCGCGGCGACAAATTTTCATCAATCGGTCGCACGCGGCCAATTAATCGCCGGGGCAATTTTAAAAGCGTACGCTAACGAGAAAACTTTCTTTCTCTCTCGTTGGTGAAGAAATTAATAAAGCCGCGATTTCAATGAAAGGTTTATATACGAGCGTTGAAAAATTCGCGTTTATTAACGATAATTCCGTGGAAGTCTTTAGTACCTATATGTGTAAATTTTTTTATTTTTTTTTTTTCCTCTTTACGCGTGTATCCAATGCGTCTTTTATTGCGATGAATCCACGAATTTGCAGATTGAATTTTTGGCGTTAAATAAAACAGATTTGTGTGTACACAGCTTTTATGTCATATTATGTATAGTAAGCATTTTAATACCGAAATGTTTCAATTTTAAAGTGAGTTTCAACGTACGAGTCTTTAGTAACTAAATGAAAATTACATTCCCTTCAAGTTTTGCTTTTTAATTGCTTTTTAAATACTTTTTTTTACGTTTTACATTTAAAATAATTACAGATTCAAAAGAATTTAAAAAAAAATTGAAACAAACGTAAATTAATTATTTATTAAAATACGATGTGTTATCCGGTGATTTATATTTACGATTACGGCAAACTATTTAACGATAAAAATGCTCAATTTATTTTAATCATCTAATTAAAACAAATCAAGCATAAACTACAAATTTAACAAAATGAAAATTTCAAACGAAATTAATCGCATAAAAAAGCTGAACTCAGTGATAAAAAAAAAAAAAAAAAAAAAAAAACAGCATCGAAGCGCGCGACGTAATCAATTGGCCATCGTGTTATCGCTCGTGACATGAAAATCAATGAGGATTAGCGCTTTTTGTTCCACTTATCCGCGCCGGCATTGAATAGTTCAGTGGTAATTTATCGTCGCGCAACATCCATTGTGCTCGCGCGATCTTTCGCCTTGAAAATACGCCGAACCCGTTAAATCGCTCGAGTATACATATATATACGTGAATGCGCGCAGCGCCGACAGACGACCGAGATCACGAGATTTTTCGCGAGATAATAAGAGAAATCACGGCCTTGCGCGCCGCGCAATTGTAATTTTCTGCAGTATAAACATCACATTAGCGCGAAAATGTGTTTGTATAATTTATACATCGCGAATGAGGAGTACCAGCTCGATGTTTTGAAAGGGAAATTTTTTTTTGCAACTGGATTAGAAGGATAATCAGGGAATGGTCGGAAAATTTATGCAATTTCGTAATGCAGCGCAACGTGCATTGTATTGTTTTACACGATAAAGAACTTGAAGCGTTATTGAGCAAGATGCGAATTGCAGCAAGAGAAATTAAACAAAATTTCAGATTTACAAAATTACTAGCTTTTATTTTTCCCTACTTAACTTTACTCGATATAATTTCTTTTACAACGATAAGTATGTTAATCTTTAAATATTAATTGCTTCGAAAAAATATGCAAATTTACTTGAATATTTCTCATCCACTTATAATTTAATTTTTTTGATAAAAAGTAATAACTTTAAACGCTGAACTACGCATAATTTCCTCGTAGAACTCTTGAAGTTTGAAAAATAATTCAAGCAAAGTACCACATTTATTTTTTCAATGAACGCCCCTTGTCAATGGGCGAATAAGCGCGGAGAAACGGCTTTTTATTTTCCTTTTCTTTTTTTCACTAGACGAGATAATGGTACTCGAGATGAGCTATTATTTGATACCCATTGACGCATTTTTTGATCCCTTCGAGACTCGTAAAGTGTCGCTTATTTTCTTGTGCGTTTGAAAGTACACTTTAAGAGAGTTACCCCATTCAACGCTTAATTAGATAGGGGTGATGTACTTTGATAGATTGATAGATGATCAAAGAATAAAGAAAATTTTTAATACGCGTTCTATTAAATTATAATGCGAAAAATTTTGGATAATTTTATTGTTTATATTTTTTTCATTTATGCAGCACAAGCATTTTCGAACTCACAAAGCACTATTATCTAACGACTACGGACTTACGTATATATGTAAGTACGTTCGGCGATTCGTGACTTAAAGCGCACTAATAACTTCTTAAAATAAAGAACGTTTTTCCACGTACTCGCCGTGTGCTCGCGTACACATTCGTTAACACCCTACAGCTCATATGGCTATTTCGAGAATTTGGATGAACAAAGCCGCGTTAATGAATATAAACGCACGGAAATACCTTATGCTTCATCTCAGCGCATAGTTCAAAGCGTATATGCGTATTATACGTTTGCTCCTCTGTACAAATAGATTAATTAACACACGTATACACGCGTTCATTTCTGCTTAGCTCACGGCATCCATCTACATCCGTCCATTTATACGCATCAGCCTTATAACCTGAAATGTTCACTGCACGCCTACACTCACGCGACTGTATTAGTTATTTATGTACCTTGTGCGAGCCTCGCGTCATTACAGCTTGAGGCAAAATATGTTGTGGATGGATAGTAGGGCCGCAGTCGCGAGCGCAGCGAGCGACTAAGGCGCCTCTATCCATCCACAAAATATGAGCCGAAAGCTTTAATGACGCGAGGTTCACTCATGGTGCTTAAAAAATTTTTCAGCCTTGTAACCCGTACGAAGACTCTTACTTAGTTAACAGAATAATTAATTTTATTTTGTTGCATATCAATTAAATGCAATTTCGAACCCATACTGACAGTTCGTAAACTACAGATATCGTCTGCTAACGCATGCGCATTTTGTACACACACGCGTACATGTACATGTAGTAGTGTCAAAAAGTGACAGACAACATAATGTAAATATAAATATAAATTATGAAATTAAAAAAAATAGTAAATGGATTAATATTTAAAAATAAAATTAATTCTTGAACAATTATTATTTATTAAAAAATATAAATTTCTTGAGTATATTTATTAAATATTTATACAGAATAATATTTTTAACAAAAGTTTTTTTTATAAGATTTGAAGGCTTATTAATAATATTAATACTATTATAATTAATATAAATACTTTCTTATGTTATTTTTATCATAACAATACTATATTTGTTTAACACATTTTTTGTATAATCAATGAATTTTAGTCTCTTATTTAACATGAAAAAACAGTAACTTTTTTAAATATTTTAAATTTAATTTCTTCACACAAAAAACTTTTAAATCATTTATCTAAATCACAAACAAAATTATAAACTAAAAAATTATCACTTTAAAATCACTTATTATTAAATTTTTTAATTTTGCGGGATTATATTAGACTTTGCTTTTTCTATTAGTTTATTTAATTCACGTTTGCATTCTTCATCACTGTCACTATCACTCGTTTTTTTTTTTTATTATTTAATAAATTGTCCATTTTTATTCTTCTTCTCACATATTAAGAACGAATATTACCGACACAACGATACACTATACTGAAAGAAAACAAAAGAAAAGCAGAGCCCCGTGGTCGCTTGAATGTACATACTGAGCGAAGGAGAGAGCGAGACAGAGATAGGGTGGTCACGTGGGAGCAATGGTGCGCGCGCTCTTATCGCTATCTCGTTCTCTCTCCTTCGCTCAACATACATAAGTCTTATTACGCGTTTCGAAAATATAAGTTTCGATGAAGACTCACATGCTAGGCTATATGAAGCGACAAATACATAGCAGTGGCGCTGTTAACTTTTTTTTCTCTTGGCACATATACAGCCTAAAAGGACGTATAGAATGTCTATACAGCCTAGAAGGACGTATAGAAAAATGTTAATACGATCGAGAAGGCGCTTGCGCGTATGGAAACCATTTACCCGCTGAGGATGCTCCGTAGGTAAGAGTCGCCGTACGGGTTAGTAGGCTGAAAATATATATACACGCAACAGCTAGCTCGCGGAATAATCACCGTCCACTCGATCTTTGGGTCAGTGTCTCTATACTCGCTCTCTCGCGTGCGTGTCTCTCCCTATACGGTTACGTGCGGGTGTCCCGTGTGTATATATATATATATATATACATATATGCAAGCGTGCGTGCGTCCAAATAGAGGAGGGCTGTTGCTGTTGGTTGTATCGACGCGCGGAGGAGGCGCGGCTTCCGAGACTCTCTCTCTCTCTCTCTCTCTCTCTCTCTCTCGCTATCTATCTATCTTGCTTCCTCGGGCTTCTACTATCCCTTGCACGCCGAGAGAAGGAAAGGTCCTTCACCCCTTGCGCCACTGAGATCTGCGCAAGTACGGAGTGTGTGACGTATTATCGGCTCTATAAGTAGACACGCACCGGATGACGCAAGTGTAATCGTCGTCTTTGGGTTTGAACCTTTTTTTTCTTTTTTCTTTTTTTAGAATTCTTTATCCAGTTACGAGAATTCGATTGCGTTAATTCTCATCGCGAGGGCTGCGATATACTTCTCATTCAATTATATTACTTACGAGCAAAAGCGGCTTCATCGTCATTTCGAATTAATTTGAAACGTTTGAGCTATTTTTATATTGGAGTGTTTTTAATTGGTCGCGTGTCATCTCTTTTGAGAAAAATGGGGAAACATTTAATAATCGAAAATAACAATTTTATGGATCTGAAGTTTGCAACGTTAGAATACAACGAAACAATTTCTTACATTGAAATAAAGCTACTAAAAATGTACAAATTATATTTAAATCTGTATCTGAATATTTGGTTGTGCTAAAAAACTAAGACTATATAAAAAACTAAGACTAAAAAAATATAAATATTAATTTTAATTTAAAAATATAAATTAAAAATATAGTATAAATATAGTTTTTAAAAAATTTCGTTGGACCCCAACGTTGGAAACTTCACACCCATACAATTTTAATAATGTGTATAAAATACTTACAAACGTCTGGAATATTATTATCTTAAAATATTTAATTATAATTTCAATTCGATATTCTATTTGATATTAGATTCGCGCGTCATTCGGTTACAGATAATAGAATAATTCTTCGGAATTAAATCATTCATAACTTTGCATGAATTGGTAGTCACGACCTAACCAAGTCGTTTGAAGTTTAACACCAAAAGGAAGAAACTAATTCAAATCAGTTGAAATTCATTTATGATAAATAACTGGGATAAAACATTAACAGCCGCCAACTGATTTGCTGGCGTATAACGGAATACATTAATTTTCTCGAATTGTAGATTATCAGTGACGATTCGAGCTCTCTCCATGAATTACAAATGAAAGTTTCGGTAATGAAAATGTTAATTTAATAAAAATACATAAGACTGCACATGCGGGCATTTACTTTGAAAATAAAATGTGAAGAGAAAAAAAAACACACGAATATTCGGAGGTAACTGTGTGCGCCTCTCTCTCTCTCTCTCTCTATCTCTCTCTGATCTTTAAATTTGGGCATATGACGTCATAACAGTAAAAATGTAAATGAACGGTTAGAGGATGAATAAAAGATATCATAACTTTTATATAAAGTATAGCTATTTTGTACAAATGAAAAGTAAGAGAGGCAATGGGTAACGTGCATTTGTGAACAACCTTTCTTTCGCGAATAACTTTTATTGCAGTACAACACAAATTTCCCAGGGGCGCAAACGTCGATAACTTACGCTTTGTACTTCAATAAAAGAAAAATATGTCGACAATATTTTATAAAAAAAAAAAAAAAAAAAAAAAAAAAAAAAAAAAAAAAAAAAAAACTGAATAAATTGTTTTTCTTATAGCAAATAAAGGCCCGTAATTGCTATATTTAATTAATAATATGTAATGTGTATGTTAAACTTATGCATGCATAAAAAGCAAATTATTCAAAGATACAAAAGGCACTCTGGACGTACACTTTATTATTCTAAAAAGATTTTGAGGCCTAAGTGCCGTAGGATTTATTAAAAAATTAAGTGCACTGCAGCATATATTTCGTTGTCGCGCATCTAATGTGAATAATCGAGAATTATTTTTAGCTAAATATTAAGTTAGCGATACTTTATTAAAGACATACAGCGATGAAGATTTTTAAACAAAAATATTGAATTTCTTTCATTGTTGATGCATAAACTATCAACAATTTTAAGCTCGCTTTTATCGCAAAAGTCTAATCGATAAATAATAAAACAATAGAAATCCATTCATCCTTACAAAATCCTATCGTTTCGTTGAGTGTCAAAAGTTTAAACTCACCAAGAAACGAACAACAAAGATAACGAAACGAAGCCCGCTTCCCAAATATATAAACGACTTGGGCACGAAAAAAGGGTAGATGATCGAAACGATAAAAAGAGTCTAAGTGGGAGAAGAATCGACGAATGAGAGCGAGAGTCAAGCCCGCAAAAGGATTTCGAAGAGCAGAAATGCCGAGGATACACGGCGCAGGTAAAAGCGGGCAAACAGACAGGCCAGGTAAGTTTCGTTCTCTCGTTCTACGTATAGAAGCCGAAGAAAAAAGCCAGAGGAGCTACATCTCTCGCTCTCTTCTTCTTCTTCTTCTTCTTCCCTTTCTCTCTTTCGTTTAGGCTGCGCCAGGGTAATTGCACCGTGCCAAGGCCGACAGCTGATGCTGCTGCCGGCTAACACACAGCTGGTGAAAGAGATAGAAGGAACGTGTATAGGAAGACTAAAGACTCTCTCTCTCTTTTTCTCTCGAAGAATCGCTTTTAGCGTATGTGTGCGTGTGTTTTTGTATGTTTGGACATTGGTTGCTTTGCGAGGACTAAAAGTTCTCCGTTCGATCGGTCATCTACTTAAAAAAGTTCCTTTTAGCTGGATTTGCGCTGCAAAAGTATCGCGAAAAGAGAGGATACAGGGAAGTTATCTCTTTTTAATCCTGAAATGTTGTTAATCCCGTTCAGCAGGATTCTAAAAGGATGGTTCGTTTCCGCTGCCTGTAGGATAGGTTAGACAGTTTCTATATTAATGGTTTTAGTTAATGTCGCGCTCGTTTTAATTTCAAAGACGATCGTTGCTCGGTAATCTGATAGCGCAAAGCAGATTCTGTCAGAGAGCATAACTAATTAAGACAAATATGGGGAAACTTAGCAATGCGATTCGCATAAATTATGTTTGTGTCTGTAAATTATGCTTGAAAATACACTTTTCCGATTTTAAGATTACCGCTGTTGTGATGAATTCGTCATTTTATTTTACTCATGAAACGTAACTGGATAACTCATTACAAATTTTTCACATATTTATTTTGAGAAAATTTTAAAATAACTAAAATTTTTTTTAACATTTTTATATCACAATAAAAAAATAAAATATTTTCTTTTATTCTTGTTTCTTTGAAAACGAAATATTGTCTAGCACGACTGCAGAGATAGTTCCCATTCGGTTACGAATAACATCACTTCAAACTATATTACATCTACGGAGGAACGTTCGTAGAAGGAAAGCTACAATCTAGCTCGAGAGAATCCGCGTTGTGAAATGCAATATCCCAGTTCTATACAGAAAAAAACTGACAGCTTTCAGGAGCAGGTGGCAAGAAACCGTAGTTTCGTTTTCTCTATATCGGGACTTGGTAAAAAGTAAAAAATTGGAGGTCAGACGTTACAGCGACTGTCGCAGGTACGATGTACGAAGTTTTATCGAGAGAAGAAGAGGGACATTTTGTTTTCCAATAGTTCCAAGTATTGTCAATCGTTCGAATTTTTATTTGACTGGAAAAAAATTGGTTGGTTTCTTTGTTCATTTTTTCACAAAATTTGAAAATAAAATTTATAGTCAATTTGATGCAACTTAAAAAAATTAATTATACAAAGAAAGTATCAATGTAAAAAAGTTAAAATTATCCCCAATTCTTATAAAATTTTTTATCGTAGCTGCGAAAAATGAAAAAAAAAAATTTATTTCTCTCCACTAAAGTATGAAAAAAGAAAAAATTTCAAATAAGAAATTCTGCTGATTAAAAATACATCCTTTCACATCGACACCACAAAGCAACGAAATATTCACGCGATAAATCTTCCTTAATAATAATACGGCCATTTCCATATAAAAAATGAAAATACAAAACGACGAAAATAAAGCGCAGTAGGGAAGGCCGACGAGCGAGCCGAGAGCTGAAAAAAGAATAAACGTACTTAATATAAGTCCACGAATAACATATATATACTCGCGTGCATAAAAGCGAGGACGATTCCTCCTAAGTCACGATTCATAAGAATGAGCATTATTCGGGTCCGTTGACATTCCGAAATCCTCGTGCATTCTTCATTCCTCCTTTGAAGGAGTATCTATTATGTATACATATGCGTCCACACGTATGCGCTATAACATATACACACACGCGCGTGAGCGAGCTTGAAATTTTTCTTCCTCTCTTTCTTTCGCAGTAACGTACGTGCGCGCGTACGTGTATCCCATTGTCAAACCAGTTCTCTCCTCTTTTCTCCCTCTCTCTCTCTCTCTCTCTCTCTCTCTCTCTCTCTCTCTGTTTTTTTTCTTCGTTTACTCTCTCTTTCTCTCGACGCTCCACGGGATTCTCTCGATCCTTTGCTCCTCTTCGTCTCGCGACGCCTCGAAATCCTTTGACTTTGTAGATATGTATACGTAGAGGGTTTGTGAGGTATTTTATTTTATTCGTTTTACATGGGCGTTCAATTTCCCGATCGAGGATTATTGAGCGATTTTTCGTCTTTTTTTCTTTTATTTTAACTTTTTTTTTATTTGCCGTCTTTACATCGATCGAAAGAGGGAGAGAAAGAGATATATATTAGTAGGTATAAAAAAAGAGTGCGATGAAAAATATATCGATGGTACGAGGACGTAGAAATTAAAAAAATTTCTCTAAGAGAGTTGAGGGATTTTTATAAAAATGAGCACGCGATGCTTTTATACAATAAATAAAATACAAATTAAGTACGAAATAATCATGTATTGAATGTTAAATAGAAATTTTAACTATCTAAAAGTCTATTTGAATTTAATGTTTATAATTTTGTTACAATTAAAGACATGATGATTTATCTATTGATATCGAGTAGACAACAGCAAAATAACATCTTATTTATAAATAACTTCTAAGAAAACAAAAAAAAAAAAAACAGCAAAAGCTACGATTTTCAAAATTCTTAAATGAATTGTAAAATATATTCGAGCGAGGGTCGAGATAATTATTCGCAGGTACTAAGTGAGTTGAAAAAGACGTATAAATTCGATGTGTAGGTGCAGGATTAAGTTAGGGTACGGCAATAAAGTGCTTTCTTGAGGAAAACAATACAAGAGGGAAGAGGCATTTTCAAATTGTTTTTACGCCGCTAAGAATTTTCGCTCCGAGATTGCGATGAAAGGTGAAAGTTATATATTAAGACATTTCGTGAGACAGTCCGTAATAAAAGTTTTGTAAGATCGTATAAAATTTAACAATCGAATAGAATGAAAAAAAAACGTTTGCAGAAATACACTGGTAGTAAATTACTTTTTGATCCATTTTTTCAGTTTTGTAAGAATAGAAGCTTTATAAATGATCCGATATATATATTATGCACGAGAATAAAACTTTGATGGTTTAAATTTTAAATATATATATATTTGTGCTGATCTGAAAAAAATAATCTTTTGATCGTATTTTAAATTACGTAAATAAAAAATAAATGATAAGTCACCGTAAAGAAGCGTATAAATTGAAAATACAAATTTCGCTTTCTTCAAACGATATCATCATCGTATAGTACAGCAGACTAGGAAGGATAACATTACCAGCTAAAGTCAGTCCGTTATTATCATATCGTCGCCTGATGTACATTTCGCAAGAAGAAACTATTGTTCTTTCACCGAAAAAAGAAAAATATAATCTCTTCACCAGTGCTAAAAATAAGTCTCTTTCATTTCACCATCCCACACAAACTTATCGATAAATTCTCACGTTCTCTCGCGCATATAATTATCGCGATATCCCGAGCTATCCGTCACTTTCATTCAAACCAAAAACCTTATCTCGCAATCTGTTTACCTGCATGTTTACGGAGATCTAGAAGCCGGTACACGTATAGTGCAATATCCTTTCGATCGTCGCGCCGAATTCAATCGCACGCTGGAATCAAAGCGAGAAATTGCTCTAAAGCGATTCGTGCCACATAACCTACACACACGCATACGCACATACAAATGCGTGCAATCCTCTCTTTATCCATGCGTGTATAACGATGTTTTAGTTGAATAGGCATAAACGCGCCTTTACGCGTTTGCGGAATCGCAACGAGGGTCGATGTAGAAACGTCCGCGCAACTATAATTGAAACACCTTAGGCAAAATTTCACCGAAGGTATATGCTCCGTTTCCACGGCTTCTAAATCGAATTAATATACGTATATGTGTGTGCGTGTGCGCATGTGGTAGATTTAGGGAGGAAATGCGACGGAGTTGTGTACAAGCGGTGATCCGATGCGGGGCATTTGATTGCGACGACGTCGTTATTGGAATCGTTGTTAAGGCGCTAATTACGCGACGGTACCTTTGCCAGGCGATAGAATATGGATTGTGAGATTGAGGTTTTTTTTTTGTTTAATTGGATTTAAAAGTGGATCATAAATCAGGCAAAACTTAATAAATAGACCTACATATAATGTTTTGAAATTGAGATAAATTTAAAGCGTTATTTTTATGCAAAATTTTACTCGAAATAATTACAAATTTGCGAGCATTCGCAAATACGATATTTCTTAAATTTTTCTCATTAGTTGTAGACGATACCTTATTAGTTGAAATCAAAAACAGGCAAAGCATTAGGATACACCCTTTTCTCTTTTCGAATTAAAGCGATACCTATATATATATATATATATATATATATATATATATATATATATATTTTTTTTTTTCTTATTCCAAAAACGACTTCGTTAACGCAAAATAACAGAGTGTTGGAAGAGAGATACACCGCAGAGCGTATATATTTATAAAAGGAAGAGGCGCGTGCGCGCGCGTAATCGTGGCACTTCGTGGAAACGATTTCGCCGGGCCGCTCGAGGCGCGGCTTCTTCTTTATCTCCAGCTCTCTTACTTTCTTTTCTGTTTTTGTTAATTTTTGCGTAATATATCCTTTTCTTTAAAACTCAACGCTCATAACGGATACGGAGAAACGCGCGGTGTTTCTAATTTTCTTCGTTTATATCATTTTAGATGCCGAGCGCGCGCGTGCGCTCGCGGATGGAAAAAGCCGATAGTTTTCTGATTTTATCTCGTTAAATGCAAAATCACAGGGAGTACCATAGAGCTGTGAAAAATCTTTATTTGCTTTATGTTGATACAGTTATAACGCGAGTAAATTATTTTTGTTGCTTTTAAGGTGATTTGAGGTTCGAGGTGATAGTTATAAAAATGTATACAACCACACGTTCGTTCCAAGATAAATTATTTCGCGTATTTCTCGCAATTACGTTTGAAATTTTTTGTCATTAAAGTTGCTTTATTGCTATCGTTACAGTTTATAATTTAAGGTGTTTTAAGTGTTAACAACTTAATTGAACTTGGCGGTTGGATACTTTACAATTTATTTTACTAAAAAATCAAAATCTATACTGCATTATATTTTACTATGTGTATATCTTATCTTAATTGCATACTGTTGCTTCTATTATAGCTTGTAGGAACTACTCTAAATAAATTTCAGTTTATTTTCCTTCGGTTAAAAAAAAATCAAGGAGAGTTTACAATAACCGCACAAAAACTCAGCAGCTCCCTTTTCTACTCGCGAGTAACTCAAGATTTTTCGTTATACGTAATATCGCGATGACCATATCGCGACTGAAACAATTCTCTAATTTAGTGTCTTGCCGCGTCGTCGCGAAAGCAACGCGCAAACGGCTTCTTTGTCGACTTTGTCGGCGCAGAGTCGTAAACAAGGCGAAAGCTATGCTCTTCAAAGAGGGAATCGTTTGTACGTGTCTAGTTGTCGCTATTCATCTCCGCAAGGTAACGCGAGGGGCGATGCCATCGCGAATACTTTGGAGATCTCAAGGAGATACGAGTTTGTAATGGGAGTCAATGCCGAGGAGAAGGATTTTCATGTTCGGGTATTATATTAATAAAGCGCGGCTCGTTCGTTTTGCCAACGGCGCGTGTCGTTTGATAATAACGTTGGATAATTTAGCTTTAAGATAATTTTTTATTTTATTAACTTCAAAGTTTGGTTAATATTAAATTTTCAATTTTTTGATTATTTTTAGTTTCACTATATTTTAAAACAAAATTTCCAGGTAATTTTTCTTTCCGTTGACAGTTTAAAAATATATCGAAAAAATATTACATTAATAAAGCGATCAATCTGTCGAACAAACAAATTTGCATAAAAAAAGTAACCTGTATCTTACTACAATTATCTCCCATTTTCCGAGGCAAAAGACTTTTTAAAGACTTCGGTAGATCCTCACGCGATGGGATTCTCACGCACGCGTCTCAATGAGCTGCGGTTTTCCGTCTCGGTGTGCGAAAAATCGCGCAACAATCGGTGAAAAATAAAGAAAGAATGAAAAAGAAAAGGAAACGAGAGAAGAAAAAAAAAGAACCTAGTTCTTCAATTGCGAAGCTTAAACGTAAAGAAGAAAAGAAAGTAGCGTATGCCTACACCCTATCTCTTTTGAGAGTTTCACCTGTCGGGGGCCAGTCGAATGTAGGCCACGCATCCCTTCTTCTTTTACTTCTTCCTGCCGCGCATTATTCACACGAGCGAGTTGCACACGCGCGTACGTCCAAACCCTTTTCTTCATCTTTTACCAAACGACTACTCGCCCCTTTCTCTTTTGCTCCCTTGCCACTGTACTTCTCGTCCTCGGCGTCGTCGAAAAACGAGTGAGAGAAAGAGAGAGAGAGAGAGAGAGAGAGAGAGAGAGAAAGAAAGAGTGTCTTAGCGCATGCTTCAACGTCATTATCTTGCCGATCCTTCCTTTTCCCCTTTGGCTTTGCGTTCTCCCTACTGCTTTGCTTTTGCTTCTTTTGTGTACACGCGTGTGCGTGCGCGTATTATGTGTGAGGGGTTGAGAGAAGTGCGAAAATTAAGAAATGTAGGTTGTATGCAAATTTGAGAAAGGATTAGGTAAGTTATGAGGTATTCTGTAAACTCTCTGATTTTGAGGTTTAAAATTATATATTTTTGTAAAGGTTTGATGAATTTTTGTAATTTTTTTTTTTTTTTTTAATTGCGTGAAATTTGCATATAATTTAATTTATATTCTTGTTTTCTTTTTAAAAAAGAAAAATTTTTGATTATTTAAGGTTGTTTTTAATATTATTTTATTAATATTAAGTAATCACTATAAAAAAATAACTATTTCAAATTAAAGATAAACAAATATTTCATCGAATTTCTTTCTACAATAGATAATTTTCGTGTTTATTTGCAACTTTTTTTTTTCACGTACGTTTTTTTTTTTCTTACATCACGAACGTTCTATATTTTTAAATAGCGAAAATAAAAAGTAAACCACTAGAAAGTATACGTTAACGTTTTTCGCGAAACAGGTGAATCATTATGGTGTCGTTACCGAGTATCGAACGTAAGATTAACGGTATCTTCGGTACATATTTGCTCGCGCGCGCTCACAACTTACGATTAGATTAAAGGTGTGTGCGTATAGTAGGTAAGGATAAAAAAAAAAGAAAAATGTGTATATATATATATATAATATATATATGTATACATAGATGTGGATGAAATTTAAAACTCGTTAACGAGACATTATACACGGCTTTTCAAAAGAAGAGAGAAAAAAAATCAACGGGAGCGGAAGTCGATAAGCGGGTCAAAAACTCGAAGCTAAGGTTCAATGTACCGTGAGGATTTCGAATGTCATTTATATGTGAGAGATTGTTTGTATGATTGTTGAAAGCAGAATGTAGTTCTATGAACAATGTCGAAAGCCAATATAAAAATAAATTTGAGACGTTAAAGTATTCATTTTCGCACTAGATTTGTTCTCCATGTTCAAATAAAATTCCAGCTTGATTTTCCCGAATGGTCGTTTGTATTATTCAATACTTTTTATTTTATTTATTATATTTATATTTTATTCATTAATATTTTATTTTTAAATGATTTTAAAAGTTATTTGATGTTTAAAAATTTATTCGTTCTTGATAACTAATCTATATTTCGATATCGTATTTATTCTATTGTAAACTTTATCAATATAAAAACAACATAAAAACAGATAAACTAAAAAGGTGTTAAAATCTATAGGTTAAGTAAAGAGTAAGTTCATCAAATATTTCTAATTGTTAAAGATTAAATTATAACATAAAATCTTGAAATAAAAAGAAAGTAAAATAAAAATTGCTATTCTTTTGAATTTTTTTTAATAATAGATGTAATATTTCCATATATCTTTATTTCGAAAAATTATGGTACATTAAAAGAAAACTCATTTAAAAGTCAATAATAATGTGTCACAGAATTCACGCAAAAAGTTCCAACAAAAAAAGGAAGAGTCAAAGTAATGAAAAAAAATAAATAAATAAATAAAAAGGAACAGAGAAGCAAAAAAAAAAGAAGATCCGGGGATAAAAGAAAACGCTGCAGACGCGAGTCATACAAGCAGGCGAAATTAAAAAAAAAAAAAAAAAAAAAAAAAAAAAAAAAAAAAAAAAAAAATGAAAAGAATCATAATCACCGTGCAGAAAGGAAGTGTTTCGTTCATTTCTCGAGAAGCGGTGCACGATAGCACGAGGCCACGGTTTTCCTTTCCACATGCGCCTCCTTCCTTTCGCCGTCGCTCGCGTGTCGAAGCCGCTCACATCCGGAGAGAGAGACAAACTCTCTAGCATTGTGTCCGTTGCGCGAAGACGACACACTCGTGCGCACGGTAAAGGTATAGAGGCATCCTATACCTGGGCGAGAGTAACCATTGCTTGGGAGCGACGGAACTTTGCGAGCAAGCCATTAATCAAGCCCTCGTAGTGACGATTAATTTGAATCTATACTTTATACGTGCATATATACACTACGCCGTGTCTGTCGTTTGATTGAATGTAATGCTGAGGTACTTTGCATTTATTTTCGCATCGTGCGCGCGATTCTTTTTCGCACGCTTACGCTTGTTATTCGTTTTTGTTTTGCGTAACGCTGCTTGAGAGCGATTGAATTTTATGAATTTTGTGATTGATATAGGTTTTTTTATCGAAAATTGGTCGTTTAAAGAGATTGGCGGCCAATTGTCGAGAATTAAAATATATTTTTATATCGTTTACAATTTTGTTCTGAATGAATATTAATATTACAAAATTCTCTTCGATGAATTTTATTTATTTTTGTAGATAATATCTCGTAATTGCTGGTGAAGATTTTATTTTTAATTAATTGAATAATATTACTGTTTAACAAGATTTAAATTTTAATAATTCCTTAACTAATATTCTATTTTTAATATTTTTTTTTTGTTTTTCAAAAATTTTTGTTACAAAATGTAAACAGTACTTACGGTTTCTCTTTTATCGTATGACAACACTTCGACGTATAAAATTTTATCTACATTTAATAATAATTTTTTTCTGCGTACAGTATTTCTGTGTAAATTTTTTATTATTCTATAAATAATCAATGTAAAACTGCCAAACAAAATGCGTTTTGCACTCTCAAAAAAAAGCTATATCAATCAAAAATATCTTTTCCACTCGAAAAAACAAAAAAGATCTCTCGTTTACCCGAGATCTCAACTTTTTATGCATCAATCCCAGCATCCTCTCTCCATCACGCAATTCAGATCGCAAACCCGATGCCAAGCACCGTAGCGACTTTGGCTAATCGCTCGGCGCGCATCCCACCTACGTAAGCGTAAATTCGTGCTGCGCGCACGAGCATCATATCATCCAGTTGAAACATGTATACATAAATACACATATATGTACGAATATCCGTACACACGTATACGTGTGTTCGAGAGATAAACACGCTGCCGAAACGTATATAGTACTACAGCGCGTTTAAACCGCTTCTCATCCGGGGAACGTTGTGCTAAACGCGCGCGCGCACGCTAGTCGAGATTATCGCGCGGACTGCTATGCGAGTTCCGGAACGCGCTTATACATATACAGAATCTACGGCTCTTCCGACGTTCTCCTCCCTCGCTTTGATGCGCTGATCCGCGATACGATTGCGCGCTTGCGTTTTATATATACGTATGTCTGTATGTCCTCGTGTATGCGTACGTATGTATGCGTTCGCGAAAGGCTTTATTACCGGTGTACTACGCAAGCTTGTTTGCTTTTTCATTTCCTTTTTATTGGTTTTTGTTTATAGAGAGAGAGAGAGAGAGAGAGAGAGGGAGATAGCCCGCGTTTTTAAAGATTTTTTTAAGCAATTATAGCGGCAGATTGCAGCTTGTTTTTAGAAATTTTCAGAAGGTTTATTTTAATATTGGAAATTTTTAGAAAAAGTTTTTATTACAGATAAATAATTGCTTATGTTAAATAAGCTTCTGATTAAAAGTTATATTTCAAAGATATAATTTTAATCTTATATTGAATTGATGATTAAAATTAATGTTAAATAAAACACTATACTGGTCGGTTACAGTATTCAAAAAAAAAAAAAAAAAAAAAAAAAAAAAAAAAAAAAAAAAAAAAAAAAAAAAAAGAGGAAAAAAATATTCGCTCACGAGTGGAAATACCCTTTCCGTCAAAATTGTTATCGCACGAAAACAGCTTTAACCGCGCGCGCGTATTACGCGAGTACAATGTTGCAGCAGATGCACAGAGTTGCCGTTGGTTACGTAAAGCCCGACGGTTGCGATCGGTTTTTGTTTCTTCAAGCCCAAGAGTTCAAGGGGTTGCGTCTGCTCTGTGGATCAAACAAATCCTTTCGATTTTTTTCTTTTCCATTATTATTATTATTATTATTATTATTATTATTATTATTTTTAGATTAGCAAAACGTTTTGCGTCGGGAATACGTAAACATTGGCTATTTTCATCCACATTTTTTTTTCTACGTCTGCCAAAAAACTTAACTGTATACACAATGCTATATCCATATCGATTCGTCGAATCGCACAACTTTCAAAGTACCAAAGCAACGTACACGAGCGATTATTGTCCCGCGGCACCGATATAATCCCAGCTGATTCGTCGGACTTCCGATTCGGATTGATAATTGCAGGCGCGAGCCAATGAGAGGATAAAATTTTGCAAAGTCCTTCTCGCTCTCTCGCATACTACACTCTGTCCACGAAGGGCTGTGCACGTCGACGAAGATCGGGAGAAAATTGCGATAATCAAGTACGATTACTCGATTGTTGCTGCATAATGACGACGATAATGGCTCCGAAGATGATGTACGAATGCCGCTCGAGTGTATTATGTTGGATGATTCTTTAAGTGGTTGTATTTTTGATTCAGAGAATTTATCGTGATTTTCCGATGCGCCGAGTCATACGAAGGTATTTATTCGCAAAAAAACAAAAATATTTTTAAAATTTACTGGTGAAATGAAAATCAGGATATAAAAATTAATTAAATAGTAGTTTTTTTTTTGTAACGTATTTATTTTAAACTTAATTATACTTGTTAATTCGGTGACTCGTAAAAATATCGTTTTATTTTTAATAAAAAGAAGGGAAACAAATTGATAGAAGCCTACTAAATATACCGCACACCCACGATGAAAATTAAGGGAAAAAAAAAAAAAAAATGAAAAGAAGGAGCTCTCCCACATAGAACGCGGAAAAGTAGAGTCATCTTCGAAGGCACATTTATACTCATCGGACGCTTACGGAGCAAAATGAAACGAGACGTGAGGTCCGAGCGTTTATTTTCATCCGAGCGCCGTGCATCTATACATATACTATATGTGTATACGTATGCTTCGGTGAGCACCCCATGGGAAGCTCGTCTGCCTATAGCGACTTCGAGGAGGCGACAATCGATGCTGGAAGTCGCAAGCTTTTTTTTTTTTTTTTTTTTTTTGTTGTATAACAAGGCGACATTACTTTTTTTTTCGTTTATGAAAAAATAACAAAAATAACTTTTTTATAAGATTCAATGTACCGCGTATATTTTCACGTAGATTATTTAAAATTTTATAACGATAATCAATCACGTGAATACCGATCTATTGGTTCATAGATTATTTAATAGTCAATTAAGTTACAAATATTGTTACGGTCATAGATGCATAATTATAGTTCAATTTAATGCCTATATATAACTTTTGATTGATTTTATGTTAATGGTATACCAATATATTTGAAATTAAATCTCATTCTAAATCAAATATCATAATGTCGAATTTAAACATATCTACATACATGTTTATTGCTTTCTAATTGTTAATTAAATAGAAAAATCCTTATTCAAGGTATTTATATCTTGTAATTCTATTTATCGATTGAGTTCAATTTATCATTTTAATTAATAAGTTATCAATTTAATAAGTATCCACATTGATACATTAACCTTTGCATCGACTTGTGCTTCTTGGTTAGCGCACATTGAAAGAAAAAGAGGAAAATAATACGCCAATCACGCACGCGTTACATTAGTCGACGTGTAATCATCGAGCGCAGGTATAGGATCCTTGGCGACGTCGGTGTGTAATCCTCGTCAGCGGTTTTCCTGGCAATCGGGCAAAGCCGCGACACAAACTATCTCGCCCGGACGAACTAATATTACCGACGAAATCCTATCATCGTCGCTATTTGCCAAGGCAAATGATAAAGACTTTGTCGCGCGTCGCGTCGCCGTAACTCCGCGAGTTTATTAAGCCGTGTCGCTTTAATGCGTCTGCTCTTCCCTCTTGCGTAAGCAGCAACCCTTTGCTTCCAAGTTTCTTGATTCTCTCTGTGTGTACGCGCGCACAGCCGGGAGTATGGATTCTCTGTGTCTCTTTCAAAGTCCAAGTTTGAGAAATCGATTTTGTGAAACGCTTTTACTCCGGTGCTTGGGTCATTCTTAAGTTTGACGGGTTAAGATTGGATAAGGTTAAATAAAGCCAATTGGAATAATTATTTAACTATTAAATATTTTTTAATCATTTGATGAAAAACACAGAGTTCTAGCACATAAAATCCTAAAACCTATAGATTTAAAATAATTTTTTTAATAGTTATCGATATTTAAACAAAAAGTTTAATAGTTAGTTTAATAGTTCATTTTTATACTAGTTTTCCTAGCTTAAAATATGTTTACTAATCAAGCTCAAACTACCTGATCCTTCCAGAAATTCGCGAATAAGACGAACTCATGGCGTGAGAGATAACTAATGCGTTACACTACCTCTTGAAGGGTTTAGAGTTATAGTTAAAAGCCGTTCTCGACTGTTTACTCTCGTACACATATGCATGTTTGTATATCCTTTTTTTTTAATATTTTTTTTCGTTTAATTATAAATATCACTTATTTTAAAAATAATTTTCTATCGTTAATTTATTAAATTTTCGTACAAAAAAATTCACAAAGAACGAAAAATGATAAAAAAGTTGAAGTTTTGCAAAAGTAGAAGCAATCATCGAGCATATTCGAGTGAATTATTGTTTTCAATAAAATTTACCAATTTAAAAAAGAGAAAAAATAAAATAGAGAATAAAATTCACGGCCAAACAGAGTACATCGAGACACAAAGCCATCCGCAAACGGCATCGCAGCGCTAGAAGAATAAGACGTGCTCGAGCGTAGATTCACCGCAGACATCAAAGTAGGAAGACGACGACGTCGTCGTCGTCGTCGTCGTCTCCCTTAGTGCGAGATCAAAAGGCGCGCCGTGCGAGCACGTAACGCACGCCCGGGGTGAGCTTCTGAAACTCATGTCGATTAAGGAGGGGGAGGGGGGGGGAGGATATATAATATAGAATGGAAAAGTTGCGCACGCGAGCGCGTTATTTCCTCTGGCACTTACCGGAATTAGGTTCGCCAAACTTTCGACCCACTTGAAACCATTACAATTCTCTATCTCTCGCTTCTCTCTCTCTCTCTCTCTCTCTCTCTCTCTCTTGTGAACAGAATTGGAGAGAAGCGAGACATCTTGCTACGTTCTTATATATACCGAGTATATTGTACAGCTCCCTTTGGTACCTTACGTAAACTTTGATTCGACGGAGGTGACGATGATGTAATTTTCTGATTTTCTTGTTTTCAAAATAACGCTGATGCTTTTGAATTTGCTTGAAATGAATTTTTGATTGAAAAGTAAAATAAATGTTTTCTCTTTTATCTTGCCTTTTATTTGTAGATGACAGAAAATATTCTATAATATGTTTTATTTATTATTTTTTTTTTTTTCTTTAATTAAAATTTCAAAACAAATCATCAAATTTAAAGAGTCATTTAGTTGCTAAAATGTTTTAATAAAAATATTTGTATATAATCTTAGATTTTACTAAATTTTCAAACACTTATCTTTAAGTTGTTTGATAAAAAACTACAATTTTATAATAAATTACGTTTATTTCATTTTAAATACCTACTACAAAGTAGTCATAAACCAAGGAAGTTAGGGCAAAAATTAAACAATTTTTCAGTTTCCTTTAATGAACGCGCATCAGATGACTCCTTAAATAAATAACGTAATAACACTACGGCGTACAGTATACTAGAAAAGTAAGTACCCAAGAAAATAATAACGTTACATAAACTCAACTTTCAGTAAAGTATCCTCGTTAGGAGAATTTCTCTTAATTGCCGATTCACCGAGCACAATTATTTTCCACAACGGCTAAGGCAACGTTGCGAAAGCATCTCGCATTTTTTAATACAAATGGATAAACGAAAGGGTACAGAAAAAATTAAAAATGTTTCGTCGGATGAATGAAAAATTAACATTTTGTAACGACATAAAAACAATTAGCATGCGTTTTCTACTTTCGAACATTTTCTCAAATCGAATTTTCCTACTTGATATTATTTTTTAAAGTTCGGTAGAGGGACAGAAATGAAATTGTTGGTTGCACGGCGCGATCCGAAGATTTAAGATTCGAACGCGTAGATATACACAACTACTCTTGGGAAAGCTTCTTCTAGGTTGTTTGCACTGGCTTGTATGTTAGGCCGTTTGGTTGGAATTTATCGTCGTTAAACGCCGAAGTGCAAACGAAGAAGAAAAAAATGACGGTTTGGATTATTTATTAGGAGTCGTTAAGGTTTCCGCTTCAACGAAGAGAAAATGTATTTTCGTGGCTTACACTATGGTATGCATGATTTATTTTTGTAATGTAAAAGTTTAAGATGTTTTGACGATAAGCTCAAATTATTCTTGAGATTATTGTATAACGTTGTAAATTATTAGGATTTAATCAATCTTACACATTTACGTTCTACACAAGAAAAAGGCTTAGCATTTATTACACGTCTGTTTTCCTTGCGATTTCAGCCTTACTCGCAATGATCGAGGAGTAAAAGTAAAGCTATATCTCGCTATACCTAACTCGTTTACTCAAACTCATTAAAAAATCACTGTAACATATTCGCAAGATGAGACTTGGATAAAAATAAAGCCGCAACAAGCAACAAAGAAATAAAACTCACTCACGACGCGGCTCTCGGTGGCACCATAACATAAAGTCGGCCAAGGTGTGCGCGTCTCGCACCTTATAACCAATGTATATATAGGCCAGCGAGAAAGAAAAGACAAAGTATAATATGCATATACATAGATACGCGCGCATATACCGGAGGTGACTATAAAACGATGAAATATATCATCGAGCGCGATTGTGCGGGACACGTCGATAAACCCGGAGTATTTATCGGCGCGAGCGCAAATTGAAAATACGCCTCCCATCGCTCGTCGCTTTGTTTCGAGGAAGAAAATTCGCCGATAATATCGCTCGCATGTATATATATATATATATATGCGCGTATAGACAAGGTGCGATGACTGAACGCCAAGGAGGTTTAATCCTCAGCGAGCGCGAAGGTTTAGCATATATATTGCGATTAGCAAACGCAAGACGGAAGGGTGATTGAAGCAGGACGAGCGCTTTGTGTGTTATCGTTTTGTGTTTTGTATGGAGATTTATGGGTGAGAAAAGTGCGTTTATTTTGATTGCGTAACTCGTTGTAAATCGTTTATCATCGTTGATGCTTTTAATGTTTTTTTTTTTCTTTTTATTCGTTTTGATTGATTTATTTCGATGCAAATTGTGTACATGGTGTGTAATTAAAATTTTAGACAATGTTCATTTACTTATTTATTCATACTTGTCGATCGATTAAAATTAAATGCTATTTTAAACTTTGAGAATTTAATTTTTTATTTCTTGAAACGCTTAATAAATTTTGCTTCGGATAAACTTTAAAAACCGGACTGCATGGGAATAAATAAATTGCATACGCATCAAATATACATTTATACTATTTTTTAAAGAATAAATCTTGCATAATGATGGTAACGTATTCATATTCTTTCTTGTATTACGACAAACGGTTATTTTTATCAATGTCATTTTAATCTATGCATTTTCAAAACTTCGAAAACGTTGTCTCATAAACAGTTTACAATTAGTCATAAATCAACGTATGTCTAAATAAATTTCTAATGTGAAATATTAATGATTTTACAAAGTTCTTTTTTTTTTAAAAAAACAATTACATCTTAAACCGATCTATTCGTTATTAATACTTTTATATAATAAATTTTAAAGTAATTTTCGTTGTATACACAAACGCGTTCTTTTAAAGCGACAAAAAACTAATTCTGTTTCTCATCAGCATTATAGGTTAGTATAAGAATCGCGAAGTAAGCACATACGACCAAATTTCTTATTTTTCTCTCTTTCTCACAATGTCGCGTTAAGCGAATACGTTTCTCGCCTCGACTCATCACAAAAGTCTTTTTGTTCGTCGGTGCAATTTCGGCTACGGCTTCAACAATGGGCTTTGACTCGGCCGACGACTAATGTCTTCGTGGTCGATGTATTTGGTTGTTGTTGTAAGCGTCGATTTTTAAGAAGAATTAATGATTTTCGAAGAAATTTGCATGTATAGTGATTGCGTCGTTGTGTTAAAAGTTTGCGCATAATTTTAAGCACCGAACCGTTATTCTTTATTAATATTAACGTTTTTCAATAATAAATGCACAGTTCGTGGATACATACATTACATTATTCTCCATCGTATTAATGTTTAAAAAACGCCAACAACAGCTTTCGCCATTACCTTAAACATTCTCTACTTTTAATCTTATATTAATCACTCTCTTGCAAAATATTTCGATCCGAGATAAGTCCGGACCACATTTATCTTCATACGCGAATGAACTTTCTTTTTTTGACGCAGATTATTCCCGCTCCTAAGCAACGAGCACGCAATATCGTTATAAAATAAAAAAACAAAGCCTCGATCCGCGCGTATTTCCTATAAATCAAACGAAACATTCCAAGTCCAGTCCCATTCAAGCCTCTTACGTTTTTACAACGTTGATATTCCTCGAACTCTTCGCAAATACAATCAAAGTAAACGACAATATATTCACAGTACTAAACAATAGCCGCGCAAGGCTAACGCGAGAGGAAAAGTGCATTTTCCACGTTGCGCGTACAAGGCCGCGCTTGCCTTCGCTTTCGACTTTGCTCTTACGCAACGATAACTAGCTCGCGCGCGCTCGCGAGATTCCGTTTTTTTTCCATTACTATATACAGTCATATAGGCTGCCGTTTTTCTACTCTCGTGGGTATTAATCGCGGTAGCGGCGCTTGCCTCTCGCGGTTCGCGAATTATCGTTCGAGATTGACGCTCGACGAGTTTAAATGTGTTTATACGTGTGCTGTGTACGCGGAATGTTGGATTTTTTTTTTTTTTTTTGTTTTTTAAGAATCGAGGAGAATTGGAGAAAAAAAAATGGATTTGTTTAATCGTTCGCGAAGCATTTGCCGAGAGGAAAAATAGAAAGTAATTTACGAAGCGACGATAAGGTTGTTGATTAATTTAGCGATATTTTTTGTCTTAGGGCTTACAATCCGTAATGTCGAGCAATTCGTTAAATATTATTTTTTAGATCTCAGTGTTGTATGGATGAGATTATGTGAATTTTCAAGTAACACGAAGCCTTTATGTATTCATGTTTTTTTCGGTTTCATGTAATTAATTGCAAGATAATCCGTCGCAAATTTTAATGCGAAATTTTCATCTAATTTATAAGCTTTAGTTACGCAATGACACTTCAAATATATATATGTTTTATTGTAAAATTTGCTCGTTAAAGAAATAATTTGCGCAATCGCAGCTAAAATTCCGCAATCAAAAAGCTATTAGCTCTGCGCGTAAAACATGCTTAAAACGTCTTGTAACTTTTGCTAAACTATTCGTCTTGAAAATAATTTATCGCGCGTAATGACGGTAAGAAAGAAACAATAAAAAATGAAAGTATCGGGATTTTTTACTTTTTATTCCTAAAACGCGTCGAAGTTGCACTTGACGGACTATAGCGCCTCGTAAAGGCTAAATGAAAATCTTTAACGGACACGTCGGGTTCCGCGAAGTAAATCATCCGGGCAGCTTTTAAAATGACACGTGTCCGCACAGCTGTTTATATCTCGGGAGAGTAAAGAAAATAAAAGAACTCGCACTTTGAGTTGCATACATGTATATGTAGATGCATTGTAAGAATAGTAGTTACCAGTAGATTCTCATGGCGTTCCCGCGAGAATGACTGCACACAAATTCTATGCAAATTTGTCCGGCAAAAACTCATTAAACAATCTCTTTAAGCAAGCAGCGCAATATAAATGGAAAATTTCAACACGTTGACATAATAAGCTTCCTTTGTGAGAAAGCAAAGAACTGGGTCTTTTAAAAGTGCAAAGTGTGCGAATGTTTGTCGAAATAATAAAAAAAAAAAATATATATATATATATATATATATATATATATATATATATATAGTAAAAGAAAGGAAAAGAACGATTATTCTTTCTAAGCCGTTGAATTGCGAGTTTTTAAAGCAGTATTTTCTGTTTTTTACACTTATTGTGTTTTAGAAGAGAATTTAAAGAGCTTCAAAATACTAAAACAAAGTTTTTGTCGTCCATTTTAGTAATTAAATAAAATGGATGAAACATTTTCAACACAACAAACATGTTACTACTTTTTTTATGTACACGTTTGTGTAGTAATTGAATAAAATGTAACAGAGTTCATAAAAACGAAAGATAATTTTTTTTATTAGACTGTGCGGTTACATTTTCAGTTATCGTATAATACTATTAAAATGAATATTTTTTTCAATTTAAATAATTCAGCTATAAATATTGCAATTATTATTACACTGTTCTTGGTCGTATGAATTATTTATTCATACAGTATGAATTCTTTTTGGTTTTTCTTAAAATAAATATACTTTCTTTTCCTTATTTCTACTTTTAAACTTTTAAATTCTATTGTTATTTTAATTTATCTCATTTTCTCTTCATTTGAATTCCTACCACTTTCACTATTTTTCCGTTTTTTTTTGTTTATTATTACTTTTCCTTCATTATTTCTTTTCCTTCTAATTCTGTTTATATAAATATTAATTATCCGCTACCTTTTTCCATGTCCTTTGACCATTCTATACGAGAATTTCTTCAAAGCTTTTCCTTTCAAACTCATTCATTTATACCTCGCGTGCCATTGCAACTTTTCTCTCTTTTTCTCTCTTTCTTTTTCTCTTTCGCTTTCTCTCTCGCGCCGCGCTTCGCTCGCGCGGAAACTCGACGCTCGAGTCTTGTCCCGCTTAGATCTCGCGACTCGTTTCTCTCCTCTCAGTGGAATCTCCTTGTCGTTCTTCCACTTTATGAAATCGAGTACACAGCTACTTATTCTGCCTTTAATTAACTTTTGTGCTTGCGGCTTGTGACTTCTTGCCACTTGCACCTACATTTTTCTTCTCTCCACTTTCTCTGTGTATTTATCTTTTTAGTGACGCTTATATTTATGGATGTACCGACTACTCTTTCTGAACTCTTTTTTCTTTCTTGAATAAACTCAAATACGATATCCAGTTTTATACTTTTTTCTCGTCTGCGTTCTTATTATTTATTATTACTCTTTATTCATATCATCGTATTTATCAAGTAAAGCATTATAAGATGTTCTTGTACACTTGATAAAAGTTATAAACGTTTAACTCTTTCGACTTTATACGGATATTTTGAAAAATATTTCAAATTTAAACGGTTATTAATGGATTTATTTTCGTTTGCACGATATATTTTTAAATGTTAAAACTTCGATGACACTATTTAAGAACTATTCTTCAAGTTTAACTTTGATTTATATCAACTATAATTTTTTATACGAATGAACCAATTAAACAGATACTTGTACATCTTCGTACTTGTACAACAATAATTTCCGCTATCTTTGGTAAATACAGTTGAAAACATTCGCGAAAAGAAAAAAGAAGAAAAAAAAGAAAAACAACTCCGGTATGGGCGTTACGCGGGTCGACTTTTTATGGGTCAAGTTGGAGCGACGAGTTGTGGCTTGTCTGTGTAGGTTAGACGTTAGACGTGTGTATACGTGTGTACCGCCGAGTGATTAGAAAGACGTAGAACAGTACTCGAGGGAGGGAAGGAGGTTGACGGGGAAACTTATCGATACGATTTTTACAAGCCGAAACTCCGCTGTGTAAGGCGCTTTCGCGTGAGCGATAAAAGTCTCGGTAAGTTTAAATTATTCGTGTATATAGTCGCTTAAAGTGTGAGTGCGCGCGTAGATTACCGATACGGAAAAATCCAGGGTCGATTTGATTTTCTTACTCGAGCTTTCGACGAAGTTCCGTGAAGATAATTTATACCGTCGTATTGATTATTTTAAGATTGAAAAATATAGTCAACTGCGATTTTACAAAATTTTTATTTTCTTGTTTGGTACTCATATTTACAGTTTCACTTCTTTAAGAAAATATATTTTTATAAATAAATAAAACTTCAAGAATGATTTTTTTTTATTTTAATATATATAATCGTCTTTTTACATATGAACAATAAAATTATTCTATGACATTACTAACTTCGCCTACAATTAATATTTCAAACGCATTATTATTATCCTGGCATGTATATTATTTTAATTACTCTTTCAACTCAATGACGAATAACGTTTTATTTTGCAGGAGGGTTGATTATATAAAAATGCAATAATGATGCTTTCTCAATTCATAATTCAACTGCATTGCCACTAAGCAACAGCGAATTCTTTTTCGAGCGTGCGTTTATGTGTGTAGAAAGAGTGTATGAGACGCAACAACCTTGGTAAAAAATATTAAGGTCGACAATTGCTGCGGGAAATTGACGCCTCGGTTACTCGGTAAGTGTCTCTTTAATTATGTGACGTAATGCAAGAATGCGCAGTCCAATCATATTAACTTGTAACAATTATAACCGATTATCATATCATATTACATTTTATATTTATTTTATATATGCTTTTGATAATATTCTATATCTTACAATAATATTTTATAATTATGGTAAAAACCAAAAAAAAAAAAAACATTTATTTATATAACTTAATAATTTTTAACTTGAAAAATCCGACAGTTCAGGAAATGTTAATTACTTTCATTATTTCTGTTTAACTATGGATTATTCGAAAGTTGAAAAAACTTATTATTCTTTACGTCTAAAAAGAGAAAAATTACTAAAATTAATATTTATGAGACAATTTGATAAGAAATACAAAGAAACATAAAAATGAAGGAGACGAACGAGTTGTTTCAATAATTTTTGCCAAGTCTGTCACGCACGTATAAGTTAAAGTTAACGTTTGCTTTTTTCTTATAATACGGCTGCGAATTTTGAAATATTATTCGCTTAAAATTTAAAAGACAGCCGATATTTTAATTTATTAGCGTTAATGAATTTATCGAAAAGTTTGATTTATTTAACAAATCAAAATTTTTCAAATATTCAGAATTAACTTATTATTATCGCCCTTATGCATTATTGGGAATATTAAAATAGATAGAAAATAATAGAAAATTATTACAACTAACTGAAATATTTTTTTTTTTTTTTTAAATAAAAACATTAAAACTTATTTGTAAGTATTTATGACTAATATATCGTGTACCATCATTGACAGTTTGTAAATAAATGTTCATTACATCAACAGAAGTTCCTTTAGTGATGCTTTAAAAAATATCGGACAAAATAATCGAGGCGTTACGAGCCTCCGAACAATACTTTATGATAATTCCGAGCGACTCTAATTTGCCGCGGGAGCCTCGATTTTTTACGAGAGGCTTTCCTTTCGCGCATCGACCGACCGGTAAATAATACACGTAAGCATGTGTATACATATTATATACGTATACACAAGTGCTTCATTGCTCTTTACTGTTATAACCTCCGAAGGCGCCGAACTTGCTCGCGAAAAAAAGGAGGGGAGAACCAGAAAGAGAGAAAGAGAGAGAGGGAGAGAGAGGGAAATAACGAGAAAGTAAAAGTGAATGATATGGAAAGCAGTAGCGACGCAGGAAATGATAAACGAACGGCGTAATGCAGTAAATGACGCGCGTTAAAGAAAACGAAAATATAAAGCCGAAGGATATGCCGAATAAATTACGAGTTTTTATGCGCCGTTTACAAAATAGCAGCGGTATAAAGTAAGATATAACGTCTTGATAAATATTTATGCAATGCTTGTACGTGTTCAAATTAAAATTTTCAGTCACCCCGCTTATTTTATATGCTTTTATTGATTATTTTATTTTATAAGATCATAATTTACTAAAAGTTAATTTATTTTTTCATTCAAGAATATTTACAATGAAAAATTATTCTTATCATTAACAAGTTTAATTTTGTTTAATGAATATAGCTTCATTTGAATTTTTTATCGATTTTATTGAAGCCATTATTTTTGTCACAATAACCGTGCAGTTTTTTTTTTTTTTTTTTCAATTATGAAAGCATTTTTCTTTCCGCGTCATTGCTAAAATTTCCATTTCCGGTGTTCGTCATCAATAAAAATTAACATATGAAAGAAATTTTCGTCGTTCTCTTAAACCGAACGTTACACATCTTTATAAGCTCGTATGTCATTTCTTTTCTTCAATATACTTTTATCTTATTTCCTCTTTCTTTATCTACCTTATTTAATTTCTTACAAGTTATTTTGTTTTCTCGTTAAGCAATTTATTTTCATCGGATAAAATAAAAATAAAACGATTACACGATCAAGCAACATTGTATGAATAATTACGCATATAAATTATACTTTACATGTTATCCGACTATTAAAGTTTAAACGTGTCAATCTAAGATAATGACTACTTTTACAAGTAAAACTCTCCCGGAGAGTTTCTCTCTGAAATCTCAACTCCTTCCAGCCCAATAAACTTGACCGTGCAATTACAGCGTCAATCTCTACCGCTTGGCTGCCGTCGCTCGCGCAAACTCAAAATATCCGACATCTTCGATCGCAACGAAAATATGCGCACGGCTTTACGGCCTCTTCGATCCACCCGAAGAAGACCGAGTCGAAGGGACACGCATATACGCATTCGAGGGTGAACCGAATATACTCGATAGGGTGAACTCGGATACGACGCGACGACGGATTAGCCAAGCGACTAATGATTCCCGTGATTAGACGTCCCGGCAAAAGACAACGGACGATCGTGGTTGGAAATGTTTCGTAGGCGGGCTAACCTCTTTCGCCTTCCATCTCTCTCTCTCTCTCTCTCTCTCTCTCTAACTCTTGGTTTTGTTTTTGAATGAATAAGAAGAGGTTGGCAAGATATTGAAATTTTTTGAAATGTGCGTTTTTGCGGTTTTTGTTTTCAGTTTCTTTTGCTTTATTTAATTTTTTATAGTTTTAATCGAAGCTCGCAAATTAGATTACATAAAAAGAAATTTAATTAGTTATAGAAAGAAGTGAATTATAAAAAAACTGTAGATAACTGAACTTAGTATCAATTTGGTTTAAAACAAAGAAGTTATAATAAATATAATATCGCTTATTTTATAATATTTCAAAAGAGTAATAAAGACAATAAAAATATTTAATACATATATTTCGCTTGTAATCGTATTGACAAAGCTTATCGCAAAAATTTTTATCCAAAAAGATAAATTTCATTCGAAAAGACGAAGTTAAACGACGCGTTTTATCGCCGATAGGCGAAGTTTGAATTCAAAGAAGAGAAAAAAAAAGACTAAGTCACAAGTGCCGTTAGGTGTAATTCCCATTCACAAGAAGCGATGTGTTTAAGCATTTCCGATCGGAAGACTCATCGGCGATTCATCACGTATAGCAAAGACACGTATTTTTCTTTTCTTTTTTTTTTTTTCTCGTAAACTCTTCCTATATACCGTATAGAAAGACTTTGTAACTATCAAAGAAGGAAAATAAGAGAGAAAAGATTTATTTTTTATCGATCGCATGTACTTCCTGATTAGAATTCTCGGAAATTATTCGTCATTTTAATTATTACTAAATGATAAAATCACCGCTACGTGGTTGAACGACTCACCAAGATGGAATTATTTTCTCTTTATTCGATGGGTACTGAATAAAAAGAAAAAAACAAACAAAAAATTAAAACGAAAATACAGTAAAATTATCGAACGCAAGTTTCTTTATCTGCTTCCACGAGATAAAAATTGATTTACAACTTTTCCCTAGAAATTTCTCTTTAACTAAACGGGTAAAATAGAGAAACACAAATATGTACATATTATATGTAAGTAAATGAAGCGCAGTACATTTTCTTCGCTTCACGTGCGGTACTTTATCATTTGAAATTACACTCCGGTCGGTCAACTGCTTGACCCGAATGACCCGTTATTTCTTTATTTATTTATTTTTTTTCTTTGTTAAGTATACACACAATTTAAATTCCTCGATACGCGTGGATTATTTCCTTATTTTATCTGCGTCGCTTTAAAAGCATTTAAATGTTTCTTATGCGGTTGATAAAAATCACGATAATTAACGAATAAATAATTCTCTATTTTACAAAGCCGTAAAGTTTCCAAGCGCTTGCAATAATAATGTTTTTAATTAACGGGAGAAAAAATAAACTTTGCTCGCTTGGTTAGTTTTTCGCGTGAAATATTTTATTTTTATAGATAAAATGGCCAATTATTAACCGCGGATCATTAAGTTTATACGACATATATATATATAATCGTATAAAAATAATATTTTATTTCCCTTATTAACAATTCTAAAAGCTAATTAATTTTCTCAATTTCGATTCAAATTCGACAATGCAGCGGGTTAAGGCACAGAATAAAGTGAAAGCGAGAGCATTACGGAATCCATAAACTTTAGCGTCGTATTATATACGACGAGGTTGAGAATAAAGGGCGAGAGCTAGCACTCGATGAATAATTGCAGTAGGAAGGAGACGGATACTTGTGGTCGAACATTTGCCATGACGATAGGTTTCCAAGGTTTTTCGCGTTGCGCACAGGTGCATTGCCTTCGCGTCGAGCGTCCGGTGCAGGTGAAGAAAGACGAAACGAGTTTTTATGCTTTCTTAAATTTTTAGTACGTTTTTTAAACAACTATGTGATGATTAATTCTATAAATTAACAATTGATAAGACGCATGAAGTTTAAAATTTTTTGCACACAGATTGCATGTGCGATCGTTTGTTTTCCCGTTAATATATTAAATCTATGATAAAACTTTATGATTTTACTTTTGTCATTTACGTGTCTTATTTCAAAAAAATTTATTTTATCAATTTATGCGTTAAAGTTAAGCTGTATAGCTTTAATTAATCACTTAAATATTAACTCAAACTTTTAGTTAATCAGTTTCCAATATTTAACGTCGAACTTGATTGGCTAATCAATAACGAACTACAGATTGTACGTTGATTAGATTACGTTGGAAAATCAACATCTTTTTCAGTATAATACAAATTCGTACAATCGACAGACTTGACCCTCTATTTAAAAAGAAGGACGTTTAATCAATCAATATAAGGCTTCGTTATCGTTCGTTCCTTGAGCAACTTTATCAGTCTGTAGTCAATAAAGAGAGAGAGAGAGAGAGAGAGAGAGAGAGAAAAGGAAATCCTCACTCGAGGCCAAATTCCAATTTTTCCATTGTCTGTCTACTCTGCAAAATGCAAATTACAGCGGTCTCGTGCAACCCCGCACTCCATCGATACACTGTTCCAATAAAGAAAAATCTTGGACGAATATTCATCGTGACGATGCAAATGAGCTTCTTTCGCTGTCGGCCGAAAGGTGAATCCCGTCGTTTTTGGGTACATCGTATATACGTGTACCTACCCTTCGAGTCGGTATAAAGGCACATAAACAAAACTTGAACAATTAACTCGGTAAAGAAAGGGGAGAGAGAGGGAAGTAAGAGCAATTCGCATGCAAATTACGGGGGCTAGTTTTACGGAAAAGCTGAAAATCGCGAAGGAACGCGCGCGCGATTGCTCGGTACGCCGAAGGGCGAGAGAAAGAAGGATAGGTTGTTTTAAGGAAGGGAATGTGAACATTTCCCTGGATTAATGACACGAAAAGCTCGTCGCGACTCGGAGTCTATGAGACAGGCGCTTTCTCTCTGGGACTATTATCAAGGACTGCTGCGTGTGTCTACATTAACATATACGGCAGCAAGGCTCTTGAAAACATTTGACTTGTACGTTATTTCAATGAAAAATAAAATTGTAAAATTGCTTGGAAGCTTAAAAAAATTTTAATTTAGTAATTAAATATTATTAAACTTAGATTTTCAATTTATGATGTATGTGTTTGTTTCAATTTTCACGAGAATTTAATCTAAAAACTCGTGTAAAAACACAGTATACAAGTTAACAAAAAAAAAAAAAGAAAAGGAAAAAAAAGAAAAGCAAAAAAACCGTGGAAAACAAATTTGGAAAGTAAGGGCATTCTCACATTCTGCATTACACCTCGAATTACAAATTTAGCAAATCCCGGCCGAAATTCTGCCGCAGTCCCGGGGCCGATGAAACTTCCCAACCCCGCGCGCACGTCCAAGTACACCGAGAAAGGCACGCAGACGCCTGTTAAAAGGGAGGGAAAGAAGGAGAAAGAGGAGGGAGTAAATAATGAAGAAAAAGAAAGCTCCGCGCGTACGCACTTGCTGAAGGGAGAAAAGAGCTTCGTTGAACGAGAGAGAGAGAGAGAGAGAGAAGAGAGAGGGAGAGTGAGAGAGAAAGTGCGCGCGTCGTAATCCTCGCACCGGAAGTGCGCACCCCATGCGAGAGGGCGTGGCCCTCTTTCGCTTTCCAGTCTATCCTTTGCTTTTTTTTCTTTCTCTTTCTCTCTTTTTCTCTCTATCTTTTTCTCCTGTTCGTTGGAGGTTTCGTCTCACTTTCGATGCCGTAGATCGTCTCTCCTTTTGTTGGATGGTACTTTGTCTCATGGCATGGTAGAAAGTTCTGATGCTTTTTGTTGATTCTTTATTTTTATTTTTTTATTTTTTTGTATCGTAGAAACTAATTGTACACGATATTGACTTAAGAGTTTAAAACTAAATTTAAATATTGATGAGATGTTTGAATCAAACTATTTCGATTTGAAATTTAATTTCTAAGCTTGAACTTAAGGTAGAAGATGATTTTAATGTGCTCAAAGCTTTTATGCAAACCAATATTATCGTTTGTTGAAAGATAGCTAAAAAAGTTATAATCAGGACAGTACAAAGGTAAATAAATTCTTAAATTTATGGCAATATAAGCAATAATTGTACGTATCGTGTGCAAGTAGATAGACACCCAGTCAAACAAGACAATCTTTATCAGTCTTTGTACGAATACATATATTTACATTTTATGTAATTTTATTTCACTTATGTTTTAAACGCTAAGATAGTAAAACATCGACTAATGGAGTCTCCCTTGGAAAATATCACATTATATCAAATTATTGCTATCGTACATGCATCGCTATTGTTATCGCACAATATCGTTGGGCTGTTGAACAGCCAATATTATCGGTATTTATACAAAACATTACTCCAAAGCGACGTCTATTCAACGAATTTTTTTAACAAAATTGTTAAAATTTTTTAAATAAATTTATAAACTCTGGTTAAATCACAATTCGAAAGCCGCTTGGTTTAGCGTGCAACTTCACAAAATACCGCGATTATAACTTCGATACTCGGCATTAGCATAAAAAATAATTCTTCGAAACAAAAGGCACCACGGTACTTTCCATTCTCTTTTCATTCGCTCTTTCTCCTCTATTGTCGCGCTCGCTGTTGATCCTCTTTGCGATGCACTCGTCGCGCCTGTATATAACGACTCTCGAGAGGTACGAGAGAACGAGAGCGCGATCGACGCCGCGATGAATATGAAATCCGCGCTGCCGTTTGAGATATTGCGTACGTGTACAGCGCGGAGCGATGTTGGCTCGAAGATGGCGATGATTTTTTTTTTTTAAGGGATTTGATTCTTTTTCGAAAAAGGTTTTTAAAATTTTTGCTCGAAACACCTTCTTGCGATTAGCTTTTGGCATCGATAAATATGTATACTTAATTTTATTTCGCTTTCGTAATTAATAATAAATTATTAATGTAATTTAAATATTTAATAATACTCACTTCCTTGAGAGTTTTAGGAAATTTATGCGTGGTTTTAATGCATTTATCGATACGTTTTGTTTTTTCTAGTTTCAACGTCACAGTCTATTACCTAAACAAATTTAAAAATTTCATCTGGTAATTTATCGATATCAGATTAAATTATAGCACTGGCAGCTTTTTAAAATAACGACGCAAATTTTCAAATTCCACGGCAAATCGGTTACTCGTTAAAAGCTCGATAAATCCTAAAAGCGGTAACGTCTAATCTCTCGGGAAGAAAATTTATTTGTATTTCAACGCTTATTTATTAACAACCCAATTCACGATTTTCGCATAAAAATTAAGGCTTCGTAGCATTAAAGTGTTAGCAAAATGTACGACGTTTGTTTTATGGTTTTTTTTTTTTTTTTTTTTTTTAAAGTAAAATTATAGAGGAGTCGAATTGAATGCTTGTAATCGTTAAGTTCGTCGAATTGTTTTTGATCATACCAACGTTAACGATTCAGTCATAAATGCGCGAATTTATTGAGCTAAAATTTTCGCAAAACAAAGTAACTGTTTAACGAGTTTTATCGTAACTCAACTGAATCACGTAATGTCTTTTAATGAAATAAATTACTCTTTGCAAACTTTATTGCATAATTTTTCGTTCGACATCCTCCATTATCCATTTGACGCACATCTCATTAACAATAATGGAAAAAAGGAAAAAGTTTAACGAAACAATAATGACGAATAAATAAAATTTCGCAAATTTATTTTTTTTTTTTTCCCACGAACTAGATCGCGTAGTTTCACCTCGTGAAAAATAATAGAAGCCTTATGCAGCACATATGTTGCATTACGCATGCATAGACACTCACACATACATATATACACGAGCGCTCGCAATCGTAACTCTCTTACGTCTCGTTAACTCAGAATTCGATCTGGATGCCGATTTTCCAAGGCTGTGCTCGACGTCGCGTGGCGCCTACGTAAATCGATATCCGACGCTTCAACATGTATACGCGCATACGTTATACTCAAAGAGCGAAGAGTTCCAAGGCGCGTTACGCGCACGATGTCATTGAACGGATTCGATATGCAATTTTACGACGAGCTATGCGAGCTATTAGAAGCGAAAGAGGAAATTTGTTTATAAACGTTGGGAGATTATAGTTTATTTGCAACTTAGACTTATCTTAAAGAAAGTTTTTTAAATTCTCACCCAACGGGTATGATTTTTTTATCGTAGCATGCGTTGAAAAATAATGAATCATACCTGCAACAAAAAATTTCAAAATGCTTGGTAAAATTTTAACTTAAAATTAATGATGGTAAAGTATAATAAATAGATTTTTTACATATAAATATTATTAAAATACAAAAATAAAATAATGAATATTTGACGTTTTTTATCATTTAAATACTTCGAGCGATTTAAAATGACGGGTGCTGGACTACTAATTGAAATCATCGTAATTAAAATTCCATCAGTATACTAATCTCTAATTGTATCCGGTAGGCATATCGATTACGTAAAACGAGAAAGCGAATCAGACGCGATGCAAAAAAATAAAAACAGTCAAGCGCATCATCGATTATAATCGATGCACAAACCGTTCGATGCGCGTGCACCTACACTTGTACGTGTACATTGCACGTATACATAATATCCCCGGCGTTATTCCGCAAAATCGAAGAGCTGCACGCGCGCGTGCGCGCCAAAACCTCTCGTCTTTGCGCGATGAAATAACAGCCTTGTGCACATATAGGCATATGTGCTTCGTTTTATATGTATATATATACACATATATATGTATGTATATGCACGCGCGTCTATGTAATCGGATAACTTGTTGCTCGTTACGGATAGAGCGCGTTGTCTTGTCATTAGTGTCTCTCTCTCTCTCTCTCTCTTTCTTTCTCGTGTCTCTTTTGCGAAATCGATATAGGCTCGCGCGCACAACCGACGCGCCGCGGCCACGGCAGCACCGCCAGCTGACAGAACAATGGTCCGAGATGGACAAGCTTAGTTAAACGAGGAGATAAAAGGAGTCACGCCAAGTTTAATTCCTACAGGATGTTTGTCTGTGTGTGTTACTCGTGCATTTTTCGCACGGTCTGCGATTAAAAAGTTGCATTTTTTTCTTTTATTTTTTTACCTTTTCTTTTTTCTTGCCTTTGATCAAAGTAGCAATTATAACGGCGATGTTGAATCGATCGTGATTGCTGTTTAGAAGATATAACTTTGATTCTTCCGTATATATTAAGCCGATTGAAATCTTAATAAATTAGATGTGGTAATTTCAGATAATTACAATTAATACATGTTTTTTTCAATACTTTAAATTTATATTATGCATGGCGATGCATAATTCTTAAAATATTCATGTTAAGCACGCGTTTTATTTTTCTCGATGACAATATACATAAATAAAAAATGAGCTGGAAAACAAAGTTTTAAAGATTTACGGCAATGATATATTTCATATGAATGCTATTTTTCTCGTTAAAAGATTTATATATAATTTGCGCGAGCGACAAATGTCCGACAACAGAGAAAGAGAAAGAGAAAGAGAAAGAGAGAGAGAGAGAGAGAGAGAGAGAGAGAGAGAGAGAGAGAGAGAGAGAGAGAGAGAGAGAGAGAGAGAGAGAGAGAGAGAGAGAGAGAGAGAGAGAGAGAGAGAGAGAGAGAGAGAGAGAGAGAGAGAGAGAGAGAGAGAGAGAGAGAGAGAGAGAGAGAGAGAGAGAGAGAGAGAGAGAGAGAGAGAGAGAGAGAGAGAGAGAGAGAGAGAGAGAGAGAGAGAGAGAGAGAGAGAGAGAGAGAGAGAGAGAGAGAGAGAGAGAGAGAGAGAGAGAGAGGAGTAAAGGGTTACATGTCACACGTGATAATGATATTAGCCGACACTGAGCGAACACACGTACGCGATGTTTTCAAGCAGATCCAAGAGCAGAGGGTTTACCAAAAAGAAGAAATAAATAAAAATATAAAGAATCCCGCGCCGTTTCGGTTCACTGTCAAGGACGAGCCTCTCGTTCGCTCGTATTTTGACATTTACAGCTGCAACAATGCGTACATAAACAACCGGATTGCCGTGACGGGCGTCTCTCTCGTTCTCGTTTATAACGGTCATACGTTTGGTCACGAGCGCGCGTTTTTATAGCCGGATACGATTACTTGTTGGTTTGTAATTTAGTCTCCGACTGATGAATTTACAACGTTAAATTATTTATTGAATTAGAATAGCTCTCGACGATTGTCGTAAATGCCTTGCCAAGTCGATGCAATGAAAGTAAATATAGGTGCAATTCTTGAGTAATTAGTAATGGTTGAGATAATTTATCGCGTCGATATATATGTATATTGAAGATATAAAAATATATCGAATCATAAATGTTTAAAGCACTGGCAGTTAGAAAACTAGCCTAACTTGTCAAGAATGTATAATGTAGTCATTCTTAATACTGCAGTAAAGGTATGAATTTTCTATTTTTTTCAAGTGAAAAGTGTGCAATGTTTTCTATTTTTATATAGATACATCGCATCACACATTTCATGTACTTGTATATTTTCTAGCATATTTATCTCCATTTAATCTAATACAGTCGTGTATTCGATGAGATATTGCCTTACTGCTTACGATTTTTGAATACTTTGTAAAATCATCCGTAATAAATTTAGTATTATATGCTGCGTAAATTAATTCAAGATACAAAGATAATTAAAACAATAGAAAATCAACGTGAACATAAAAATAAACCAATGTAAAATTAGATACAATCTCAGTAAACTAAGTATTTTCATAAGAGCTATTCTATTCTGAAAAGATAAGCGTTGCTTTTATAAAATTAAAATAATAAATAAATTAGCATTTTTACAATTCTTTATTGAAATAAAATAAGCAAATTTATTTTCTAAATGCTGATTAAAAACTTCCCATTTATACGCAATAAGCATAAATCTAACGGGTTTTCGAGATAGAATTCGTCGATAAAAAGCATTACAAATTCCGGATCAAAGATTCTTTCCGTTCACAAATCGAAAGGTCCGATGGTCGCATTAGACAAACAACTGCGTATACACGCCGCGTACTCTTCGGGCTAATTAAATTTACATTACCGAAACAAGAACGACAACAACAAAGACGGGGGGGGGGGGGGGGGGGGGGAGAACGAGGATGAAAAAGTAAAGAGGCTGAAGGAAAATAAGGAGAAAAAAAAGAGCAACGTTTTCGAGGAAGTATCCGACAACAAGCGCTTTCAATTAGCCCCCGAAGACTACGAGGAAAGCCGGCAAACAATACATCCTAAAAAGTAAAATGTATTCATATAATTGTATATGTGTACGTACACGTAAACGAAAACGCGACTCTTCAATAAAACGTGACTGCGTGCCTTTCTTTGATAATGTTATAGATGAGAAATGTTAGAGGGAGGGAGGAATATCCCCGTTTCGTTGTTTTTTGTTCTCCTCCGAGAGTTTGCGCACCACGAGCACTTGGCATCTTGGCCGCCGATATTAACTTTCTTTGTATGTTGTGACTACTTTCTGGTATATGTGCGCCGAGTGGAATTACGCGCATATTTTGTATTATTAACAATAGCGGCCATTGTCTGCCAATTGTAGTATAATTTTTATCGGACTATTTTGTTTCGAAGACGGAAGAAAGAGGGAGAGAAGGAGATTTTGTCGAGAATTGCGAGTATCGAACGAAATGTTTTGCATCGCGGAAGCTTATTTTTTTTCTAATCTTGAGTATTTTATGTCGATAACAATATAATCTAAATGTGCCATTGTGTTCGTAGAAATCTAAATCTACAATAATTCTCAACTTCCGTTAAATGTAAAACTATTTAACTTGTATAGTATTCTTTAAAGTAAAGAAGTTTATCATTTAATTTATGAATTTTAATGTCACTCGTAATAATCTCGAAAACGACTTGAAGTAAAGTATCTTTCGAAATTCAATTATTTTTTTATTTTCATCATCATAACATAAAATTTTCTCGGATAATAAACCAGCAAAAACGGCAGCGAGGAACCGAGACACGAGTCACTTGTCACATATATATATATAAAGAAAAAAGAAAAAAGAAACGAAAATTTTCGGTTTGTAAACTTTTGCGCGTACGCGAGCCTCGGAAGTGGCAGCCCGTTACATATGCCGCAGCACAGCGGATTGATTCGCCGAAGAGTCGAGCGCGCCAGATGGCAAAGACGCCAGATGGCGAACCACTCGCACCGACTACTTTTTAAAATCTTTCTCTCTCACTCTCTCTCTCTCTCTCTCGCTCTCTCTCTCTCTCTCTCTCTCTCCTTCTTTAATTTTTTTTTCTTCGTCTTTATTTTTTTATTATTATTTCCTTAATTTTCGAAGTTGTAAGCGGTCGCGCGTATTATTACGAAAGGACGCGTAGGAGGTAAGCTATAGTTACTCTCGATCGTAGATGAAAGATTCTCATCTTTTCTAGGATGGAGTGGCTGCTTTTGTTTGCGAGTTGAGCTTGAGAGTTGGGCGTTTTGTGAAGGAACATACATATAAATATACTATAAGGATGCGACTTTGTGGAGCGGAAGGGTGCGCGCGGGTATTTTGTCTTGAATAGAAGGATCGCGGTGAATAGCGCGATATACTCGAGGAATCATTTTTTTCCTTTCCTTTTAAAGGACGATGTATTATGTAAGAAAAATTACTTCGTCTTAGAAAAAGCTTGATCTTTCGAGAATAAATAATTCCCTTTCAAGAATAATATTTTATTCATAGCTGAAGAAACATTGTACAAATGATCGCTGTTTCGATTCCTACTCGTATAAAATAAAATTGGTCTTTAAGCTTAATTCATCATCAAGTTAATAAATAGTAAAAGTCAGTAATAAATAATTGTAATTCTTTTACGTTATTTTTTGTACGCTTTTATAAAATTACATTTTTTTCGATAAATATTACGGTCGGATATCCTTTAATTTCGGTGTACAAAACCAACCCTATTCCGAAGCAAAATAAATTTTCATTAAATCGAAATTGAATACAGACCGGATGGCTAATTGTGTGAGAGAGAACCGAAAGAAGGAACAGTGAGTTTTAAGGGTACTTTCGAGACGAGCTCCTTTGTACCTTGAATAAAGTTTCGTTTTAGTGAGACTCGAGAAGAGGAAAATTTTTATTACCCTCTATGCATAAAAACTTTTAAATTAAATCATTGGTTTAAAATAGTACCTTTCGTTAATTATCCGTATTGAAAATATTACCTGAAATAAATTTAAACAATCGTATTAGTCAGCAATTACTAAATATTTTATAGGAAAGAAAAATATATATCATTGATAGTCTTTTATCAATAGTTGTTAAATCAAAGTATTATTTACATGGCAAAATAATATCAACATCAACAGTCAATTAAATTCCTTCGTACTCCACGAAATTCCAGCATCGAATCCCGCTCGAGTTATCCCACGAGGAGGAACAAAATCTGTACTCGAGCTCATTCCCGCTGGTAATCCCTCTCGATTCGAAGCGAGCAGTTTCGATACACGAGAGATCCGATAAAGTCGCGCGCGTACGCAAACGAGGTAGAGTCGTGTGAATTCACGCGTACACGCATATATTAGTTATTTATGTACCTTGTGTGAGCCTCGCGTCATTACAGCTTGAGGCAAAATATGTTGTGGATGGATAGTAGGGCCGCAGTCGCGAGCGCAGCGAGCGACTAAGGCGCCTCTATCCATCCACAAAATATGAGCCGAAAGCTTTAATGACGCGAGGTTCACTCATGGTGCTTAAAAAATTTTTCAGCCTTGTAACCCGTACGAAGACTCTTACTTAGTTAACAGAATAATTAATTTTATTTTGTTGCATATCAATTAAATGCAATTTCGAACCCGTACTGACAGTTCGTAAACTACAGATATCGTCTGCTAACGCATGCGCATTTTGTACACACACGCGTACATGTACATGTGTGTCAAAAAGTGACAGACAACATAATGTAAATATAAATATAAATTATGAAATTAAAAAAAATAGTAAATGGATTAATATTTAAAAATAAAATTAATTCTTGAACAATTATTATTTATTAAAAAATATAAATTTCTTGAGTATATTTATTAAATATTTATACAGAATAATATTTTTAACAAAAGTTTTTTTTATAAGATTTGAAGGCTTATTAATAATATTAATACTATTATAATTAATATAAATACTTTCTTATGTTATTTTTATCATAACAATACTATATTTGTTTAACACATTTTTTGTATAATCAATGAATTTTAGTCTCTTATTTAACATGAAAAAACAGTAACTTTTTTAAATATTTTAAATTTAATTTCTTCACACAAAAAACTTTTAAATCATTTATCTAAATCACAAACAAAATTATAAACTAAAAAATTATCACTTTAAAATCACTTATTATTAAATTTTTTAATTTTGCGGGATTATATTAGATTTTGCTTTTTCTATTAGTTTATTTAATTCACGTTTGCATTCTTCATCACTGTCACTATCACTCGTTTTTTTTTTTTATTATTTAATAAATTGTCCATTTTTATTCTTCTTTTCACATATTAAGAACGAATATTACCGACACAACGATACACTATACTGAAAGAAAACAAAAGAAAAGCAGAGCCCCGTGGTCGCTTGAATGTACATACTGAGCGAAGGAGAGAGCGAGACAGAGATAGGGTGGTCACGTGGGAGCAATGGTGCGCGCGCTCTTATCGCTATCTCGTTCTCTCTCCTATGCTCAACATACATAAGTCTTATTACGCGTTTCGAAAATATAAGTTTCGATGAAGACTCACATGCTAGGCTATATGAAGCGACAAATACATAGCAGTGGCGCTGTTAACTTTTTTTTCTCCTGGCACGTATACAGCCTAGAAGGACGTATAGAATGACATACAGCCTAGGAGGACGTATAGAAAAATGTTAATACGATCGAGAAGGCGCTTGCGCGTATGGAAACCATTTACACGCTGACGATGCTCCGTAGGTAAGAGTCGCCGTACGGGTTAGTAGGCTGAAAATATATATATATATATATGGGCACACGAGTGAGAGAGAGAGAGAGCGAGAGAAAAGAAACGCGAGTCGCATCGTATACAGATGGCGGAGGCTTTGCACGTCGGTTTAATACCTGTCGCGCGCGCGCCCCCGAGCGCGCGGTTATGCAACGCCCGAAGAACCGCAGCTGTGTGTGTGCTTTTAAAGGGCGTCCTTTGTCAAAGAGCGCATAGCTTTTGCTTTAAGAGAGTTTCTGGATCTTTCGAGGAACCGGCTTTGTCCGTTATGTTGTTCTTTCTTTTAAATAGTAGGCATACATAGCCGTAAAAATATAGCTAGTTATTTCACGACAAAGTGTCCGAACTTTACAGTTATTTTAAATCCAGGTCGAATTATTTTACTTATTTTAACTATCCAAAAGCGAAAGATATTAATTTGCAACAAATTATCGCTATCGCGCGAGATGATTTTACAAATATTTACATTAAATTCCAAACTCGAAATATTTTCTAATGGTATAGCTAAAGCTTAATTATATCAGCAATGATATGTCTCCTTCGAGAACAAAACATTGAGCGTACCAAAAAATTTAAAGTAAAACAAAGAACTAATCGATACCTCGAGAGCGAGTATAAGAAGAAAAAAGTATATAATCAGAAATAAATCCGGAAAACGGAAGGAAGCCCGCGCGATATCGCGAAACGTGAGACAAATCCTCCCACAAACGCTACGCGAGCCAGAGTTTTCCAAGCGCGAGCGCTAAAAAGTCGTAAACTGGCAGCGAACTCGCGTATATAAAAGTTTCGCGGACGCGCACGTAACAGGTGGTTTCGGTAATTGCTAGCGCCGCCACATCGCCGTTACCGTTTATGGGCACGTGCATATTTATATGTATACATATATATGTGTGCAAATTTATATATATGATACGCAGATACACGCACTAGTTTCGGAGATTAAGTCACTGGCAACCGCGAGAAAAAGAGAGAGTGTTATTAAAATCTTGTTAAAAACAACGCCAAACGGTGCATAATATGCGTTCGTGCATATATACACAGATAGGTATGCATAAGCGAACCTTTCCTTTCACGATGGCGTGACGCGTGCGTCTACGCGTCGGTCTTATCTGATGGAGCGCGTCGTCGTCGTTGAGCGGAGAAATTATGACCTCGTGTAGCTGGTTTACGCAGAACGTGTGTGTGTGTATGTGTGTATGCGCGAGCGTGTGAACGAGTTTCTATTGTAAATTTTCTCAAGTGACCTTTCGGTTATCTGGACTTGTCGAGTACGTTGTTTTAGTGTTATAGGTTGCTTGAGCTAGAGGTTTTTGTTCGACTTTTCTTTCCTTTTTTTTTTTTTTTTTGTTTTTACCGTTTGATGTTGATTTTATCGTTGCTATTTTATGTAATGAGAAATTGAACTCAAGATTTACGAGGAGATACGTAGACATTTTCGTTTAAGTAAATATAAGAAATTGACGTTTTTGAAATTTTGATTAGCTTTTAAGTGTTTGTTTCTTTCCGATTCTCAGCAATCATGATTTTACATTATAAATTTTTTTACTTTATTAAAAAACTTTAATTGGATTTTTATTGTTCGCAAAAAAAAAAGACATTTATGGTAATTTTCTCTAAAATGAAATCAATATTAAACTATTTATAGAATTATGTTGAAACAATTATTCAAATATAAAGTATTTTAAATTCCTAACGAAGTAAAATGACATAATAAATTTATCCGATGATTAAATATATATGTGTATACGTTGACAAAATAAACTTAAAAATGACTAGTTTAATAATATACTTCGAAGTATTTACGATCCCTCGATCATTATTCAAAATAAAGACATCACGCTACATAATTTTGAAGCGCTTGTTTACGTAATTCACCACCGATGACAACTAAACGTAAATTAAGTTTACATAAAGCGTCAATACGAGTGAAAGAACCGCAATAAAAGCAAATCGGCTTACACAATATCGCGCGGGCTTCGTAATTCATCGGAGCGATCGGTGAAACGAGCCGAGCCACGGGATTCACGATCTCGTAATATTCAATGAAGAAATTCCTTGATTAAAGGGAGCGAAAATCCATCGGAGCTGCAGCCTCGTAAAATTCTGATAATCCTATCGCGCGCTCGCGCTAGAAAAGGAAAGGCCACGCTATCCGCTCGACATTCCACTTGCATTAGACGGCGATAGCCTTCGACCGGCTTCTCGCTATTCCCTCGTAAAGCTTCTCTCGTTCTTTTTCTTTTTTTTTTTTTTTTTTGCGAAACAGCCCGAAGGCGCGCCGAGTTTCCTCGGACTCGGCTGAGAAAATTTAACGCCGCTGAGATAGTTCGACGTCCGTTCGCGATTGAAAGATTTTAGATGGATTCCTTTCGGATGAGAGAATGAATGAAAGTAAGAAGGTTGAAAGAATCTGGTGTTAAAGTTTGAATTTCTCTTAATTAGATGCGCTGACTTGTGGTTTCTTTATTACTAAATTTCTATTTTCTTTATTTAAACTTAAATATTTTTAAAACATTTTAATCAATAAAAAATACATTTAACAGTTTAAAGCGATGTATAAAATATTGATTCCATCGATATTCTCGAATAAATTATTTAACTCTTCGATCAACCACGTCATAATTTAAACTCATAAGCAGTCTATTTCAAAATACCACTTATACTAGTAGTATACTCCACAATAATATCAAGCGCAGCAGAGCTCGAAGCGAGTCCATCACATAATAGAAATGGCTAGGAGCATTACCATTACAAGCGAAGGTCGAGTCCCGTCGAATAGTTCGATGCGCCATATGTTACTTTGAAAAGAGGAATACATCGACTGCGCGCGCGAACGTCGGGTCTCGAAGTTTTGGATTTTGTGTGTCTGTGTGTACAGTAATGTACCGGAAGCAGTCTGTCCAAAGCGCGCATCGCGCGTTAAAATCCATAAATAATGGACGGAAGAGGAATAATATGAGAGAGAGAAAGAGAGAGAGAGAGAGCAAGAAAGATAGAAAGGAGAATTGGCAGGTCAAAATATTTCGTTTAGTTTGGATTTCATGCTTTGAAAAATAGACGACGTTGTTGACGGCGCGCGCGACGACGATATGGTGCGAAACGTTTGGACAGTTGGGTTCGACTTGTGTTTGAGTGAGGAAGGTTTATGGAGAGAAGAATTCACTTTAAAGCTGCTGTAATTTTTTATTATTATAGAGGTCAATTGAAAGCTTTTATTGTTGATAATTTATTGTTATAAAATATAATATACATTTAGACATACATTTAAAATATAATATACACATATATAAAAAATAACATGTAATTAACATTTTTTATTTAGTTTATTTAACGCATTTTAGTTTAGTTATCAGGATTAAAAATTAAAATTATACCAGAAAACAACATTGTGTACAAGATTAATCCATCATTGTAATTAAAACGTCAAAAGGTACATTCGTCTCGGTCATAAATAAATTTCTTCGCAATTTTAAGCCGCCGTTTCTATTTCTATTCCGCGAGAGCATAACCGATTAAATAATTCAAAGCGTAGCGACGATTAAGGTCGCGAAGAAGAAGTTTAATTTCAGCAAGCCAGGCATTTCGGGTGGGGGAGAAAAAACATCGACCGAGCGACTTTTTATTTTTTGTCTCCATCACGGGTCATCACCCGCGCGCCTCCGCGAATAAAACACTTTTTCCTTTCTCTCGTCTCTCCCTTTCTTACGCGAGAGAAGATTCGTCGTCGGCTACCGTTGCTACCGTTTCTATGTATTTTCGAGTTGAATATTTATGAATGGCCTGGAGTGTCTCACCTCTGCGTTGAAAGTTTAAAAGTAAAAGAAGAAGCGATCTTAAAGGCAGACTTCTGTCTTCTTTCGTTGAATCTATTATTATTTTTATTCGCTCTATCGTTTTTTTTTCCTTATTGAATCCTTTAGGTTCAATTGAATTGAGTTGGCGTCGATGCACGACGGTTATAAACACTAGAATTGTAAAAGCGATAAATTCTTTTTACGTGTTGCAATTTTAAAATAACTCTCAACTTTCATTTATTTAATTGCATAAATTACGGAAATGTAGCGATACTTTAAAAACTTATATTTCGTTTGCTCGTAAATTCTCAAACATCTTTTCAACCATTTTAACCACTTTTTAAGAAAAGCTATCGATAAAAGTTAACTATTTTAAAAGATGCTCAAAATTATGTTTAGTAATGTCACAATAAACATTTATCGTTAATCGAGTTCAAAATTTACTTGAGTCATAAACGAATATTTTTAAAAACTTATTTAAATTTTAATTTTATAAAACTTTACAGTTCGCGCAATAACTCGAAATATAACAATAAATTCTCTCAATAAAAATCTTTACGATAATACGTTGTAAATTACACATGAATCCGCGCTTTAAACGCAAAAAACACGTGTCATTAATTCCTATCGCAAAAGATTTTCTTAAAAACTAATGCGCAACCGTTAAAACCGCGCGAGTCACATTCACGATTATTGGCAAGACACAACGGGCATGGTAGACGCGCACTCGTAAAGCTTCAACGTGGGCGGTCGACTTTTTCCAACTCGATCGATCTTTCTTTTCTCTACTTTTCAAAGCCTATAGTTAGCCGAGGGAAATTAATAACGATCATTATACGCTATCCGCCGCTGTGATTTCTTTCGTGTTGTTTTATGCATCGTTTGCATTTTTAATGAGATGGATTTTATTATTTTCTTTTTTTTTTTTTTTTTATCTCGGCGCAATTAAACACAAACGAGCAATCGTTTATTTAGAATAATGACTTTAACGTTTTGAATTATACATTTTACGTGTATTAATAAATTTTTATCATATTTTGTAAACTCCAGCTTTTATTTTCATGCGATTTGCATCAATTTATACTTCCGATTCAGATTCGTTTCACCCTTAATGCCGAAAAAAAAAAAAAAAAAAAAAAATCCTCTTCGGGCGTTAAACATTCATTACGCAAATAAGCGCGCGCGTCGAAAAATAATCCACAACAATATCGCGCTCAAATCGGGCATTTTCACGCAGGTCGAGTAGCAGCGATAGCGGCACGAAAAATGCACCTGCCGCAATCGCTGCCGAATATAACCATCGGCAGCAGCCGCGGTGTGTGCGCGACTCCGAATCGAAATTCCTAAGCGCACGTAACCGTGTAAAAGTTCGCGCGCGCTTGAGTAGTGGGGCTCTGGTTATACGCGCGCGTGGCTCACGTGCCATCTCCGTCGACCCGTGTGAAAACACGTCGTCCGGCCGTTAAGCGTGCATTTAAATATTCCGAGGCGCGTTTTAACGGCCTACGCGCCCTCCCCACGGTTAATGAGCTGCGAAGCCATCAATCCCCGCTTTCGTGTGTACATGCGCATACGTACGTGTAGATAAGCGTATTTTGGCACACCAATGGTACGACGCGTAAATAGCGAGAGAGAGAGAGAGAGAGAGAGAGAGAGTGGAGAGAGGCTCACGTGTCACGGAATTTATTACGGAGGTAATGCACCGCGGGAAAAGGATGTCGATGTCGAGGATTGCCCCTGGGGTTCATCGATCTTCTGATGAATTGTCGATGTTACGATGTTGACGATGACGATGATGATATCGCCTCGATCATTCGTTCCTCTCTTTTTTTTCTTTCTTTATTCCCTTACGTCAATGTTAAAAGAGAGTTAGTTGGCGCAAAAATGAACGATTCATTTGTTTACTAGGTGTTCGTAATAACGAAGGTATGAATATATAAACGATGTATGTGTGATAAATGAAAATTCGTTTGTAATTTATAGTTACACCAAAATTTTCAGAAAATGATGAAATTAAATATAATTTGATGTATAAAAATTCAAGTAATGAAAAGATGAACTAGAAATTCGAGGTAATAATAGCATTATTAGAAAAAAGAAATGAAAACCAAATTCGTTTAAATAAATCATGTTAATGCTAAGTATATCATTCATGATAAAAAGAATGTTCTTCGTGCATTATTTAAATAAATAATTAAGCTTACAAAACTTTTTTGTTTCGTATTCGAAGTAAAATTCAAAATAACAATCCATCGATCTATAAGTTTGGCGAACATTCAACAAGAACAATTAGTCAAACGCAAGAACAATTAATACCGAACTAAATAACGTGTTAAAGAAATAACTTGATGCCAAAAGTCGCTTGTCCGTATATATCAAAGGCACACATATGCACGCGTACGCGGTAAGTTGACACACACACAGATAAACTCTAACGTTTTATACACAAAGACAAAACTCGGATCGATATTTTCATTTAACCGCACGTGCAGAGAGCGCCGCTAATAATTTTGAAAGCGAGAAAAGGGACGGTAAGCAAGACTCGAGGTTTACAAAGTTTAGCTTCTCCAAAAGTAATAGACGTCATTCTCGAGACGAGAGTCACACTCGGAACTTTTCATGCAAAACTTTGCAAATTAGACGTTGTGACGATGCTATAGCTTTTTCTATCTTATCTGACTCCCTTTCTTATTCTTTCATTCTCTCTTTACCTTGCGTGCTTTTTTCAACTTTACTTATCTTTGTTTCCGATTTTATTATTTCATTTCTTTCTCGAGTTTTTTGTTATTTGCGGCGATGAAATTTTTATCAAACGTTTCTTCGACGAAAAGTGGTTTGGAATAGTTTTTTTGATTAAAAATAAAAAGCGATTCTTTTAAATATTTTTTATTAAACTATTTTCATTTGTTCTAAACACAATTTATTGATATTTATTTTAATTTAAATTAAAATATACATCGACTATTAAATATTTGCGATACGCATTCAACCAGAAAAAGCCAGAATCTGACACTATTCCCAAAAAATGACAATCCTTCGAATGATCGTTTTCCATAACAATAGATCTTAAACAAAGCATCTTATCAATCCAATCAAGGCACTTCCAATCTCCCTCTTTTGCTTTTGCGTGTTCTTATCGCGCAAGTACCGCATTATTTCACCTCAACCAATACCTTTCTCAAGACCCAAGGGTCTCCCTCTCTCTCTCTCTCTCTCTCTCTCTCTTCCTCTCTCGATCATTTGCTTTACGCGTACCAATGTAGTTTCATCTATAGTTCTCCCTCGTCCCTTGGCTCGAATTTCGTTTACGCACTTGCGCGTTAACGCGCACGTAGCGCACGAGCACTTGTATCCCTTGTACAGCTCCCGTTGAGGTCTTCCGTAGAGAAAAATGATGTAGTAACACCGTTGCTTTTTATGAAATTATCACTCAAAAGATACTCGGTATTTGATTATTATATTGAGGTAATGTAAAAATTAATTTAAGTCGTTGCGATATTATTTAAAATATATTTTAGTATTCATTTCTAGCATTTTTAATAGATAATGTAAAGAAACAAAATATTATCTTTTTATAAAGAAAAACAAATACACATTTTGTTGCTTTTCACGCCACGTCGCGTCGTTTCTATTTTACAGAATAGCCGCAGTTAATTTTTCAATTCCACGCGCGTACAAGCCGTACATCAATCGGCTTTTGTGATTTCCCTTTAAATTCGCTTTCATAGAACCGTCTATATTTATGTGCACGTACTCGTATACATACGGACCTTTGTGTAAAATCGTTTTTATTCTTATCGTAGATTGTTTCAGCGTCTGTATTACAAAAAAAATCAATGTAATGTTATTAAAAAATTAAGTCGGCGAAAAGAAATCAAAACTTAGTAATGTAAAGTTTATAAATATCGTATACTTAGAAAAAGTTACACGTATGAAAAGGTTACATGTGTCAACGCAAAAGAGTAGAATTTTTCTGCAACAATTTTTTTATCGTACTAAAAATCGTACGTTTCTACAAAATGAAACAAAAGAGCGAACAAGCAATATTCAGACGTACGTGTTCGCGCGGTCAATTTCCTCAATTCGTTTCAAAACATAAATTCCGAGCCGCGAGCCGAAAGCTCACGCGCACACGCGTATACGTAATACAAAGTTTTACCGCTCCTCGAGAATTCACAAGCGCGCGCGTGTTATCGGGCGCGAGAAATGCCCAAAGCTTTGCATCGAGAGTTGCCTCGTACCACACAGAGCCGCGGCTCGTCCCACCGTTGAAGAAGATACGACCAGAGCGAAGAATGAAAACGTCGCGCGAGCGAAAAGTAGAAAGAGGAACGGAGGGGATAAAAGTGCCCTCATATATATACACACACTCATACACATATACTCACACGTATTAGTTTTTGTACAAGGCACACACATATATCTCACTCATCCGTATCTCACTTCCGCACCCTTTCGCGCTTACACGTATACGTGCGCTACTTTGGCCCTCGAGGGTGACTTTCCGCGCTCTCTCTCTCTCTCTCTCTTTCTCTCTCTCTCTCTCTCTCTTTCTCTCTCTCCCTCTCAACTTCCAGCGCGCCGCTGTGTATCTTGCTTTCTACGAACTCTTCACCCCCCTCCCGCGCTCTGTTCGGTTTTCCTCGGCTCGACGTCGAACGACCAACCCTCTTCCTCCTTCTACTACTATACTCTACTCTGTTCTACTTGCTTGCTTGCGCCATCAGTTCTACTTCCTTTAAGGGTCGACTGCGCTGCAGGTTACTTTTTCTTTTCTTTTTTTCCTTGGTCGTCGTATCTTCGTTTCGTTACTTGGATATTGAAGTCAAAAAACCATTTTTTCTTTGTATTCTTTTTTTTTTTTCATTTCAAAATTCTAAGTTGCTGCGTGAATCTCACTATACTTTTAATAATTCTTATGTACTATAAATATTAAAATCGATAAAGTTTCAGGATAATATTTACAGAATTTGCAGACCTACTTCAAAGAAACGTCTAGTGAGCAAAAATCAGGGTTTGAACTCTTTCGGTACAAATTTATAATATAAATACCTAATATTTAATAGTATACACTGAATTAATATAATAGTACAATTCTGTTTCATAATAAATTAACCAATAACTAAATTATCAGATTTGCTTATTTGATAACTTCACTGTAAAGCTAACTCTATTATTTGCACGTTTGAATATTATTCTCCAAATATAATTCAATTTGAATTCTGCAGCTTAGATTTACAATTGAACAGTAGTAAATTTATTAATATTTGTTATAAAAAAACTTGCCTATTATTGATAAATATGATTATTATGTCAAAGCGTGTAAAGAACACTGTATCATAAATTTGCACGCTTTAAAAACACACAATTTGACAAAATAAATATTTTCAAATCAAACAGCGACGTTCGGTTACAACAACAAAAGGAAAAGATGGCCATCGCAGATCGAGTACAGCAACATCAATCGTATTTTCCGACAAGCTACAACGGGATTATTTATTTTCCTCGAGTCTCTCTCTTCCTTCGACCATTGTCCATTCCCTCTTTGCGCAGACACTGGACTATTTAGACTTCCTATACGTGTCTCTCCATTCCCCAGTAGGTCCCTTTTACTTTTCTCTCTCTTTCTCTCTCTTTGTCTCTCTGTCTCTCTCTTTCTCTCTCTCTTCTCTTTTGCGATTGTCTCGCTTCGTGCAACGCGGCTACTGATTCCCCAGCCTCTTTTTTCTCTCTTCTCTCTCTTTCCAATTTTCTCGACTCCTTTGTGCTGTACGAGTTCTTCGTTTCCCTTCTTTTTGTACACCTCTCCTCTTACCGCGAACACTTTGTGTGTCAACGCTTTCCTCCTTTCGTCTAATATTCCATTAGCCTCCGGTTTTTATCGCGTGTTCATCAGTTTTTTTCTCTCCTTCTTCTTCTTCTTTTTTCATCCACCTCGTGTTCGTGTTTTTTTATCAGTACCGAAGTGTGGCTCTTTGTTTAAAAGCGAACGTAGTCTGGAGAAGAGGTTCGATAGCTGTAAGAGGTTTGTAAAATTGGTTAAACTTTTGAATATTAGCAGAGGGGATTTCACGTTAAAAATATATTTAGGTGTTTATGCTTTTATTATTCTTTTTTTTCAATGTGACTTTTAAAATGACAAACATCGCATTAATGATGAATAAAATAATGCAAGTGTAAACAACAAAATATTGAAAAATATTTTTAAAAAGCATAAAAAAAAAAAAAAAAAAAAAAAAAATAAGAAGATAAAAAAAAATACTTGAAAATTCTTTTTCTACGCTCATTCTTTTCGCAACAAGAAAAGTGCATAAACAGAAAGAGCCTCAAACACGGTTGCCGGTAGACGTTTCTTTTGCAACACTTTTCCCTCAACTTCCACCCTATTTTCTCGCGCTCTTTTTCCCTCTTCTATACTTTCTCGTTCTCGCAGGCCGTGTCGCGCGCCTCGACATCGGTTGAAGTTGAACCCAACAATCCCGTTGCCGCCTCTGGCGGTCGATACGTCTAGCTTCCTCCTCTCCCTCACCTCTTCCACGCTTTCTCTCCTCTTCCCCCAAGCGCATGCCTTGCGAGTTTTCTTTGACTATAGAGCACGAGCTTCTTTGCTCACGTGCGCGCACTGCTATCTAGCTAGCCTCGAATTTTTTTTTTTTTTTTTTTTTTTTTTGCTACTGCAACGACGACGAGCATTTTATAGTCGGAGGGAAAAAAAAAAGTTTCGTATAAAATGAAAAAAATTTGCGTTTGAGTCTAATCTATCTTCTTTTCACGTTTGGTTTTTTATTACGATTCGAAGCATATTTTTTTTTCATTTCTTTTATTGTTGGCATTAAACTTTTGGATTAAGATATAATAGCTTTCCCGTATATGTACTCGTAATGTGGTCAAACTGGTTAAGTCGGTGATTAACTGGTGATTAATCGATTTTTTATAGTTCAAACGAATAATTATCGTCTAATTATAATAGCTAATTTTGAACCGGTAGCTAAGTAGATTTCATTTAATCCTGCTGAATAATTAATTTTACCTTTCATTTTAGTTACAGAATAAATATATTATGCCTACAATTCGAAAAAAAAAAATATTTTGTAATAAATAATTATCTTGAAAAAATCGATATTTCTACGTAGGTAAAATAATGACTACCTGGAGGAACTTAAGCTTAATAACTTCAATTTCGAAGTTTTATTCTATTCCATAAACATAGAAAGTTAAGCTCAAAGTACCCAAGAATATCAAACATTTTCGGCACAATCCATCGAGGTATGCAAAAATGCCTCGGCCGTATCCTCTTAAAACAGTGCCATACATCATTTTTACTATTCCATTTAGAGTCGTTGGCCTAACGCAGAGTAGGCAATCGAAGAACCCGAGGTAGAAACGTTCCTCTTCATAAATATGTAAAGACAGAGAGAGAGAGAAACGAAAAATAAAGGCATCGTAATAACATTACGTGCAGAACCACTGCCCAAATATCCAATATTTGTGCCTTGCTTTTTTTTGAATAAGACTGAAAGGAAAAAAAGGGATGAAAGAGGAAAGGTCGATGCAAACTTTTCTTTTTCCACAACCATTACCATATTTTTCGTAAGGTGGTTGCATTGCTGTAATTTAATGTTGAATTAAATCAGTATAAAGTATTATATTGATTTTCGTGTCGTTAAATTTCGTTTGCACGTCGAAATTTGAAAAATTTACATCTGCATTTTATTTATGTTATTTTTATGTCCCTTTAACATTTTCGTCGTGCTATTTTCTTTATCACAGTTTATCACGCTTAATCCTTTTAAAACGATCATTTATCCTTATCTGCGTATGTACAATACTCATACAATACGCAATGCAATTTTTTTGATAATAATGTACTTTAAAATTCAAAATCATCTTCATCTTCAAGAAAGCTTAACGCTTGAGACCTTTGAAAAATTTTGGGTAAAACTTGTATACTTTGAAAACGCGAATATAATGTCCAAGTTGGCGAGAGACCGATTTATCGACGCAAAAATTAGCAGGACGCGCGAAGGGAACACAAAGTGTGTTACCCCGAAGGGACCTCGGGTTTCTTCTTATTCCTTTGGCGAATTTTCGGAGATGGAAAGAAAGAGAGAGAAAGAGAAAGAGAGAGAGAAAGAGAGAGAGGGAAAGAAAGCAAGAGTGTACTGGCCCCCCGTAATTTATGAGGTTCGCTTTTGAAATTCATTTAATGAAATTGATGGCGCGACGCGCTATGCCTAAGCGTCTATATACGTAGCATACCTTGATGTTATATATATAATACCTTTCACTTGTGAACTTTTTTTTTGCATAAGGTTTGATTGAGGATAAGGGTTACTTTGTGAGCTAAATTGAAAGCTACTTATCGATATGACGTGGTCGTGGATACTTTCCGAAAAGTTGGCTTTTAGTTTTCGTTCTCGAATAAAAGTTTAGTAGACGTCTATTATTACGCATAACTGTAATCAGTTTGGTTTAAATTATTAATTTCGTCTTGTTTGTTGCATGAAAATGAATATTGAAAATAATGAAAATAAAAAGCACCAATGCACTAAAATATATTTTTAATAAAAAATAAAGTTTTTCAGTCATGATATTTTAATAAACATACTCGCGTTGCAATTTTATTATTTTATTTATGTAATGTAATGTGAACCCGTATTATAATCAAGATAACGAACGAAATATGTGAGCTATTATAAGTAAAAATTAATTTTTTGGAATAAAAAAACTATCGTCAATTAGCCAATATACTATTTTATCTATTTTTATAAAATACTTAATGGTATTATTTAAAGATAAATATCTAATAAGCATTACAGTAATTATTTTAATTGCACATAATTGCCTAAAAGAAGTACTTGTTTCGTAAAAGTGCCAAGTTTTTGCGTTAAATTTTAGCCTCGGCATTACTATTCACGCAGAAGTTGCACGAGAATTACCTAAGCAGCTAACACGAGCAGCTTAAATAACTGCGAATAAAATTCAAAACCTTAAAGCGAGCCACGGGGTAAAAAAATCGAAAAAGAGAAAAATCGAAAACGTATCGGTGACCCCCTACGCCAATTGAAACAAGGCGACTATCGAATTATATATGCGAAGAAAAAATAACAAGAACACCCGAAGGGATAGATTTTGTAGAAAACGATGCATCGGTAACTGTGCGTGTATATATATCTATACATATATGTAAGGCAAAAAACGAGCCGATACGTTATATCGAGTTACGTGAATCGTAGCGGTGCCAATGACTTTCTCGCCCCGGTGTGTGCACACCTAGCAGTGATACAACATTGTATCGAATTGACGAGGTATATATGTATATGTAGTATGTGTTCTCGATTACAACACATCCTTTATCCTTTTCACCCTCTCTTTTTTTTTTTTTTTTATAGATCGGCCATTCTCCCTTTGGCAACTCGTTCATCCTCTACATATGCTCTATATTTTCGAGGCCATTGGTCTTTCGTACACACTCGATTGCTATAGGATTGAAATTTCATTTTGTAGTTTTATATTGACTTTTTGATTTACAAAAATTTAATCGAATTCAATCGAAAAATATCTTACATATCATTTGATATTTACAAATTTTTATAATAGCGTAAGATTTGATAATTTAATGAGGCTCCCATAAAATAATCGTTTTATTTACATAGCTTTCGTTGCATCCGGTAGGATTAAAATATCTTACGCGAGAGAACTCGGGCGTTGAGAAAATATTTTACGGCCAAATAAACGGCCAAATTTCACGCGACAACGAGAGACTCAAAACGATAAATATATAAATGTGGATATGAAAAAGCGAGAAAAGCGATCCGGCCGATACGAGTCACTTGCGAAATTACTTTCATTAAAACTGAATAATGCTTTCCTCTTGCTTTAATATATATATATATATATATATGTATGTATGTATGGATGTATGCGTATGGTAGCAAAACCATTAAAAATACGAGCGTCCGTATTCCTCGGGCGACTCGTGTAATTTAAAGAGCATGAGCAGCGCCACCGACGCGCTACGCTCGTCCATCTAATGGAACCTCGTGATACTTTTCTCCTTCGTTCCACAAATTGCGAGGCTAATTACTATCTTTCTTGTTGCGCAGAAGCGCTCCCCCCATTTAAGTACCGAGAGCGAATACGTTTGGCTTTTCTCGCTCGTTTTTTACTCGGACTCGAAGAGTTTGCCAGAACTTTGTAAGATCGTGTAGTTCGAGCTCGAATGAGTAATAATTTATGTAGTGTGTTTTTTTTATAAACGTACGTTAAAGTGCGTGAAGATTACTATTAACAAAGAAGTCGACGTTGTTAACATCGCGCATTGTTATGACTAAATCCTCATTACTTAACTTAAAAGAATGTACATCCTCTTCATCACCGTCAAAGCTCCACCTCCACCTTCCAAAACCACGCGCACGCGGTGGTACCATTACTCTCCCCTCCCGTATAAATTACTCTTCGCAACGGCATTAATTTATTTCGCGGCTCGGAAGCTCTCGGCTAAGATCACGTGGCGCGCGGCTTTAGCAGCCGCGTCGTCGCGTCTTCTTCTTCCCTTTCTTCGTTACACCTCATAAAATTGCTCAGCCTACGTCCGATGTATAAATTTCGCGCCGGAAATTTTCCCTATCTCGGATGAATTGTAAGCGGACTCGTTTCTTCATTTCTTTGTGTCTTTTTCATTTTTTTAGTCATTTGGGGTGTTTTCGTGAGTTAATAGTAAACGACTGTTTGTCTTGGGTGATTAAAAAGAAGTTCGAGAGGTATTATTTTCGGAGGGAAGTTTCTATTGTTGATTCGTGATGTTTGTATTCGGACTCGATGTGACAGCTATCATTAAAAGAAACAACAGTTTACTTTTACGAAAAGAGTTTTTTTTTCACATTTCAAGAAATCGTGATACTTGTTTATATGCATCCTTTGTTGGAAAAAAAAAATAATAATTTTCTTCATCTAGAAACAGTGGAGATTAATATTTTCTCGTGAATTTCGTCAACGTCTAAGATAAATAAAATTGATAGAGAGCGACTATTTATCTCAATTCTATAGATGCAAAAGAGCGAATTAAAATCACTCCAGACTTCTCGTGTTATAAAAATCATTATCATCGCTCACACGCGTATAGTATGCAGCAGCCAAAGCAGGCACATGCGCACATAACAGTTCTACACTATAATTATACTTTTTCCATCTTCCCTCGTCTCATCTCGTAGATTTTTGCGGGAGCACACGATATTGAATTACCGAAATAATCGCTTAGATTGAGCGCAAGATTGCTCGCGCGCGCCGTTGCGATAGAAAGAAGCAGGAGGGAAATGATGCGTCGACCCGTGAATTTAGTCCTGCGATTCCTATATGTACGCGTACGTATGTATCCACATATATATATATATATATATATATATATATATAGATATTGGTCGCGCCAAGAGGAAATTCGAGACTTCGAATATAATACCGACGTCGTTCCCCTAGCTAATACTACTACTACTACTAGTATTGACTAACACGCGTATTCGCATGTGATGCTCGCGCGCACGGCGTTAAGTAACCTCGTCTCGTTCGCCCTTATTTTTCTTTTTTTTTTATTCTCTTTATTTTTGCTTTTAATACATTTTATGCCTTTGCTAATACTATAGCATCGGTCTTCGTAGTATGAGAGGCGATTAAAATTAACGCGTGGAAAAAATATTAACTTTAAAAATGATATTAAAATTTGTTATCAATAAAACTTTTATATTAAACGTTTAATATAACATCTATCTATTAACATAAATGAAGTGCTGAACATAATTGTCATCTTTCATTTTTTATCCATCTTAAATAAATCGATAAAATTTCGCCTAATAACACTTTGATTTTAGTATTTTTTCTCAATGTATTTTATAAGAAGTTTCCATAATTCACGAGAACGATCCAAAACCATGTATGTTAATATTAACGGTCCAATTAAAACACGATGCCTTTAACAATAAAACAATCTTTATCAATTATAAGTAAACACATCAAATCCATCTTTTGTCTCTCTCTCTCTTCGTATTTACCTCGGTATATATCTCTTCGGTCACGAAAGGTCTCCATTATCTCGAGAACGAAAGAGAGAGAGAGAGAGAGAGAGAGAGAGAACCTAACACTAACAAGTCGTTTCACCTCCAGCGACTCCTCTCTCGCTCGTGCGCGCATTATCTTGCAGCTCGCGCATTGTATGTCCGCAGACTGCTACGTCCGCGGAATGCGGGAATCAAGCTCGAGCAGAGCTTCTATCTCCTTCTCCCTTTGATTAGAGGCCGCGGGAGGCGTTTGTATTCCGCGGACGCCTCGACGGACGTCTTCGCGTGCAGCCCTCGCGGGACGTGTTATGCCACAACGCGTCTTCATTCCCTATGTGTTTATATATATATATATATATATATATATATATATATATATATATATATATAAATGTAGGTACACGCGGAGGTGTCGGCATCGCGCGGTGGTCGCAAGATTCCGACTAATCAAACGCTACGTTGCCAGTGGATGGGTTCTATTAGGTGATGAAGAAGGAAGGAAACGTCGTTCATGTTCTTGGTTTAAACGAGATTTTAGCCGAGGCGAGCGGATTGTTTATTGTTTTGTAAACTTATACGTCACCGATATTTATGATGATATATCGCAGATTCGGAAATGCAATAGGGCTTACCTGCAACAGAAAGAAAATATATTGTTTTAAAAATATATTATATTGTATTGTTTATTTGAAAATATATTTTGCATACAATTATGAAAGTTATCGATAATGTTTAACATTTATCTCGATTAAAATAAATTTATTTTTAATATTTTGCAGTATAGGTGCTATTATACAAAAAATATTTTAATTTTACATCAATTAGCTATATATATTTTCCGGAAAATAACTGCATTTTAATATTGATAAAAATTTGATATTTCATCGTAAAATTGTATTAAAACTTTAAAGCAAATTTCACATAAAAGGTATTCCGGTACGCTAACACGAAATCCAAGCAATTTCCTCAAGATCACAAACATACATGTCTAAGTTCATCTCCACTCGCACGAGAGGTTAAACTTGCTCTTTCTCTCTCTCTCTCTCTCTCTCTCTCTCTCTCTAACAGACACAGACACACACACACACTCTCACTCTCACTCTTTCCATCGCGTATTTAGAACCTCGTAATTAAACGAGAGCAGGTTCATGGTATGAGAGTTAAGATCCTTGTTGCCAAAATAGTAAATTAATTACCAAACTTAACACGTTATTTTAAGCATTCATATTATATATATATATATATATATTAGCATTTAAATTAAATTTTTATCAAACAATAATTAAATAATAAAAAGCATATATTTAATGATAAAACAGTATTTTTTTTAATTTTTCCCTGTACGTTTTTTATTTTCAAGTAAATACATAAGATTTCCGTATATAAATATAAATATTTAATTTTAGCAACAAAAACGGCTATTCTAAAAGCTTAACCAAAAACGTTAATTCTTGCTTATCACAAGATTATTTTAATCCTAATCCATTTATCTAAATAACCACTCAAGACAATCGAGCTCAATTTCGTTCTAACAAAGCCAAAATTAAAATTCTGTATTACTCTATAAAAAGCGTTAATCGTTTCTCTCTTCAAAGCAAGATAAAAAAAAAAAAACAAACAAAGAAGAAGAATCACCCTTCTAGCGCGGCAATTTTAAAATTTGAATAAGAGTTCAATTTTCGGAGATAATGCGCTACATACATACATGAAGACTTATGAAAAAAAAAAAAAAAAAAAAAAAAGAAATAAAAAGCCGTAGAAGCCGCTCTTGGTCCTTTAACGTCGATTTCACATGAGTCTCGCCCTTCCTCTCCGATGCGTACAATTACCGCGCACATGTGTATACATTGAGTTGTACGTACACGTATACTCAATCCGTATAAGAAGGGGGAGGAGATGACTTCAAAGGGAAAGATAAATTGAATTTTCGCGCTACGACTTTCCCTTAGTCTCTCCCTCACGTTCCATATCCAGAAAACGTAACGCGCGACTCGCGAGCTAACGATGCTTACGCGTATATCGCGTACGTGTGAAATCGCGCGAGTTTGCCGTTTCTTTGATATACGATTGCGCGCGTGTATGTACGTTGTTAGTGAGAGTAAAAGACGTCCGTCGGGAGTCGGTGATGTGGATTAGTCGCGATTTTGGATTATTTTTTTTTTTTTTTTTTTTTTTTTTTTTTTTTTTTTTTTTTTTTTTTGTTGAAATATGCATGTGCACGCGTTAGCCTCGTTTGTATGAATAAATTCGAGCCGAAAAGATTTGTGAACTGGAAATTTGAGCTTAAGGATTTTAATGGACTTAATATAAATGGTTTAAAACACCTTATCGAATATATATTTTTTTATGTAAATAGATAAATGTGATCAAAATTTTCCTATTGACACATTTAAATACAACGTGAGACATATTCTAAATAACGTTTGATAGTTTTTTATAACTTATCGTTGGCTGTTGGACATGATAATTAAATTCGAGAGAAAAATCCTCAAAATCGATTTTCATATATCAGCATTTCTAACGTTATTCCAGTCGTCGTTAAACGCGAAAATCGATAAAACGAGGATAATAATAAACCATAGAGTATTTAAAAAATTAAGCGACATAAGGCCAGCACACGGCAACCGAATGTTCGACTATCCGAGCCTATCGAGTCTTAATCAGGAGTAATTTTATTACCAGGGAAATTCATAATTGGCGCGCGTGCCGCGGGTATACGCGGGCCATCTACAACAGCTGCCCTTCGATCCTCGTTTTTCCTTCCGAGCTCTTAACTTTTTTCCCTATTCGTGAATAAAATACGTATACACACACGCATACGTATAAGAACACTCGATCCCTGTACGCCAATAATACAGCGGGATCGATAATTCCTTAAATTGACCCGTATGTTTTCGTGGTAGATTACAGTATTGAAAGAAATTTATGTATGGTATTAATAAATCAAAAAAAGAAAAATTATATTTTTTAATAATAATTTGTGCGTTGTGTATAAGCGAAAGGTGTTTTGCTGAATTCAAAGTATATTTTTTGCATTAACGTAGTCATAAAAATAATTATTAATTGAAGTATAATTTTATTTATATATATTTGATGATTTAAAGGTAAAAATTAAAAAATTATTTTATTGCATTTCATATGCATGTATGAATATTTTACATTTCTGCTGTGGTTTAATAAATAAAAATTCGACTAGAACTTTTTACCATCGATAAATTAATCTGACATAACATATGTACTTTTAAGATAACGCTGTCGATTATAATTCTCTGAAATACTTCCCTGTATTATCTTTACGAAAATTATACCTATTAATCAAGCTCACCATTAGCCGCATCGATCATTTTGAAAAATTTTCTCTGAACGCAAACTCGAACCATTTTAAATGCTCACACAATTTGCGACGAGAAAACGCTTTCGCATAGTTCAGTTACAGCTGTTCGAACTCTCCATCTTAGCCCGTCATCTTCTAAATAGGCGAGGCCGATCGATTATTACATCGACGGGAGTCTGTAGGCAGAGAGAGAGCGAGAGAGAGAGAGAAACGAGTCGCGCCTATCTGTATAGACACACATACACGTACACGCATACTCATGCATAAATGCACAAGCATAAAGTGCCAATCGGTGTACAGTTGTGTACGAAAACTACGCAGCTGTGACACGAGTTTACGCGCGCGCGCATTGATCATTTCTGACAAACGACACGCGGCGCGCGCCTCGATGCTAAACGACGTCGTGCGACGAATTTTCGCGACGACTACTTTACTCCCTCTCTCTCTCTCTCTCTCTGTTTCTCTCTCTCTCTCTCTTTCTCTCTCTCGATAAATTCAGGCCGACGATGTTGGGGTACAAAATGCTGTGCTCGTGGATAGTTTTGACATCTCGAGCGTTGACCGACTGTGAAAATAATGATTGGCAAAACTTTTTACTTGAATTGTACCAGTAATTTATGATTTATGCTTCGATAAATAATGCACCGATGCTTTTTCTATTTTTTTTTTTCTTTTTTTTTTATAATTTTATTTGACTTTCAATTTATTTTTACAACTTGATTGCAATTCAGCATCGAAAATAAATATTACTTCTCTGATATTCCGATAGAAATCAATTCATCAATATTTTGCATTGTTCATTTATTCGTATTAAATCAAAATACGACACCAAAAAACAAAAAGAACGGGGTTTCAAGCAAAAACCAACCGATCAATTTTTTAATCGCATATTCACAACAAAAAATTCGAAGCAGAAAACCCGCGATTTTCCACGACAAAAAGGAGGAACGAAAAGGAGAGAAGAGAAGAAGACGGAGTATAGAGTAGGTCCGATTAAATATTTCTCATGCGGACTTCTCTTCGAGACGGTTTAAATTCAGCTCGAGTCTTCTCTCATTCTCATCCTCTTTTTTTCTCCTCCCTCGGCCTCATTCTCTCTCGCTATCCCTCTCCCTCACTCCCTCCCTTTCGGATTCCCCGCCGCCGCCACTGTCGACATCGTCGTCGTCCTCTCTCTTCGGAATATTGTATAACTAGCGGCTGTCTATCCTATCTCTCTCTCCGATCTTCCCTCTCTTTGGTACTTTACAAAGCTCCGCGCTCTTCGCTCTCTCTTACTTTTTTTCTCTTTCTGTCTATTTGTGCTCTTGAATGCATGAACTTCTCTACTCCATTTTTTTATTACTTTTTTTTTTTTTATTACTAATTGACTTTGTCTTTCCACCCTAACCTTTCTGTTTCATATTTTATAAGCGTATAGATATGTTCTATTTTATAGATCATATTACCATAGATTATATTTTACAAGTATAGATAATGTACTATTTAATTAAACTTTTACATTAAACTTTTATATTAAATAGTAGCAGTACAATATTAATCATGTTATCTATAATTTATTTTATCATAACCTTTTTATTTACTTTTTGGAAAATTTTAGTGTGAATAAATGATAAAACTCCCTCAATATACAACTTTGTATAAACAGCATAAAAATGGCATTCGTTATTTCCTCTCGATCCATAAAATTTACGCGAATAAACCACTTCAAAGTCGGCGTATACAAAGAGACAAAAAAAAAAAAAAAATTAAGGTATTCGTTCTTCCAACTGTCGATAATTTAGTTTTTCCCTCCTTTAACGTAAGATGGTTTCATCGGCTTGAAATGGTTGCATCGACTCGATGGCTAAGTAAAGCCTGGATCAAGATTAGTTGCCATGGTTCGATTTTGTGGTAAGCAAGCCTCGCGCAATTCGCGAGATTAAACTCAAGGGCTGCGAATGTTATAGGTTGCTGAGTTCTTTACTGACCTGAAAAATTGAATTAGTTTCGGTATTCAGGTGAAGTTTGATTTCATCTACTGTGTAGTAAAAAAATTTAGTTTACATACTTGGTGATTTTCTTTTATATCAAAGAACAGTTAAAAGATGTACTCGTTCAATTATAATTTAGTTATGCGATATATCTGCATTTTAAATGTAACTCTTTATCGCAGCATAAAAAAGTTAAAAAAATTTTGGCTTAGTTTCAAGAAACTATAAATCAATAAGTTTTTTGAACGCATTCTAACGTCGGCACTTTTGTGAAGAAGCCAACGCAACGTAACCTCCGGTCTCCTGTATATATGTGTGTGCAACAAAAACTTAAAGGTATCGTTCTCTTTTGCACATTCGTTAAACTCCGCAAAACGGCGCAATTAATGAAATCACCAAAGACAAAAGGCCAAGTCAGCGGCAAAGCCCTCGTCAAATAAACAACAAAAGAGAAAGAGTAAGAGTAAGAGTAAGAGTTAAAGAGAGAGAGAGAGAGAGAGAGGGTGCCTCCAGAAGAAAGTCGCTCCTTACGTCCACTTTCAATCTAATTCCTCAGCCTCCCTCTTTCTTTCCTCTTCTCTCCCCTTTTTATCCACGGCTCCCCTTCATTTCTTTTGCTCTTATTCGCGAGCCTCTCTGCCTCTCTCTCTCTCTCCCTCTTTTACTCTTACTCTTACTCTTTCTCAGGTCCTGGGAGAGTCGCCGCCCGGTCACTAACTCTTTCAAGGCTAAAAGCGAAACGTGACTCTGGACGCGACTAGCAGTGCTCGCTCACCTCACACAGCGACTGCGGCTCTCTCCACCGCTTTGCAACGCGCGCCCACCTATGTTTAACTGTATACGCAAGAGCGCGAGTATATGTACATACGCGTCCAGTCCACGTTTCGTATACCTATATATGTATATGTATATATATCTCTCACTTTTTTCTCGTATTTCTCGGGCTCTACGTTAATGAGAGCGCGCTGCCTGATTTTGCGCTTCGTTTGTTACGCTGCTATTCTGTAGACCTCGAGGGGTTTGCGCATGTATATATATATATTTTTTTTCTTTATTTTTCTGCTTTCGGAGGGAAGAGACGAAAATGTGGTGACGTACGAATTAATGCGATCTTTGTCGTTGAAATTTTAATTTCAGCGACTGCCGCTGCTGTTTGCGTTGAGACGCGAGCGTGTGATTTTTAGGGTAGGCTTTTGAAGCGAAAGTTTTTTAAGCGAACGCGTAAGTGGAGTAATTTTTTTTTTTCTTTTTCTATGGTTGATTTCGAGCGATTGATATAGTAGTTGGTAACGTAACTTTTTGAAAAGGTCAGGTACTTGAGTAAGTTTGTTATGAGTTAAATAATAGGTGCGGAAATGGTCAACGACTCTTCGATAAACTTCAAGAGAGAACTTTTAAGAAACAATAGGTGCTTTGCAGTTAAATAGATCCTTGAGACTGTTTTCTTATCGATAAATATTATAACAGTAATGATCATTTTTATTGAATCGATTTAAAAATCTATATAAGTAGATAAAAAAGAAGAAAGGAATATTTTGAAAAATAAAGCAAACTAAAATATATAAAAATTATATTTATAACAAATAATAGTAAATAATTAAGTAAAATAATAATTCTTAAGTTTTTTAAATCAAAGCCCGACATGAACTATAATCATTTTATCAATTAGATTTTTATATCAATACAGATGAAAACACAAATAATTTAATATTTATATATGTATAAATTATCAACAGCAAACTCAGCTATTATTTTAAAGTGTGATAAAAAAATTATTTTTGAAAGCCATTACAATGATGGTTTGTTAAAAGTATAATAATTTTCTTTTCGTAGCTAAACAAGTATCGACTATTTACACGGATCTTAAATGTCTCTTTACATGCAATTTACCCACTAAGTAATACAAAGAATCTTACAATTTCTTTTAGTAGAAATACATTACCCGAACCCCAATCTAGAAAGAAAGTTTACGCGTCATCCATAGAACGTAGCTTCCTAAACGCCACATTCATTCACACTCTTTCACTCCATTAGCTCTCGTTACGCGCAGACTCAACTTGCGTCTCGGCATCACCAAAGTCACATCTCAGGGCGATTCCATCCTGTATATTTTTCCTGCGTTTCCCACCCCATGCTCGTCTCCCTCTCTCGCTTTCTTTTGGACTAAGCCACACGCGTATATGTCGCTGCACTCGTGCGTTCTCCCTCCTTCCCCCGCCCCCGAGAGAGAGAGAGAGAGAGAGAATAAGAGAGTCGCTCATCGCGTTGACCCCCTGCCCCCGTGCGCGTGGCTTTATCTCGCCTCTCGCCATGTGTCATCTCGACGGGGCAGGTTTTACGGCATACACCGCGGGCCACGTGCACGGGCCCCTCTTCTCTGTATATGTACTTCCACCCCTCGTTGTACGCACGCGTTTGTGTCCGTGCGCGTATATAAATGCCGCGCTGTTTTTGCGCACAACCCGTGACGTTGAGATGCTGAGAGAGAAGAGAGAGAGAGAGAGAGAGAGAGAATCGTCGTGAGGATGGGGCTAGGCGCGCGGTGCGCGATTTACGCGCTTTAATGCATCGGCCTTGAGAGTCTGTGCGGATGCGTGCGCGCGAAAGCTTAAGAGAGGTTTGGAAATTACGGGTGTTGTCGAAGACGACTGAATAGAACTTGAGATTGTTTGTTCACGGATAGGTTAATATTTTAACTCGGTTGTTTTGGTAATAATACACTACACTTGCCTCACGCGAGTTGCTTAAGTGCGTGAAAATTGGTTGTAGTATAGATCTACACGAATAAGTGCTGTTATAGCATTGGTTAAAAAATTAGCCGTTAATCTGTTAATTTTTGCGAATTTAGACATTAATTTATGAAACTCATACGCGCGTTACGTGCATTTTTATATTATTGGATATATATAAGTTTTATAATATGCAATTAAATAAGCAAGCAGCATCGTAGAGCGGATTCCAGGTAAATTTCAGTTAAAATTTATATTCTTTTATCGTGGCTGCTGTTGCTATGCGAAATTGGGAAAAATTTAATCCATTTTAATTCATAGAATCAAATAAAATTTTAAAATTTTTCAAAAACAGCGCTGAATCTTTTACAGACATGCAAATTGCGAACCTAAAATTAGCAATAACTACCTTAAACTTATTTATTTATATTAAGTAAATACGTTAAAAATAAAAAATCCCCACATTTACGATATCATACAAATATAAACAACAAAATAATCATTAAAATTAAGAAATAAAATAATGAAAAAAACACCTCCCATAAAAAAAATACATCGCGCGTGCATACGTGTTGGCGCAAAGACGAAACGAGGAGTGGAGCGAAATAGAAGAGGAGGACATTTACAATTAGCTCGGGCGGAGAGCGCCGGCATCGATTGTGCCGGGGCGCTATGCGCGCGCGCGCTTTTTCAACGGCTTCTTGTTATATTGTGCGCTTGCTACGTACGTGTGTTTGCGCGTATATAAGTTTGCCATGGCGTCATAACGATGAGCGGGAAATTGAATCGGTGCAGAGAATGAGAGAAAGAGAGAGAGAGAGAGAGTAAAAAAAGCACGCGGCTTTCGCTTTTAATTTTCGACGATTCTTTAATTTATGGCGAGCTGCGGTTCTAAAAAAAATGAGGTTTGTGTGTGTGTGTGTGCATGCGAGGATAGCGGATGGAGAATATTTTCCACGACAGTGAGTTGACGAGAGAGAGAGAGAGAGAGAGAGAGAGAGAGAGAGAAAGGAAAAGAGAAGGATGTTGAAAATGTGGAGCATGTGACGGTTTATTGGAAAAGTTTATTTGTACTTTTATTTTTTTTCTGGTTATTTAGGTGAGTTAAAATAGGAATGGCTTCTTTTTTTACGAAATTATTCATTGAATAAAAAATCGTTTTTTAGAAAAAGTGTGCAAATGATAATAAATTCAGAGATTTATTTAAGTGATTTTTCTTTATAATTTGAAAGATTAATTATTCATCTTGTGATGATTCATGCAAGTTTTGTGAAATTTCAATTCGAGTAATATGAAAAATGAATAATATAAAGAGACGCCATTTGTCAGTACGTAAATTAAGAATATATTTTCGCTGGGAATAATTTATCGTCGTTTAATTAACTTTAACGTGTTAAATTAGCTTATAAATACATCAAAGAAGTTGTTGTAAAAAAAAATTCAATTGTAGAAACCAAAATTCAATTGTAGAAGCCAAATCATACGAGTAAAATCGATGACTCGCGATAGCACAAAAACTCGAAGCTCGCATACAATTAAACCTCAAGGATCGAATTTTCTCATTCGTCGAAAAGCCACCGTACCTTCTTTTCCTTTTCATACACATGTACGCGAAATAACGCGTTCACCGAGTAACGCATTCGAACGGAAGCGCTTTCAAGTTCCCGTGCGACTTGCCGTATACTCCCTTTTTCTTTTGTGTACGCGCGCATTGAAAGCTTTGCTCGAGGTCCTCTTGAATTTTGGCTTCGTCCATGAAATCGTCGGTTCGGTTCCTCTCGCTGAGAACCCAAAATTTTCTTTACAAAGCTTATTTTCGTCGTTTCTTTCTCCCTCTTTTTTTTTTAATTTAGTCGCGACTCTTTAGTCGATTAACGATTTTATTTTGCCGGTGGGTTATTGTATATTTTCGGTGATTGAGAAAAAACTCGACGTACTTTTACGTCTACTTGCTCTTATTCGTTTTAAAAAAATATTTTTTGTTTAAAGGAGAATAGATTTCATTGCAGGTGAATAGGAATATTTTTCGAGACGGTTTATTTTCGGTTTTGAGATAAACAATAAGTTACGTAACAATGTAGCATAAAAAACGATACGATAAATTAATTTTATTTACGCAATAAGATCATGATTGTATATTAAAATAATTAATAACACTTAATTTCAAAAAATCTCATTGTATTCTTGCGGCATTATTTCCACGTAGAACGTAATAACAATAATACATGCAAAAACGCGCTTCAGCGCGTGAAAAACGAGCGCAGCTTTATAAGGCAGTAGGCAAATCTTAAACGACAGCTAGAAATATCTCATCGGATTAGAGAGAAAGAAAGAACAACAGCGGAGAGAAAGAGCTTTCTATACAAAGCGAAACCAAATCTTCGCGAATCCCATCTCTATCTCTCTCAACGGCGCATATAGCATTCGATTTAATAGGAGAAACGTCGCGGAAGACGAATCAAAGCGTCGTAAATGATTTCTCCGGAGAGGATAGAAGGGCAAATCATATTCTGTAACCAGACAGCGAGAGAAAGAGAATTATACGTCTACGTATATATGTACACATAATGGCATTGGAGAAGCCGACGTTCACTCGCGGGCATTTTCCCTTCGCGACGCAACTTTGCGAGCGAGTTAAAATATGCAAATGCCGAGAAGCCCCGAGATTACGCCCTCGAAATCCAAGGAGCTGAGAGGAAAATTCCGCGTCGTGCTCGGATAAGTCGAGTGGAGAATTTTTGGAGGAGTGTCTTTTATTCAGTTTTTTCCTTTTTTTTTTTTCAAAGGATTAAAAATTAAATTTTTTGCCTGTTTGCAGAATTTTTCTTTGAGTTTGAAAAATTTGTTTTAAGCGTCACAAAGTAATGTTAAATATTAGTCGCGAAAAGTAAACGAAGTTTTTAAGAAAATGAATCAGATTATTTTTTTATTCTTTTCGTTCGTCGTTATAATATCACAATTTTTCATATTTAACATAAAATTTTTATCATTCTAACTATATTTTCATTAGCTATATTAGAGTAACGTAGGAAAAATCCAAAATTACTTTCCTTATTTTCAGTGTAAAATTTTTGAAATTTAAAGAAAGAATTAAATCGTAATCAATATCACCTATTTCTGTTATGTAAATACGATTACGCTTTACAATTAAACAATATTCATAAATTTTCCTAGTCTTACTCGGAATTTACGTCGGCAAAATTTTTTTCGAAATCCGCATTTTTTATTCGCCGAATATCGATAAATTTTCCCACGTAATTCCTGGAACACCGTAGTAAAAATCTCATTCATCGTTTTCCATCGATGATTTTTCTCGCGCAACAGCACTTTAAGCCTTTTTTAAATCTAGATGGAAAACCCGAGAAAAATACGCACAACATATTCGATCCTCGCAACTTCTTTCCCTTCGTCTTATAATCTTTCGCGTTCTTCTTCGTGTATATATATATATATATATAAATTGAGGGTGACGAAGATAACGAGATTAAAACAGAGAAACGCGCTAGAAGAACGGATTACCCGTTTACCTTTCGATTAAGCGTTTCGATTTCCATGCCACGCCTGTGCTTTTAATGGTAATCAGGGTAAAAGAAAGGGAGAGAGACTCGAAGAAATTGACGTTGGACTAATTTTGCGAAGAAAGGCGTAAGCTTGCATTGTATATTAATATGTGAAATTCTCAGTATGAATGTATTGTTAACTTGTCGCAAAGTGCTTGTTTTTCGAGTTACCCAGGAGATGGAACTTACAATGTTAATTCTTCAAATACAACTTTCAAGTTAATAAATAGATTTAATTTTCACATAATTAAAGAATGAACGTAAATATAAATTGGTCGCGTTTAAGATTTCGATATTGTAATGCTCACATTTGACGTTATTTATTTTATGTATATTATTAAAAAAATTTTTTTTTTCGATTTTTCATAAAAATCGATAATGTTTTTCAATTAAAAAATTATACTTCACATTTGATATTCAAACAAAATCAACCTTTTGTCATAAATTGGAACAAAGTTACTCGTTTCATAAACTTGTTACATCAACGAACGATAAAGCTTAAAAATAGAAATAATTCCAAAGCAAGTTACTCTCTCTTCATTCTCCCCCCCCCCCCACCCCCACCCACAAACACCCACATACATACATACATAGAGGTGCGCGTAGCATTAACGTTTTGTAATAAGCTTTACAAAAAAACAAAGTGTTCAGTCTTGCGCAACGCATCGGTTAAATTCGGCCGGTGCAGCGCTTTGATCGTAAGGGAACAACGCATCCTACAACGAGTCCCCTTGTAACCGGAGAATGCGCGTACAACAATCGATACGACCAAGCGGCGACGACGCGTTCATGTGGACTATCCGCGTCGACTGGACCCCAATCGATGAAAGGGTTGCTCTTTCTCTCTCTCTCTCTCTCTCTCTTCATGAACTTATGTACGTTTTTAATTTGTCTTGTACTGGAAATTTTCTCATCCACGTGAGTCGCCCGCCGCTTGTGGCAGCTTTTTCGCCGATTTGTAGCATTGCAGAGAAATGGTTAAACCTGTATTTAAATATGTAAAAAAAAATTGATTTGAGAGCGTAGATATAATTATGAAAACTGCTTGTTAATAATTATGTAAAATGATGTGAACTGTTGAAATTCCAGTAAGGTCAATTTTTTAACGAGTTAAAGTTTAATTTCTTTTTATTATATAAAGTTTTTTAACTGTTGAATATTTTATTATTTATCTACGCATAACGTAATATAACGCAATAATAAATATTTGTACACAAACAAAATTTTCAATCTATAAATATGAAAATTCAAGTTATTTGTTATCGATTTGTTCAAACAACAAAGAAGTCTAGCACGAGCTTACGGCGAGTACGAAGAATAACGAGATCAAAATAATACAACTTTTCATTCGTGCTACGCCAAATCTTTTCTTTATTCTATTAACAATGAGAATTCATACCGGCATTCTGTCCAAAGTATTTCGCGTCGTCGAAGTTTTCGCATCTCATGCGCACGCGAGAGAAAAGAAGAGCAAAAAAAAAAAAAAAAAAATGCAGCGCCACACTCGGTCAAAGCAGAAATAAGAGGGTCGCTTTGAATGGGGGCGGAGTGTCGTTTCTACGAAGAGAAAACGAGGGACGAAAAGACAGAAAGGAAGAGGGGGGAGAGGGAGGGGGAGGCAAATGATGTCACAGCGGGAAGTCGTCGCTAATTTAATGACTACTGATTGGCTATGCATGAGGTACGTTGAATGGCCACTCGAAAAGGGACGGATGTATCCCTCCTTTTTTCTTCACCCCTCTCCCCCTTCCTTTTTGCCCTTCATATGTGTTTGTCGGAGGAGGCGGAGGGGAAAGATATGCGCGGATTGACAAGCTGCGGGCGGTGATGTGACGTCTGCGCATATACGCACGCGTGTGAGTGTGTGAGTGCAGAGCAAGCGACGATTAACCAAAACCATTTTGATGTTTTCCCTGACTCGCGTGGAAGTTAAAGGGTTCGGGCGTGTAACCCTGTGATTTTCCAGGTCGACGTGCGCCCGGCCGTGATACGAAGTAATATTCCAGCGGCGGAAGTAGTTTTGGGGTTTATGCTGGATAAGGATATTTCGACGCTTGTGTATATGTGAGCGTTTGAACCGAATATTTGATAATCAGGAAATTTGTCTGGAATTAACGAGAATGATTCGCCAATAATTTTAGGACTAAACTATTCCCTATAACTTTTTATTGGTAATAATTTTGTTGTTGGTTTAAATAATATAACATTTGTCGAATACTTTACAGCTTAGATATTTAAAAGATAATAAAAATCTATCGTTTAAATATTTTTAAGTATTTTTAAACACTAATAGAGTTTTTACACCGATACACCAGATTCTTTAAATTAAAATCGGTAAAGTTTTTACATAAAAGTCTGTATAAGGTAAATTTACCAGAAGAAATAGACGCCGCCGCAATTTTCCATGAAGTCACGTTCAACCTTTTATTCATTTTCAACGCTTCGCCGCTGACACGGTCGATAACACTTTATGCCGAAGCCAATCAATAGAGCGCGGATTTCTCAACTAATTTAACCTCTTCATGAATGAATAATGCTAGTGCATTATTAATCGCTTTGAGCGAGGATAATATTACGATCAAAGATTGATTTATTGAGAATGTTTAATTTTTCCCGTAACTTTATTAAAATAAATAGAACGATTTCAAAAACTTTATTGTTTGATAACTTCGTTGTCAAAATTTATCGTTCTTCCAACCTTTGTTAAATTGAACTATGAATTTTCGATCGTGGATCGTAAATCGTAGATTTGGACTTTTGAAAAAAATGAAGTTAACATAAGTAATAAGCGTTCGATTTTAACTTATGAAAAACTTTAAAAAATTTTATTTTTCCACCGTTCATTTTCGCGGAACTAAATGATTTTACCCCCGCCCACGTTACACGTCAGCATACGTATCAGCAAAATATCGAGCCGCCGCGGAAAGACCGAAACGAGGGTACGAGACGAACTCATCGTAAGGGCGATTGACGAAGCCCCGAGTACAGTAGAATAGAGGGAATGGAGAAGGGGGATGCAATATGACCCTCTTCTACGTCGAGCTGAAAGGCTCGCTTGATCCGGTTGCACGTGTGCGCTCGAGTCTGGCTACCGGTTCTCTCTCTCTCTTTCTCTCTCTATCTCTTTTTCTCTCTGCGAGAATGGCGCGCCGGCGTTCGGCGAGATTGCATATATACCGACGGGAATATAGAAGCATGTGGGGAGGGTTGGAAAGAAAGGAGAACCGGATGATAATAAGGTGTGGGCTGGAAAATTTTATTGTTTAATCCGAGTGTTGAAAATTGTTTAGGATGCTTTCATGGTTAAGGGTTTATTGGTTTCGGAATAATGAACGCATTGTTTCTGCGATCAAAGTTTATTATTAAATGAAAAGTTAGAAATTGTAAATAGTGTTGCTGTTTGCACAACTTTGGTTGTGTGATTGTAATTTTTTAAGAATTGCTACAGCGTGAAATTAAATGAAAGTATAAAAAAATGTGTTTTTTATTATTTTTAATACTTGTAATTTGTATTTGTTGTAAATATAAATTTATAACATTTGATAAAGTGCTATTTCGATTAAAGATATAAATTTTAGTATTGAATATAAAATAATCTAATTTTATCAATAATAGATTCTGTAGATATACTTATATTTAAAGATGGATTAAAAATATTTGATTGTTCTCGTTAAAATAATACAAAAGTACAATACCGACGTATTTAAAAATCACATTCAGGCTCGAAAACGTCATTCGCCATTTTAATCTTTAATAAAATAAATGTTTTGATCTGCCATTCTTTCTATTCTTTGCTTTCATTTAAAGCCTCATTGAAAAACATGCACACGCTCTAGTACGATGACAAAAAAAAAACGAAGGAGAAAAATACTTCCAGCAAAGAATACGACGGAGTTGATGATAATATTGCGGCGAGAGGCAAAACAATAGATGTTGAAATTGTAAAATTAGACAAGGGATCGTCTGCTTGCGATCGGTGGCTTTGCTAAATGAGACTCTCGGTGAATAATTGACGAATAATTCATTCTTTTTATTATCTTATTAATGATAGCTACATGTTAACATTCAGAATTTTAATGCAAAATGTAGATGAAAATATTTTAGCATGATAAAAATAAACTTTTTGAGTGGCTACTTAAAAGCTATATTTATCAACAATTTTTTATCCTTAAAATTATACGTACGAAAATAAAAGTTAATATGAACAATTTAAAACGTTCTCTTACTGCAATCAACCCTCATGGATTTCTCGCTTACTTATTTATCTTTACTTACCCATAACTTACTTAGTTTCACGATGTCAGTTATACACGAGTAAATATTTTACGAGAGGAGAATTTCACGAAGTACAAAAGCTTGCAACTTCAAACGCAGACGCGAATTTGATCAACTACACCAATAACCAAAGATAATGGAGGAGAGAAAGATAGAAGGTTAAATTAGTGCACGTATCGTAATATATAGTATCGCAAAAATTGGAATGGGGGAAGGGGGGTAAGAGCATAGATTCGAACGAAGCATGAGTCATACTTTTCATCTCCCTTTCTTGCATTCTCTCTCTCTCTCTCTCTCTCTCTCTCTCTTTCCTCTTCCTCTTTTTCTCTCGTGTACAAAACGATATAGTAAAATCATCATCGGCTATAGTTACCAATACACGTGTGTGGACCTCCATCCGAAATTCGGGGCCTCGTCTAACTTACGAATACATTCGATCCGACGTAAATGCAGTAGTAACCCCTTGGGCTTTTATGTCCGCGTATGTATATAGCTAGCGTACGAAGCGTTTCCATCACGCATGCACACGTTGCGGTTTAGAGGGATGTAGAGAAACGGAAAGAGGTTCCGTTCTCTTCGACTTATGAATTATTCGGTAGATTCTACGATATCGCAGTGATTACTGCACTTAATTGTTCTCTCTCTCTCTATCTCTATCTCTATCTCTCGGTTAATCGTGCATTGTGCTTACGTCTATTTACGCAACGGCTGCCTGTTGCGATGTATATGTGACGAGCAGACGGCGGATATTGTTCGTATAAGCTGAATGAGCGCGAATTGATAGCGCCCGATATGTGTATTAGGAGCTTCGTAAATATTTTCTAGTAAACGCTGACATTGAAGGAATTGGTTTGACGATAAACATTACCCTAGGATCACCATAGACATTTCGGATTGCAGGAAAGATAATAAAGTTTTTCAGCGTATATTAAATTCAAAAACGTTTCTTTAAAATTTCATTGTTTATTCAGACAATAGCCACGAAGTTTAAGTGTCATTATAATTATATATTTTAGATAGAACACGAATTCAATGGTTAGTTATGGTAATGCAAAGAGTACAGCAAATTAGTTATTAATGTAATTAAGAGTGAAAAAAATCAAAGAAATTAATCAATCAACGGATCCAATTACAATTTTATTGAAAACTTTCCTCTCACCTCGATCGCCGGCATCCCCGATGCGATTAACGAACGAGCGGGCAATCGCTCGTTGGTAAACTCTAGAAATCTCGTTTTCGCACACCTCCTACTCACATACGCGCACGGAGACTCGTACGCAAATCTCTCCTTCGAACGCGCGCGGACGATAACCGCGAAAAGAGAAACGCTTCTATACACTCGTCGCCGGTTGGCAAAGTATACGCGCGGCTCAGGGCTCAATTATTCCGTGACTTATAACGGCGTGAACTTAATGCCCGCCGCGCACTCGTTCGCTCGCAGAAAGAGAGCTTTGCATTTTCGGGGGATATTTTGGGGGCGCGATAGGGGTGGTAACGTAATCCATTTATATTCAGATTTACTTTTTGTCCTTCTGCGCCGATGATATACGTATACGTTTTATCATCCTCCGTTCTTAACTTTGCATTTGCACGCTGCAGTTGGTATGGGGATACCTACGGCTGAGCGATTAATTGCACTTTGACAGATGGCGGAATGAATGGATGCTAATGGAATTTAGTTTTACCTCTTTTATTTAAAAATATGTATATTACAAAATGCTTATATCATTTTTTTTTTTTTTTTTTTTTGCTATAAAAACTCGTAAAGTTTATGAGTATAAAATATGTATTAATAATAATTGTGTACTTGTTTAAACTGTTTCTATATTTTCAATTTCTACTTAATATATTGTATCACAGATATTGTAATTCATACTGTTTAAATGATTCTAATATTTATAAAAATACAACTTGAATATGTTCATAAATAATATTTTTATTTTTTATTTTTCTAGAAATGTAAGCGAGTAAAATAACATGTGTATAGAAAAAGTAATAAATTGTATACAAAGGAAAGTAACGATATCGATTAGAAGTAATGAGTGACTCGTGCCTAGTCTTCTCTCCAAGGTAAGGTAAGTAAAGTATATTATATAATTTAATGCGTGATAGTAAAATTTTATTTTTAAATTATATAATTATTAGTTTACTGTATACGTATTATAACAGTTAAATAATTTATCACAAAATTGAATCTGAAGAATTACCCAGTTTTTTAATAATATTGCACAATTATTAATTTAACCACTTGGCTTAGTACCCTTTATTAAAATATTTTAAAAAATGCTTCATTTATACCCCTCATACGATTGAAAAAAAATAAATAAATAAATAAATAAACAAAAGGAAAGATTAATGATGCATCATCGTAAAACAATAATAATTCCTCAAACATGTTTCGCGCAGTAATCCGAACAACGAATCAACCAACGGCAGAATTTAAAACGATTCGTCCTTTGGAACGCGCGGAGGAGGCGCAGTCCTTGTAATATCGTACCCTCGAGCACGCGAGCAACGCGCGGGCATTCACGATCTTGAGGTTTCGATTTGTGGCTAAGAGATAGAGAGAGAAAGAGAGAGAGAGGTGGAGGGGGGGGGGAGAGGGAGGAAATCGCGCACGTACATAGACATTGCATTTCGCGTGTTTTCCATTCCTGGGATGCGCGAGTACGTCTAAACCTTTGTGTCGGCGTCACTGCGTGCAGGTAACGTAGATGGCGATGATGCGAAATGTGGTGTGTGGGTTTGACATTGTATATAGAGTAGAAGACAAAAGTTGATTCGATTAAAAGACGAAGCATCGTCGATTTGTTTTCTTACTTCTTTATTGCATTGAATAAATATTTATTGATGAGTTTCGGTAATTATTTTATTCTTTGTTACTTAAAAGACTATTTTAATAAATTTTTATTGCATTACAATCTGTTTTTGTAAGGTATATTCTTTATAAGAATTATTGAATTATATTACGTTATTTACTATACAAACTGCAAAATAGTATTAATTTTGTCATAGAACGTTGTTATGTCATTCTAACTTTTAATTTTCAATGAGAAACTAATTTAAATAAACAACCCAAATAATTTTCTTGGATAAAAAAAAAAGTGAACTCTTCCTTTCACACAATTATTTATCGCGCGCAAAGGATGTGCATACGCTTAAAAAAAAAAAAAAAAAAAAAAAAAAAAAAAAAGACAACAATTATGGTAAAACTCCTCCCACAAATAACCTGCGTGGATCGCAAAAACGCAGTAAAATAGCGATTTTCCCGTGCAAGCGCGAGAAACGCAATGAGAAGAACTACTACCATAGCAAAGTATACAAAGAAAGAATAAATAGCTGTTCAAAGCGAACGTCGAGTGGCATTTCAAATGCATCGGATATGCGCGTACGTAGTCACGCGCCCGTGTGTGTGCGTTCGAGTTTGCGTGCGCGCGTGTTTTAGAGAGAATCGGAAATGCAAAAGAACACTCGGCGAGCCGAACAATTTTCCCGTAGCCCGTGGTTTAAGCCCTTGGACTCGTGGATCATGTAAATGATCGAATTAATAATGATGGCCTTGATGATGACGAGGATGAAGATTGAAATTGCCGCTGGAGCGTCCCACGATACTTTGAATCGTTCGAGCGTGTGATTCGGGAAACCAGGGAGGATTTGCGTTTCGTTTGGGATTTTCGGAGGGGTTTTTTTAGAGTATGAATAGGGTTTTGCAATAATATTACGAAGCGTTCAAAAGATATGAATACATTTTGTGAATTTGTATAAAACATCAAAACGGATATTGCGGATTTGGTAAATGATTTTGGTTTTTATGCCGTACATTTTTAATCTTTTAAATTCTCTTCATGTAAAAGTATCTTAATATTGCTTCAATCATATTTGAATCAGTTGAATTTATAAACGATTAATGATGAAATAAAAATATGTATTTTTATGCAGGTTTCAATTAGAAAAGTATAATAAATATTTTTAAATTTTACTATTATTTTAGACAGGCTTAATTAAAAACAAAAATAATGTATTTAATAACAAGTTTCAAGACAAAAAATATGATTATATTTTCGGGATTTCATTCATTTAATGTATTTCAAACGTTAATTCTTTAAAACATTTGGAACAAGTCTGGAATACGAATTGTAGAATCAATATATTTAAAATTTTTAGCACAAAATGTTTTAAATATTTAAATGTGAAAGTAGGTCTGATAGCAATTTCACCGTTTTATATTTAAATAATAAAATCGATAATTTAAAATACTTTATTTATGGATTATCCACTCACGCAAACTTTATGAATGTTTATAATCTATCGAATTTTTAACCGTAAAAATGCTTCTATTTCAAGTATTACTTTCAATATTACGCAGAAACAATTTCTCTGAATTCTCGATTGTGTATATTAAACTATTACAAGGGGATCGTCAATCCTTCGAGCTAGCAATTTTCTTTGATGCATGATAAATGCTTCGTTACGTATGGATTTTATTCCAGAAATGCATGAGTTTTGATTTAGTAACGGACTATGTTATCAAGTGAAATATTGTTCAGAAGTAATAAAAATCCGATCGTTTGATTTTATTTGCTTTCACAAAGTTAAATTTTTGAATACGAAAAATATTAAAATTCAACGAAACAAAAAAGATATCACAATTGTTAAAAATAAAATAAAATTCAATAAATATATTTTTAGCAGCAAGAACTGCAAAAGACCGACCAAATAAAGAGTTCCAATCTCGAATATATTTTAAACACCAAAAAATGTTAAACTCGTTCACCAACTCACATACTTCGTTCTACAACCCCATATTAAAGCATTCTCGATAGGATGATCTAAAAAAAAAAAAAAAAAAAAACAAGAAAAAATTCTGAGTAAACACTGAAAGATAAAAAAAGGTCCAGTAACAATAAGTTCCGAAGCACTTATTAAAAACTATCAAACCGATGGGATCACAAAGTGTCGCGCATCTACTATATCGAACGACAATGCCTTCAAATGAGCATAATCTGAAGCTTTGTCCCCCTCCTCCCCTCATGGATTAACTAAGAGACGCACGCGCTCGTAATATCTCTGCTGCAGCTCTCTCTCTCTCTCTCTCTCGGCGCTTATATAAATACACGCATACGCATAAGCGTCAATCAAGTCCCTCCGCGCGTTCGTGTCAGTCTCGTTAGGGAGAAGCACCGAAAGAAAGACGGAGATATGCGCTGTTTTTTTTTTTTTTTTTTTTTTTTCGTTCGATGGAACCCTTAGCGATGGGTGAGTAAAGTGGGAGATGGAAGGATGTACAGTTATGGTAGCTGCAGTTATATTTAATTGTGGACCGATCAATCTGTCGAATTTATGCGTTAACGTCGATTGTTCGAACGAAGTTTTCGTTGTATGCAAAGAGAGTGGATAAAGCGCTTGAACCTTGTACGGTTAAATTTGTGTATTTGATTTATATACATGGGGACTGCGAAAAATGCTTTTTCAAATATGAATAATGGTTGGTTACGCAAAAAATGTATCCTCAATTTGTTTTATTTTCGAGTAGTGTTACTTACTTTTATATTGTAAGTATTAAACTTAACGGTTTATTGTCTTACCTGAAACAGAAAAATACAATCATATTTTATTAAATTATTTAAAAAAATAGTATTTATAATTACTGACATTTTCAATAAATACAAGAAATTTGTGAAAAATTTAAAATACATTTTAAAAATTTATTAATTTATTTAAAATATAAAATTTATAATGAAATAATATACGCGTTTCAAAATATGCCATTAAAATTAAAATTTCATTAAAAACAATTTTATAAAAAAATATTAAAATGAATGAAGGATATAATATAATAAAAAATATTACAGCCAAATTTTATATGCAGATTAAAATTATATTTTAAAATTTCATTTGCATAAATAAATTATTTAACGGTGCAATTTTCGCAATAAAAAAACTTTGAAAATTTCCGTTACAAACTTTATCATCAGCTATACTCGATCTAAAATAAAAAGTGAAAGTATATCGACATATGCTCTACCCTTATGAACTATGAAAGCCCAATCATATCTCCGTGTACGCATCCTCGGGAACTATTCATAGCGATCGACCGATAAGAAACTCCTGGGCTCTTGTATGTCTATACCATCGCTATACATATATATGTGCAAGAGAGACAAGATAGCAACAGCAGTCCAACGACGCCCGTATAACGAGGTTTTGAAGTTTGTTTGGCTTTGAAGGTTCTCTCTCTCTCTTTCTCTTTCTCTTTCTATCTTTTTTTCTTTCGTCGTTCTCTCATCGTGGCTCCTTTCACGCGCAGTCATGTAAAAGAGTCACGTGCGGCGCGTGGCGACGAAACACCCGGAGAAAAAAAAGCCAAAAAGAAATAAACGAAAGGGCAAGAAATAAAAGGAAACGGCATGAGAGAGCAAACACGGAGAGAAGACGAGAAGAGTAAGGGAGAAGCGCCACACGCAAGGTGCAAAGAGCCGAAACAAGACCAGGTGCAAGATACGAGAGTAGAAAAAAAGGTCGCGCGGGACTTTTTTTTTCTTAGGGTAGCCCAAGGCCAAAACGTCGTCTATGATCTGGACCGAGCGAGTAACGCGGAGCTTAAAGTAGTTCGATTGCGTAATCGAATTTGGCGAATTCGCCCAAGGCTCTTCGTTCCTCGAACGGTATAGTTATTGTGCACGAGTGAGAGATAGAGAAGGGAAATTGGATGGTGCGCGTGATGAGATTTTGGGTCGTCTGCTGATGGAAAATTAGAATTAATAATATGTATGAAATAAAAATTTATATAAGTTTTCCATCGGGATATAAAAAAATTTAATATTATGTTTTGATAAATTAATCAGCCCTCCATAAAATTGATTATTTTTTTATTGATTTAAATATTTAGATTACTTTTATCATTCATTTAAGTAAATCAGATTCTATTTTAGGTAAGAATAGAAGCCATGCAATTATTAGAAAGCTAGGTATTTTCAATTAAAGATAATTAAATTGGCACGCTTCTGAAAATCCGTTTCTTTGTATTTTTAGAAATGCTACGATTGAAAAATTTAATTAATCCAGTTTTGAGAATAACCATGCAGTTCAGGGATATAAATGGTTCGAGTTCCTTCATCGAATCATAATCCACATAAATTACATAATGATTGATCCGTTAAACGAGGAAAACCAAATGTCCCTTTTCACACCAATACCCTCGAACGAATCTCAACGGCGTCTTATAAAAAAGGAAAGAAAAAAAAAGAAAAGGGTTAAAGAAGGGGCAGCAAGAAGAAGCTCGTATTAGAAACCACGAGAATGCCGGCATGTAACCCATGGTATATTTCATTGCGAGAAGGGTATCACCGATACCACCATCCCAGACTCCTCGAGACTAACCAAATATCTTTGCATACTCGATTAGGTTCGTCCGGAAATTTGGGGCCGGCAAAATGCTTAGAGAGAGTAAGAGAGAGAGAGAGAGAGAGAGAGAGAGAGAGAGAGGAGAGGGAAAGATAGACAAGCCCCTATCTTGAGAGTTTACGTCTGACGCTTCTTCGAGGAAAGAGAGAGATAGAGAAGGGGAAATCGCAATGGAGGCAAATTAAATTTGCCACCGAGTGCTGTTTGCTTTTTGGTTACCGGCTCTTTCCATTAGGATAACTCGGTTGTAACGCACTCGGCTATACGCTCGCGTTCGAAGCTAGTGTAATATCCTGAAAGAGAAGATTCGAAGAATAGCCGTTTCCTTGTAAGAGTTTAGTCTAAGATACGGTTAACGAAAACCTTACTCGGGTAAATTGGATTCGTATGAGAAATTCGCGAGAGTTTGCAAAAAAATATTTTACTTGAAAAGTAGGTTTTAGATGGTGCCGTTTCAAATTGCAGTTGTTAAATCGAAGACAAATTTTTTTCTATTTTTTTTTTTTTTTTTTGTTACTAAAAATTTTCCAATAACGGTTCATCCGGAAGAGGATTTTATACTTTTTACATGCAAGTAAGATTAATTCCGACGGTAATGTAATATTTTTATGATCTTGTCCAAGCTTATCGAAATTTCTGAGGAAAATGTGAGTTTACTTTCTGTGTAATCGAATATGATCTTTTCGTTACAATTGAATGAAGATACGATTTCTATTTGATAGTACGATAAGGCGTTTAATAAGGGCATGCGGGTCATTCGCGAGGATTACGGTAACGTCCGAATATAACAACAAATAAAACATTCAAAAGCAATCACAGAGACGAAGGTAAAAAAGTTTTACGACAACGTCTCACTTTATTATAATGAGATAAAAGTTTGTAAACGTTGTCTAGAATCTCAATCGTTTTCTTAGAATATTACCGTACGAAAGAAATTCCTGAACATGAAATTTCAAAGTTATTCACCTTAATTTTGAGAAATTTTATAAATTATTTATTGATTCATTTGGTAATTTCAAAAGTATTGAATTTTAAATAACAGTTAATTATGAAAGCAATACTATTTACTACTAAATGTTGAATATGCTATTATCATTAACATTAACCACATTTGTATGTAATAATATTGTTTGAATTTAAAAACAATTATTTATCTTAATATCTATTGGAACAATTTGAGTACCGATCAAGAAAATTCAATGTCAAAAAATTTACTAAAAGAACGAGACGAAGTACTAGTAAAAATAATGTCAACGTAGAGTCACACGCTACATCGCCGAACGGAGCGCCACTGCAAATAGACACGTATATGTATATTGAAAGAACGGCGCAATCGCAAGACAAAAAAGTAGGACTCGAAATCGAGCCAAAAAAATGCCGAGCGTCGCGGCTTTGCTCGCCTTTTTTTATCACTCGCCCACTTTGGGCATTTGCAGCTCGTCTCGGCTAGTACTCGTACGTTTTATACCTTTTCTTTTTTTTTTTGCTTTTTTCTCCTTTTCTATCTATATATGCTCCTTTTGATCTTTCTTTTTTTTTTTACTTTTTTTTCTTTCTTTTCATAATGTATATGCATACGTACAAATGTATGTGTATGTATATTTGTGTGTGCATTTTTTTTATGCACGAACTTTTCGCCAATCCCGTAAGAACTATCGGTGCTTCTAAGGCATATTATACGGCTTCGAAAGTCTTGCCAGAAACATTTTTCCCACAAGCTTTGTCTCGTGATTTTTTATATCTGTAGATTATGATATATAGTGTTATAAAACAGATTTTATTGTAAAAGAATATTCTAGAAGTAAATTTCACTTTTTACTTACGTAATAAATTATTTTTATCATACATCAATAAACATTTTATCATAATTAATTTTTAATTGTTGTGTTAAACAATTTAAAAATTAATATAAAATTTATATATAACGTTAATTGATTTGAACTTGTAATTTAAGTAACTACTTCGAAATAAAATATGCACAAGTACGTATTATTTATTGTTAGTACAAAAAATAATAAATATCTTACGTTTTTATTAATTATATATATGATCTTTAAGTTACTATTACTTAAATTCTTACAGTTACCATGAAAAATTTCGATCTTTAAGACTAATGCACTATGAATTTACGTTACCACGATAAAGATAAAGATGGTAGAATAACGACGCATACAAGTCATAATTCTATACAAGAAATTTTCTCTCTTCCTTTCTTCTCTTTGTTCTCGTTCTCTCTCTCTCTCTCACTCACTTGCAGACTATCCCACAAGATCAAAGACGTATTGTCGAGGACTACTTCTCTTTCTCCTTATACTCAATATCTCCCTCCCTCTTTCTTTCTTTCTCTTGCTGCGGCTTCGCTAAATGAAACCTATTTCTTCGTGCTCAATTTTATAAAATATAAAAAGATCCGCACGCTAATATTTTCCTCCCGATCTCTCCACCTCCCTTTCTTTCACCTCGTGCTATGGCCATTCAAGACATCCTTTTTTTTTTTTTTTTTTTCTTATCAAAGTCTTATGTATAATTATGTCGTCGGTCTATGTCACGCGGGTTCGTGTGCAGGAAAAATTATTTACTTTATATTATTTATTTTTATTTAATTTTATATTCACTTTTAACGTAAAGAAAAAGATAATAAAATTCTATTAAAATCAAATTGTGTAATAAACGAGCAAACGAATGAGTGACTTAACAAGGACAAAAACTTGACACGCTTACCATTTGCATTAAATTATCTATCGCGAGAAAAGAGCAAATCCATTAATTCAACATTGTTACAGGCTGTAATTATTATTTTAATTATTATTTCATTACTTTATAATCGACGGCATTGTTTGTTCGCTTCGATAATTCAATATATTTTTTATTTCGCGGGTCAGCGCATTGAGCAATAGAACTCCCCCCCCCCCCTCTCCTCCGGTAAAAATTATTAATTGCATCGCACTTAACTGCATCGTAAATAGCAAAGGAAAACGTCTATTGCAAGTCTAAGCAAAGCAATCAATGTCTGAGTGAAAGGCGTTTCTCCTTGAGGAGGAAACAAAGTTTGCCATGAAGTTGCAATGATTTTTTTACTCCGTCGGACGAAATAACGAATGGTTACGTCGTTTACTTTTTCTTTTTTTGTTGTTTCTTATTTTTTATTTTTTTAAAATGGTCAATAACTGTTATTAATTATTATTTCGGATTCTTGATTGAAAATCAATTAGAAAATTATGAATTTTATATATTATATATATATATATATATACATTTTTACGGTAACATGATTAATAACTTATCTCTTATATAAATATATATATTTTTTTATTTTTATAGCTTCATAAATTTATAATTATTATAAAATATAAATATTTATGCGCGTTATTGTAATTAAATTAAAGCTTTTATCGATTAAAATTCTAATCGACGCCACTAATCAAATCGCGCACGCTTGTTATCTGCCATCTAGGTATTATTAAAGAGTGTAAATATGATTTACAATCTTATCTCTGTTAATAGACTTCGTTATATTGTAATTTAGAAAGTTCAAAAGTAAAACAGTCGGTATACCTCTTTCTTTCCGCGAACGTCTCTTATATTTCTTTTTTTAGCCTCATTACGCAACCGCGTAAACGACCTCCTTATTTTAAAAAAGAAAAAAAAGAAGACGAGTATTATCGTGTATAGCACCTGTTCAATATCAATTTCCATCGAACGAGCAGAAAAAAATATCTCTTTCGCTTTTTCTTTGGCGCGCGCAGCGGGCTATAAACCCGATGATTTCCCCTTCTATACTCGTTCGTCTCCGAGGCTCAAAATATCGATTAGCCGAAGGAAGGGCCGGGACTCCCTGAAAAAAAAAGGACAGTTTCCCGACGAGGCAAAGGGAGAGATGGCGCTTGTTCCGTCGACTCATCTTTCCGTGGCGCGTGAGAAATTCCCGATGGAGATATAAATATATAAAAAATGCCGCGTGCGAACGATATGAGATTACTGGAAAATTTCGATGCGTAACAAAAGTTGCGATACGGTGCAGTGGGAATTAAGTGTTACTGATTTTTGTATTGTGTGCACAATTGGGCACAGTTGAACTTTTTATTAATTTAGAAATTAAATTAACGAATCACTATTTAGTACAATGAAATCTTGTAAATCATAACGTAAAAAGGTTAGTAAGCCTTACGTTTACTTTAACTGAGATTTTACAGAATCAATTATTAATAACGACGCAGAGAAAAGTATCAGATAAAATTCGAAAGATCGACGTGGATAAGAGCCGAGAAAGGATATCAGATCACGCAATCCCATCGCACGTTTTTTGTTTTTTTTCTTTAGCACAAATTAGCGTAGAAGTACCGTTGGTTCATTTTAGAAGCGACCTCGAGCCGCGATTACAATCGCAAATAATCGAAGCGTACACGCTAAGGTAATGGCTCGTGGCAAACTGCGGAAGAATAACTTTGAATCGTACATCGATTTAATTCTCGTTTGTTTGGACATTTGGACGTTAACGGGAGATCATTGATTCGCATCGCGTGTTTCTTAGATAAACGTTGAATGTTTCATTGTTGACAGTCTGATACTCTTTAAAGACATTACGCCTTGTTCTTTTTTTTTTTTTTTCTTTTTTTATTTGCGCACTTGATTAAAATGAATGCAAATTATTCTTAACATACGCTTTTGCTACTGACTACAAGATATTGCGCATCATTTTTTATGTCAGATTGCGTGATTTATCGACTCATAAAATTACGTGATTTAAGATTCAATTGAATTATACATGGAAAAAATCATTATTTAACGATTGTGTAATCTCATTTATTTATAATTAGTAATAGATATCTCTCGTTTTAATTAGTGATCCGCAATTTATCTAACAAAGTCTACCCTGTAAACAAAATGAGAGCACGAGTTAAGAGAAATTCTTTCGAAAGCAAATTTTATAAATTGCAAAACCAATAGGCGAGTGGTATTCATCCCAGAGGAAGCTCCTTTTTATAGCGATTAATTCGAAGCGCAAACTTTTCCAAGCGCGATAATGAAGGGAAAAAGGAATCGAAAACAAAAAGAAAAAGATATAAATGGCAAAAAGAAAAAAAAATTCCTCCGACTAATTTTCAAGAGTATAACGAAAGAAAGAGAAGAAAAATCAGTTGTGGTATTTAAATATACATATATACACCTATAGAAGCGATCGCAGCCATCGACTCTGCAGAACGGCATTGATCGGTCAGCCAAAGAGAGCAAACAGAGGCGAAAAGTTTGCAATCCGCATCGATGAATGCTTCGGTCTGCTTTGGTCAAGTCGACGAAAAGCGTGTGTTTATGTGTGTGGGTAAAAAAAAGATGGGAAAAGTGAAACTTGCAGACCATCAAATTTTTTCTACCGTAAAAATTGAAGCTCTCCGAAAAGCCTTTGAGACTGACTCTTTCAATTTGATATGATTACTTGTGTACGAGTGGCAAGTTTATTTTGACCATTTATATTTTTCAATAATTTATAAGAAAACAATATATAAAATATTAATTCTTAGTTTATTGTAAATTATAATGATATCCAGCTGAAACGGAAATTCCATACCACAACACATAATCCTATCAATTTCATACGTGTACTTTATGCCAAAAAGATCATCTTCGAAGTAAGTGGCAGGAAAACATGCAAAAGCTAAAGATTACCAAAAATGAAGAGTCGGATATTGCTTCATGGTCAGTTGTTTTTTCTCGGGCATATTTTATCGGGGTGGCGTATACCGAGCAAATAACTTAATATCTCTTGGTATATTTTCCCTCGAAAGAATAAAATCCGAAAATATAAGAAGAATGAAAATCTCGAGTAAGAGCGATCGCTCGGCTTAAAGAATAAGAAATGTAACACCAGCCGAGTTAGTAAGAGAAGCGTTCAAGAGTTGCACGCTCGAGGGAACCCGGCTGCGTTAAGGGAGGCGGGGATAAAAAAAGAACGGACGGAGGGTGAAATAATTCAACGAATTTCCTGGGTACTTTAACTCGAACGGTAGAGCTACTCCGTCGCGGTTGTTACGTAGATTTTCGCGGACGCGGAACGCGACGCGGAATGTACGCGGAATTCGGTTCGGCTTCTCGCTCTCAGGTTGCCAGACAGTCTCGAGCTCACCTACGGCGACGGTCGTCGCCTTCCTTTTGCTCGAGCGGACTTGGTCCGCTGTGAGCGGGATAAAAGGTTAGCTCACTCGACTTAGACGCAGGCGCACGAGCGGGTCCGCTCTGAGCGACGTCTTGGGTCGAGGCCCCTTCTGCCTGAGCGACTCGAAGTCGCGCCTTGGCGAGGGCAGGTCGCGTGGCGTTCGAGAGGCGAAAAGTCGCAACGACTGAAGTTGACTATACGAGTTCGGTCGTCCACCGCTAACTCGTTCCGACTACCGACGGTGACGACTCGACTCGAACTGATTCTCTCAGTTCGCTCCTCCGCGAGCTCGGCGGAGAGCAATGCATGCCGGGAGCGGGATGGTGGGGGCTCGACGTGGTGAGTCGCGATTGGTGCGCGACTGTAGCGCGACTCTGCTGAGCCTAGCCCGTGGAAAGTGTCGCGGTGGTGGGGGGAGAGCCCGCTTGCACGAAATTTTTGCAAGTAGGCGCGTGCCGCGAGAAAAAGGCGAAATAATATAATTATTAAAAAAATACGTTAGACGCAGGCTAACGTCAATCCCCCCCCTGAATGAACGACTTTTTCTTCGGCGCGCGAAGTTTGACGATTTTGCACGATGTTTGACGATTTTTCCCGCCGCAACGATGTGCTCTACCTTTCACAAATGAATGATTTATTATTATTTTTTTTTTTTTATTTTTACAGGTTATTGTTAACAATTAAATTATATTCAACGTCGCGATTGACAACATGATGTGCTAGTGTGTATATGTGTAAGAATGTAGATACAAAAATTTATCAAAGTGTGGATGAATGTTTGCGCGTGTGTATGTGTGCGTGTATGTATGTGAATCTTTATACAATGAACGTCTTTATCGTTTTTTTTTTCTCTTTTTGTTTTTATAATTTAACACTAACTTAAACCTACACTATAATAATATAATATAATATAATATATAATAATATAAATTAGAAAATTTTTTTTTCTCAATTTTAACTAAAATAACACTGAACACTGTCACTTTACACTGTCTTCAGTTCTCTTCCAAGAACTCGTCGATTTCTTGAATCGTTGCGCCGTCCTCTAGGTCTTTTCGTTTATCTAAACTCACTGTTTTCATTTCAGCGTGGACAACCTCTGCAGACGTTGCGGCGAAATATCCATTTCCGCGTGTTGTTGTTCGACTTGGCCTTTTATTGTAGCTTGTTTCCCGATTCCTTGTCGCGTAAGTGTTGTTGGATCGACTTCATAGATCATGCAAAGGGTCTCCAGTGCACGTTTCTTCATTTCCTTGTCGCCGCGTCGATGTGCAAGTTTGCACATATCTAATGTGATGCGAACCTTCGCATCTCGCCCTCCTCGCGGTCTCCTTTGTTTTGACATTTCTTTTTCTTCCTTCATTTTTGTTACACTTATTCGCAATAATACTAATTACTTTTAGTCACTTTCTTTTTGATTAACAATGTCTCTTTTTTTTTTTTTTTTTTTTTTTTTTTTTTTTTTTTTTTTTTTATTTTTAGTTGTTATTTATGGTTTTTCGCGAGCGTAGAAAATAAGGGCACGGCGTGACAGTATGATTTTCATTCACGAGTCGTTTTGTAGTGTCGGTCTTTCGCGGTCTCCCGCGTTTACGCGGTGGCGGTGCGATCGCGGCGAAGTCCGCGCAATTGCTTGTTGAGCGTACGTTATCCAACGACGCTGCGTTCGAATTGACTGTTTTGTTGATTTCTTGCTTGTGGCTACAAGCGGGTGATGAAGCGCGTTTGCTTGCATGTTGCGGCTGCAACGCAGTTTTCTCTTGAAACGATGCATCTTGATTCCTTGTCTCGGACGATGAATTTTCGTAGGTTTGTTGCGGAGAATGGCGCATCGGCTGAGGCGACGGAGATTCTCGGCGGGGTGGCGATGATGAGTGCGTCGACTGAGGCGACGACTCTGCATTTTCAGGTTGCTGTGATTGAGCGCGCGTCGGCTGGGGCGACGTATCCGCGCGGTCTGATTGCTGTGAGAGAACGCGCATCGTCAGGGGCGATGGAGTCTCTCGGCAGCGTGGAGAAGATGAGCAGGAGCGCGTCGGCAGGGGCGACGGCTCCGGGTTTTCGGCTTGCTGGGCGGCGTCCACGGCCTCAGCATGCTGTTGATGCGGCACTCTTTTCAGAGCACTGATGTGCAGACGAATGTTCTCCTGGCCCGGTCGTTCCAGGATGTAGACGTCGTCGCTGCACCTTTCTTTTATAGTGAATGGGCCAGTCCAGCGGGGAGCCAAACGAGCGTTGAATCCCTCGACGGCGTTGGACAAGGCGAAGTTCTTCGCGAGTACAAGTTCACCAACTTGCAGCGCTGATTTCGATGGAGTCGACGCGGTAGACGGAAGCTGTCCTTGTACTTGTCTAGCGCTATCGATACGAGCTTGAGTCGGCGCATCGTAAGAGAATGTCCATTCTCCCGGGCGCGGTAATGTGCGACCAAGCAGCATATAACTTGGTGATTGTCCAGTGTTCCTGTTGGTGCGTCGTCGCATGGCGAAAAGGATGGATGGCAGCTGCACATCCCAATCTCTGTGTCGCTTGCCTGCGAGTTTAAGTCGTAACCCTTTCTTGAGTTCCTGATTGCGTCGTTCTGTAGGGTTGGCTTGTGGGTGATACGCTGGCGTTACGTAGGCTAACGCGCCCCACGCTTCACAGTTCTTTTGCCAAGCGCTTCCGCGGAATTGTGGCGCGTTATCGGTTAAAACGACTCTCGGATAGCCCCATCGCATGAACACCTCGTTTTCTAGCACCGGAGTGATTGATGAGAGTTCTGCACTTGAAATAGCGAAGGCTTCCGTCCAACGAGACATCGTATCAGTGGCGACGAGAATAAAACGTTTTCCGCGCGCTGTACGAGGATAAGGGCCCATTAAATCGATGGCGACGGTGTCCCATGGTGCGTAGGGTTGACGCGGTCGTTCTTTTCCTTTTGCGATTGGCGCAGCTGCTTTTGTTAGGAGGCATGTGGCACAAGTATTCACGGCAAAACGTACATCTTGACGCATACGCGGCCAAAAATGTTGTTCGCGTATCGCACGCAGCGTTTCTTCGGCTCCTGGGTGACATGCCAGCGGATCGTCGTGATAATATACAATGACGTCGTTTCTACACGCGTATGGTACGTATAAGCGCGGCTCCTTTCCTTGCTCGACGATGTAGTAGGTGTCATCCGTAGATCGTAGTTCTTGATTCGGTTGTAAAAAACGCTGAATATCTTTTAAATCTATGGCGTCTTCTTTCTGAGCTTCTATTATCTTACTTTTTAAATCTCGAGCGACGGTTGATGCTAAGTGTCTTCTTCGCGGCGGCGCTGTTCTTTCGGGAGGCAAAAGCGTTTCTAATTCTTCTGCTCTATCTTCATAAATTTCTGCCCCAGGCTCGCGTGAAAGAGCGTCAGGTAGTTGATTATCCTTTCCGGCGACGTGTTCGACGCTGAAGTTGAAGCTTCTTAAATACATTGCCCATCGATGCAACTTTCCTTTTCCATCCTTCGTTCGGTCCAACCACGTAAGCGCACGATTGTCTGTACGTAAAGTAAATTTACCATCCTCGAGGTAATGTCGAAATTTGCGCAATGCCCATATCACTGCCAGGCACTCTTGTTCGTTGGAATGATATCTCTTCTCTACTTTCGTGAATTTTGCTGAGGCGTAGGTAATGATCCGTCGCTCGTTTTCGTCGCTGAGTTGGTATAGTACAGCTCCCATCCCCGTGGCGCAGGCATCTGTTTGTAGAACGAACGGTCTCCTTGCCTCCGGGCGGCAAAGTGTAAGCGGTTTTCTAAAGGCTTGCTTGATGTCGTCGAAAGCTCTCTGAGTTTCTTGATTCCACTTCCAAGCGCTGCTTGTCGACAGAAGATTCGTTAACGGTAGTGCCAGCCTTGAAAATTCAGGTATATACTCCCGCAGCCATCCGCAAACGCCGAAAAATTTACGTAGATCTTTGCGATTTCGTGGAATTGGAGCATAGAGTATTGCACGCACGTGTTCACTCTTCGCTTTATTTCCATCACTTGTAATCTCGTGACCGAGAAAGTCTAATTTTTCTTTACCGAAAAAACACTTTTTAATAGAGCACGTTAGTCCGTAAAGTCTCAAACGTTCAAACACACGCGATAGATGATTCAAATGTTCTTCCCACGACGCAGAATAAATAACGAAATCGTCGAGATACGATCGCACGAAGTCATTAGTAAATCCGGATAAAACTTCCTGAGTAATGAAATTGTTGAAGCATCCGGGCGCATTCTTGAGTCCAAATGACATTACGCGCCATTGATAAAGTCCGCCGTCGGGTGTGGAAAACGCTGTATACGGCTTGGCGCGGTCAGTCAGCGGAATTTGCCAATAACCATGTTTTAGATCAAGCGTGGTAAAAATCTTGGCTGTTCCAATATCCTTGATGACTTCTTGGATTATAGGCAGGTTTTGCGCGGTACCTTTTGTTACAGCGTTGAGGCGCCGATAATCTACACAAAATCGATATTGTCCATCTTTCTTCTTTGCCATGACGATCGGTGAGCTGTACGCGGACGACGAAAATTCGATCAAGCCATCAGCAAGCATTTCGCGAACTTGTTCTTGAATTGCCTTCTTTTTATCGGCGGAATAACGATACGGCGCGAGACGGAATGGTTTATCCTCGATTAGTCCGATATCGTGTTTCACATATGGAGTTTGACGCAGTGGTCCACTCCAGAAAAAGACGTCCGCGAACTCACGTAGCACATATTGAAGTTTTTGCACGTATTCGTCCGGAAAACCATGTTGCACTTCGTTGAAAAAACCTTCCGGCGCGGTAATAAGTTCGGGCGGTGCACTATTATCGCGTGCGAGGAAAATACGGCGACGCGAATTCACTCCTACGTAAAGGCAGTCTAACTCGTGATCGTGCACGACTTTTTGTGCTTTTAACCACGTTTTTCCTAACGTCGCTTCGGATCCGAGATTATCACAAATAAGAAAACGCACGGTTTCTGTTTGTCCATCAATTGTCACCGGTAACTCACACGCACTATGTACTTTCATAATATGGTTTCTGTCCGCTGTGTATATCTCGCACTCTATCTTTTGACGTGGTATGTCCGGAGTTAAATATTTTTCACGCACAAAACAGTCACTCGCCGCCGAGTCCACTAGTGCACATGTCTCTTGTCCATTTATCACTATAGGTAAAAATCCTATTAGTCCAAGTGGTGCGTACGCCGACGCAGCTATTCTGCGGCTGGTCTCGGAGCAGTTTCCGCCGCGGTGACTACTGCCCCGCGCTCGTTTTCCGACCTTTGTTGACGCTGATTGCGCGGACAATCGCGATTCCAGTGACGTCCTGGACAAATTTGGCAGCGTGGTAAGACCCTTTCGACGTAGGGTTGATTCGATGTTGGCGCAGGTCCTGTGTTCTCGAAGCGTGGTGGCGGTGCCTTATATTGTTTTACGTGTTGTATTGTAGCGGGCGCTACAATTGGTGTGCTTCGTCTTGCTGCGTTACGTTCTTCGATCTCATCCTGTTCTATCTGTACCGCGCGGAGAATTAAATCTTCAACCGTGACGACATTCGATGAGCGCAGAAGTTTCTTTATTGATCCACGAAGAGCTTCAAGTAAAACGGCGATTATTTGTTCTTCTGCTGCTTCTGGAAGAAGGCGTCTTGCAAGTAGGTGTCGCTGTTCGAGGAATATTCCGACCGGTTCTTTGTCTGTCTGCGGTTGTCCATATAATTTTGCCGATAATTTCATGAGGACGTTCTGCGACGCATATCGGTTACGTAAAAGTTCACAAAACTTTGGCCAACTTATATTTAAATTACGATAAGCGGCCCACCAACGCGCAGCATCTTCTTTTAAGGCACGGGAGGCAAGTCGAACGCGCGCGTGTGCCTCCGTGTTATTCGCCACAAATGATTCCTCACACTCACGAATAAAAATGTTCGGATCTTCATGATCTCTTCCTCCGTATTTGGGCAATTCACGATTTCCTCCCACTAGTGCACGCAGAAGTTGACGCCAGTCATCTATATTCGGCTGCGGCTCAAGTAACGGAGCGCGCGGTTGTTGCTGCTGCTGTTGCTGCACCATCGGTACCTCTTGCGCTGGTCGTGGATCTTGAGATGCCATGATCGATACTTGTAAATTTTCTGACGAAGTCTCGTTGCTTTCTGGTTCTTCGATAAATCTGTGCTCCGTTGGCTGAATATCGATATTTTCGATGCCTGCTGTCGTTTTCATCGAAGAGCGTTGGTGTAGGCGAGAAGTCACACTCTGACTTCTAGTAATGATTGTTTTTGTTAGTAAATGGGCGCCACTGGCTGTTTTTCGACTGCCAGAAGTCGATGTTGACGGATCTGATTTTTTATTGGATGGAGGCGTTCTGTACATGCCTCGTTTCGGGCGTAGGTAGGTTGAGTTCTTCCAAACTCACCTTTACTTTACGCGGTCGCGGTAAAAATAAAGGGCCCCACGTTCGGGCGTCAATTAACACCAGCCGAGTTAGTAAGAGAAGCGTTCAAGAGTTGCACGCTCGAGGGAACCCGGCTGCGTTAAGGGAGGCGGGGATAAAAAAAGAACGGACGGAGGGTGAAATAATTCAACGAATTTCCTGGGTACTTTAACTCGAACGGTAGAGCTACTCCGTCGCGGTTGTTACGTAGATTTTCGCGGACGCGGAACGCGACGCGGAATGTACGCGGAATTCGGTTCGGCTTCTCGCTCTCAGGTTGCCAGACAGTCTCGAGCTCACCTACGGCGACGGTCGTCGCCTTCCTTTTGCTCGAGCGGACTTGGTCCGCTGTGAGCGGGATAAAAGGTTAGCTCACTCGACTTAGACGCAGGCGCACGAGCGGGTCCGCTCTGAGCGACGTCTTGGGTCGAGGCCCCTTCTGCCTGAGCGACTCGAAGTCGCGCCTTGGCGAGGGCAGGTCGCGTGGCGTTCGAGAGGCGAAAAGTCGCAACGACTGAAGTTGACTATACGAGTTCGGTCGTCCACCGCTAACTCGTTCCGACTACCGACGGTGACGACTCGACTCGAACTGATTCTCTCAGTTCGCTCCTCCGCGAGCTCGGCGGAGAGCAATGCATGCCGGGAGCGGGATGGTGGGGGCTCGACGTGGTGAGTCGCGATTGGTGCGCGACTGTAGCGCGACTCTGCTGAGCCTAGCCCGTGGAAAGTGTCGCGGTGGTGGGGGGAGAGCCCGCTTGCACGAAATTTTTGCAAGTAGGCGCGTGCCGCGAGAAAAAGGCGAAATAATATAATTATTAAAAAAATACGTTAGACGCAGGCTAACGTCAAATGCGTCTCGCTTCTTGACTCGTTGATCCTTATGACAATTTGGTATCTTTGCCATACCCATCCATTCTTCGATCCTACTTGAATGTCCTTATCTACGCTTTTCCATAATATTTTTTTCAAGAGGAGTTTTTGTAATAGAGAAAGACATTTTTGAAATATATTTCTATTCAATATTTTGAGCGTGCATACCTATTGAAGATGAATCAAAAGTTACTATAATGGGCATTTTAATAGACTTATAAAATTTAGAAAATTTTATTTAATTGTTTTTCTATACAAATAGGTATATTAAAAGTAAATATTTTAATTTGAGGACGATATAGGCTATAAATGATAACGGATAACTGGTTTAGATTGTGAATAAAAATTGAAAAATTGCTAGTTTGAATGACAAAGAAAATGCTAATGGTCCATTGTAAAATTTTTACGATACCCTGCAGAGCGTATAAATGTTTAACATAAAAAGCATTAAGTTTCAACAGTCCTTGTACACTTTAAATCGTCTTGTAAACGTATCGAAAAAGGACTTACTTTCGCGAAACCCTAGAGCACCTCTTATCCGTCAAAGGCTACTACCAGTAGTACTTGAACTTTTTTCTTCCCCCCCCCCCTCTCTCTCTCTCTCTTTCTACACATTATGTATATGTATATACATAATATCGCAAACTATATAATACGTATCGTACTTGTGCGCTTTTATGGGACGGCTTAAGAATGTGATAACTGGACAAGAGAAATTATATATGTAATAATAGCGAAACGGTCTTTTGTTGATAGAGCTGCTTCGATAACGTCTTTTGTGTTAACGCTTACGATTACCAGCGATTTTTGGAATCAAAGTTGCGCAATATATATTATTTCAAACAGGATCCGACTTTTCAATTTTATATTGGTTTACAACTAGCGACGTAATTCTGGCTATCTATGTTACATTGATAAAGGATCGTTACAATTCGTAACTTTGTTACTTCATTGATATTTCATAAAATATGCATAATTTCTGCGTTATATTCCAGTTTCATTCGCATAAAATTGTATTGTATTCAAATAAATTTACATAAATTCATAAATACTTTTTTTAACGGTTATATTGGCATTATTATTTACAATAAATAATTTATAAATTATGAATTATTTAATTCAAGTGAAAGTAGCTTATACCGTTGAGAATTTCTAAATTCTATATTTCATAGTACACCTCGATTTTTTTACACGTAGCATAAGACATGAATAATTTATTGTTCTATTATACTTAATTTTTTAAACTTGAAATAAATGACTTTATTAGAATATTTAAAAAGAAAAGTTAATATTCCTTGTCTGGAGAGTTTATAAAAATTGAGTCAAAGTGAAAGGTAGAAATGCTATCGACTATTTCAAGCAAACGGCTGCTTTGAAATTCTTGCGAAAATCCAAGAGTGTTCACTGGAAAGATAATCGAGCATCGGCATTTGGAGATAAGAAAGAAAAATACCTATTTCTACGCATACGTAGAAATTAGGGACCCGCAGCAGGTATGCGATTTCGAAACTCAAAATTGCCAGGGTTTACGTTCACCCTTCGCTGTACCGTCTGTAAAAGAAAAAAGGAAAAATAAAATAGACGTGACGTTGACTGTTTCGGGACGACTTCCTAATTCGTGCGTTGTACGCATCGACGGTCAAGCTAAATGGACGGGAGAGGTTACTAGCAGTAGGGATTTGTTCGCTGCGTCATCGAAAAGAACGGGTACGCGTTTTAGTTCAATTAAGTGCTGCTTGTTTGACATACAATGTCCATGCAACGTCGAGAGGGAAAATCAAAATGTGAGCTTGCCTTTTCACTCAAAGCGAAAGAATAACGAATTGCTTTCGTAACTGAAACGAAGAAGAGATAAAGAAAATTATTAACGAATTTTTAAGAAGAATCGTTCAGATATTGAATTCAAATTGACTCTTGAATACCAAAAATTATAAAACGAATTTTAACCAAAAATAGTAAATACAGCTATAAAATTTTAAAAGTTCATTGAAATGACAAAATTTCTCACAAGCTCGTTTCGTGAATTTTACAGTCACTCGTCGAGTTTATTATTGTACTAACTCATGTTTCAACGCAGTCGGAAAGTTGTATCTCGGTGTGGTAAGCGAAATACCAAAGGGCTTTCGAAATAAAGGCTAAAAAAGATGAAGACGAGCAGAAGAAGAAGAATAAGAAAAAAAAAGCAGGAAAAAGGGAGAGAGAGATGGCAGGAATAGTGGCGAAGAGAAGAAACGAGGACTGTTTGCGGGTACATTAAACTACGAACGAAAGTAAGAAGAGGTAAAAGTCCTCTCCTCTTTTGCGGCTGCGGATGTGATTCAACCGGACAAGGTTATATTTTTACTGCCTTGTGGCAGCAACTCGAGTGCTCGCGCGCGCTGCTACGTATAGAGGGATAATCGTGCATAAAGAAAGTTATATTATTGTTATGATCTTGCTGAGGATTTTTTTTTTTCGTTCGGTATTGTTATGAAAAGCAACTTAGTTTAACGGCGATATATTAGACTTTGCTCGGTTATTCGTTTTAAACGTTTTCATCGCGATGAAGTTAAGAGCGTTTGAGAGCGTTGGATGGAGATGCTTAAAAATAACATAAAAATTAATGAAAATTTGTAATAGGTATATAATAATTTTAAATTTTATTATTGCATTAAGCATTATGATAATTTCAAGGAAATTACTTGTTTTCTGGTCGATTAGAATTACCTAAACAACGGAATAAATTCTGAATAAATTCAATTTACAATGGGAAAATTTCAAGCGTAATGTTTCCTTTAACAATCAATAGCCACGCGCTCCTAAATAAACGCACACAAAATGGTTACATTGTGAGGCGCATCGAACGAATAATTCTTTTGCCCAGTTAAACCATCGGAATAAACGGTTCCCGCGTACAAGCGGTTAGAATGTTAAAACTACCATAGCTATACCCGTAAAAAGAAATCCCTTCGCGCTTCTCTACAAAAAGGAAAAAAAAAAGATCCGTTCGCGAGGCACAACAATAGGGTCAGGAAAACCCGTCGAAGCTCGAAATTTTCGACGCTCGCGAGCAAACGCTTATACCCCCGTTCCGATGGGCCATACGCGTATATAAAAAGCGAGCTCGCATACGACGTGGGACGAAGTCGCGAAAATAAGACGGTTGGCGAACTTCCGAAAAAAAAATATCGGTTTAAAAAGCCGAAAACGGGTCTTGCTTATGTTCCTTGAGAGAGATTGCGGCGTGAGACGAGTGGAATAGAAAAAAAATAAGCCCACTGATATTTTTATACGTGTTTGCGAGCTCATGCTCGGGGTTTATTGTTGGATTTGATATGAAGAAGAGAAAAAAAGTCTTTGGATCGATGCAGTTGGATAGGTTATGAGGCGCGAAAGCCTGAGAAGAAAAAAGAGAATCGGTTTTCACATATAAGTTGAACAGAAAATCATATTGCGCTAACCATATACATCATAAATATATTATATGCATACTTAAAATGTTTAATATGTTTAAGTCATAAATATTTAAGTTAATTTTATTTATAGAGAAGCAAACATTTTATGTGAAATTGAATTAGACATTTTTATTTCAAATATTTAAGGATAAATCAAATAAAAATTTTGAAAATATTAACCTTAAAAGTTATTAAACTGTAAAAGCTAATGAGTATTTAACTCAAAACTAGATAAATCATAAAAATAATAATAATGACTGATAAAACTCAAATCTTTTCACTACAAGGATCATTAATTAAATAGAAAAATTAACTGTCGCGAAATTGTTTCCCAGTGAACCAATGCATCTTCGAATCAGTGTCATTTTTTTTTTCTTTTTTTGCTTTTCGCACAACATTGCATCGGCATAAACGGAGTCGACGAAAGACTCGCACAAAATGAAAAAAATCAAGCGCCGCACTGTAGTCGAGCTAAGCCTGCTAGAGCAAAGAAGAGAGGAAAAAGAAAGAGAGAAAGAGAGAGAGAGAGAGAGAAAGAGAGAGAGCGAAAAGACTGTGATAAAAAATGAAGGGCCAAAAGGCAGAACGGCTCGTGCGCTCTTTCTCTCTCTCTTTCTCTTATGGCCGTCTGCCTACCACCACCACCACTACCACTACTATTATTACTACTAGCCGACCTGAAAACGTCAATTGCAAGTTGCAGCACGCCTACGCTCGTATATATGTCTGTATACATTAAAATGGAGAGACAGAGAAAGAGAAAGAGAGAAAGAGAGAAGAAGAAGCCCTCGAGCTAGCGATGGAATTCAGCAGCCAACCGGACCCAGTGTGCTCCTACTCTGATAGGATGTGAAAGAAACCGTGATAAGGAAGAAGGGTAAAGTGACGTTTCATTGTCGGAGCCCAGCGTGAATGTGGAACGACGAAAGCGTCCAAGTTTATTCCTTTTTCTTTATTTTAATCTGTTTTCTTTCCCCCTCCCACTCCCACCTCGCAGCACAGTATAATAATAGGAATGTCGCTCTTGCTATGATTGATTAATTTTGCACCGAATATTAATTCTTTGGATTTTTATTCGTTTGGAAAAATAGAGATATCAATTTTTTGTTTTGTCGCAATTATACGTAACTTACTAGAGCTCATAGTAATAATACATTCCCTATCATTTTCGATACGATAATGATACTTTTACTGTACTCACGCTTAAGGCAAACGATGTACTTTTCTGAAGTTTTTTTAAAAGTAATATACAACCAAGGGAACAATATCTTAGCCGAAACAAAAAAAAAAAATGAATGATTATGTTATTATTAGCCGCATACGATTTATAAATTTTTCTTTAAAATTACTAAACAAAATGCACACGCAAACCGAGAAACGAAAGACTTTTTATCCATATAAACTTCTTTAAATCCTCGCACGAAATCCTTCGACTTGTGCGCGAGCGGCGGACCATACAAACCGTCGAGCGTATCTTTCAACGAATATCTATATACATCTATATATGAGAAAGCGAAAAAAAGGGTAAAGAAAAAAGATGCGAAAAAATCGACTATCCCGTACACACAAATTTTTTCTTTTCTATTACATTATCCACATATTCGTGCATACATATTGGCGCATATGTATACATATAATTAAAAGAGAACGCGATCATAATGATAAGCGCTCTATGTCTCTCTCTCTTTCGCGCCTTAGGCGTCGACTCGCTCGCGCATTTTAAATTTGTAATGGTAATGACCGAAGATTGGCTACCGCTCGTTTTCCCTACCTTACACAAGACGCTCCCTTCGCAAGGCCAAGTTTGTGCATTAGCGCAAGAAAGAGGTATATAAATTGTTGAAAGAAAGGAGAAGGGGGGGGGGGGGAGAAGAGATATCTAGCGGGTGCGTGAAATTAAAAAAGGACAAAAAATATCGAATACGTAAAAGGGGCCTTAAAAGATGGTTTATATTTTATAAGCAGTTTTAATAAATTAAATTGGTACGAGGCTTGTGTATATACACATAAATTCGAACACTTTTTAAATAATTTACTCGTTACTGTCACATTTGCATAGCGATTATCTACCGCGTATCAACTCGTACTTATATCGCGTAATAAAAAAAACGCAAGCGCGATCTAGAAAATTATTGTGCATACGGAGAAAAATATGGGGCTTAAGAATTTTATGAAAATTGATTTTCGTTGTTTTAAATAAATTTAAACATCGGGCGCGTATAATTAATAATTTAATGTGCAAATAAGGCGCTTTGAATAGCACCCGTAAGTCATTGTTACTCTATTTTATTATTATCGAGTAAGTAGAAAATAATGCAAATTCAATGCGCACTTACATACATCGCTACTATTAATTTAACCACAAATGCTCATTCCAATTTCTATTTCATGCTAATTTCAATAACGAAACGAGCGCCGAGCTAATATTTTTTTTTCTCTTTCAATTCAATTTAAAACAAATATACGACTATTCCATTAGAGCTAATATTCCATTTTGAGAGAAAGAAAAAAAAAGGTAAACAATGCTCTTCTCTTGCAATTATTCTCGAAGAACCAAAGTATATACCGTTTGCTCAACTTTGCGCATTCAATTATTTCTCCGTGTACAAATTCAAATACTACCCTCGAGCGAAAGGGTAACAAGTAGCGACGCTCGATTCCTCGGGCAAATAAACCAATCCCCGCGCATCCGCGATATCTATCCGCATCCATCTATTTCGTCCCTCCGCGTGCATCCATTCGTCTTCCTTTATATATATACATACGACAAAGCTACACCGAGAATTCGAGATTTTCGAGGCACGATTTTAGCGGTATTATTTTTTTTTTATTCTAATAAAGAGACTGAAATAAATCGATCCCATAGTTTCGATACACCAAGAATGAGAGAGAGAGAGAGAGAGAGAGAGTGAGTCGGATCCTTCTGAATTCCCTGGATGGTTTCTCAGATTGTTCCGTTCGCGTATCGCCTGGTATTTAAAAGTGATATTCATGGTATGAAATGTGTGTATACGTGGAGACGAGCGACGAGGGATCGAATCGACTTCTATCTGACCGGTCCAAGGCCATGGATTAGATGAAGAATACGGTCTTGATGAGAGAAAAAGTCGATAGTTTGTTCACGAACCTATTGCGACTTATTTATTTACGTTACGATAATAAATGAGTGCTAAAAAGTATTTGTTTATAAAAAAAGGTTAATATTATGTATTATAAAATATTTTATTTTATGTTTACTTAATAAATATTATTATAATTGTGGTTCGATGAAATAAAAATGTTATAATATCATTTTATTTATGACTACGCATAACAACGCTTATATACTCGAGATGAAATAAGGATTAAAATTAATGAATTTTATCTGCTATCGATAAAAGTGTTATTATTTTTTATAAAGAAATACTATATATTGATTTAAACTGTCAAGTTGGTACAATAAAAATAATAAAATATAGTAGCAACATAACCGTAGGGTAAGTTAATATAATAGTCTATTTCACTAGTGCGTGCTTCGTTTTAACTTTTGATTTTCATTATAATTATTCCCGAGTAATGTTTAATATTTATGGTAATGTTTTTCAATTTTACCGCGCCGACATTTAATTGAACTTAACAACTCAGCATCATTTTTCCATCGTTGCATTTGTTAAGTAGCGTAAGTATTTATAAACGCAAATTTTAAACAATATTTTTAATAAAAGTTATTCGAAAGCATGCAAAATAGCATAAAAAGGAAAAAGCGTAAACATGAGAGTGCAAAATCCAGAGAGAGTCAAAGAACTTACGCGAAAATTAGAAAGGTAGAAGAGAGGAGATGAGATGTAATGGACGAGCAAGGGGGATAAAATTTACAAATCAGATAATGAAGAAAGAAGAAGAAGAAGAAGAAAAGGAAGCAAAAGCAGTACAGAGAAGCAAAACAGATAAGGAATGCACGCCGGACGATGATAAAAGAAACTAGCGAAGTAAAAGAAAGAAAAAAAAAACGGGAACAGGTAAAGAGATTCAGGAATCGCGCACAAACGAGAGAGAGAGAGAGAGAGAGAAAGAGAGAGGAGGAGAAGAGAAAAGGGCAAAGAAGCAAAAGACGAAGGTGAGTCGTACGCGAGGCAAAGGAGCCCGGGGAACCTGTTTTAGGAGCCGAGCGTAAGAGAGGTAGACTCGTCGCTCGCTCGACGCCTTGCTGCTTCCTTCCTTCTATTCTTGTTTCGTTTTCTGTGTATACTACGCCACCTCTCTCTTTCTATCTTTCGCTCTTGATAAAGTGTACGAGCGCGTCGTCGTGCATGTGCCTCGTCTTGCTCGAGAGAGCGATAACGCGCAAAAACCACCGTGACGGAGCTCTCGTCTCTTTATGTAAGAACGTAAAGTTATACATGTTACTTTTTTTTTTTTGTTTTTGTTCTCTTTATCCACTTTTTCTTACATCGAACCGTTAATTTCAAAATATTTCTCGTTCGGTTGATCGTCTAATGCTCGTATGGAAGATTATCGTGTACGAAGTTTTTTGTCGATCAATACGCTATCCTAATGTCAACGACCTGCTTTTTGATATGAAAGATATTACACGGAGTAAAGATAACAAATTCGATACTATAATATTCGCATAAAAAAAGACGATTTGAAGTATTAAAATGACTTGTGTTTAAATAATCATAAATTTTTAATAACATATAAACAAATAAAGAAAAAAATTGTTAAGAAAGCATGACGTTAGATCGCGAAATTAAACATTAAAAAATCAGTGATGCAGATTGGTACTATAGTATATAAACATGGTTTATGCATTCTGCGGCTTATAATACTTGCCGCAGGATACAACGCACACCTAGACACGATAAAATTTGTTTAATAGTAGTAGCCAAACGTTAATATTTATACATAATTTATCAACTTTGCGTGTTGCGTGTCGTGTACCCTTTTTTTCCGTTGAAAAAAAGGGAAAACTTCCGTTTTTCCTAAGTTATTTACACTTGTATATAAGAAAAAAATAATAATAATAATAATAAAATACTTGTTTCATTTGTAAGTACTTTTTTCAATCTTAAAATTAGATAAAAGTTTAAATAGAATATTACATTTTAATAAATGTGATTAAAATTTATAATAGAATCAACAAGTATGCAAATTTACTTCGTTCATTTGAAAATAAACGAATTCATGAGTTTAAATTGTTTTAAATAAACAACATAAATTTTTTTTTAATTTTCTGCCCGAACAAATGTAATAAATTATAAATAAAAGTTAATAGTACATTCATGTTTAGACAGTGTATTATGATTAACAAGACTACATAACACCGATAAACAGCTCAACTGTTTCTCTAAGAAATGAAATTATAAAAATTTAAAATTATATTTATGGAGTGTCGATCATAAAATTAAGACATAATATCAAACTCGACGATTTTTATTTTGTTCTTCCGCGCCACCGGCACTTATCCAACCAATGTGCCCGTAATAAAAAAGATAACTTTGTAGAGATTAGAATGTTTTGAAGACTTCAAATTTCATTTATTTTTTATCATTCTTTGTTCGTCCATGCAAGCGCATATATTAGTTATTTATGTACCATAGGCGAGCCTCGCGTCATTACAGCTTGAGGCAAAATATGTTGTGGATGGATAGTAGGGCCGCAGTCGCGAGCGCAGCGAGCGACTAAGGCGCCTCTATCCATCCACAAAATATGAGCCGAAAGCTTTAATGACGCGAGGTTCACTCATGGTGCTTAAAAAATTTTTCAGCCTTGTAACCCGTACGAAGACTCTTACTTAGTTAACAGAATAATTAATTTTATTTTGTTGCATATCAATTAAATGCAATTTCGAACCCATACTGACAGTTCGTAAACTACAGATATCGTCTGCTAACGCATGCGCATTTTGTACACACACGTGTACATGTACATGTAGTGTCAAAAAGTGACAGACAACATAATGTAAATTTAATATAAATATAAATTATGAAATTAAAAAAAATAGTAAATTGATTCATATTTAAAAACAAAATTAATTCTTGAACAATTATTATTTATTAAAAAATATAAATTTCTTGAGTATATTTATTAAATATTTATACAAAATAACATTTTTAACAAAAGTTTTTTTTATAAGATTCGAAGGCTTATTAGTAATATTAATACTATTATAATTAATATAAATACTTTCTTATGTTATTTTTATCATAACAATACTATATTTGTTTAACACATTTTTTGTATAATCAATGAATTTTAGTCTCTTATTTAACATGAAAAAACAGTAACTTTTTTAAATATTTTAAATTTAATTTCTTCACACAAAAAACTTTTAAATCATTTATCTAAATCACAAACAAAATTATAAACTAAAAAATTATCACTTTAAAATCACTTATTATTAAATTTTTTAATTTTGCGGGATTATATTAGATTTTGCTTTTTCTATTAGTTTATTTAATTCACGTTTGCATTCTTCATCACTGTCACTATCACTCGTCTTATTTTCATTATTTAATAAATTGTCCATTTTTATTCTTCTTCTCACATATTAAGAACGAATATTACCGACACAACGATACACTATACTGAAAGAAAACAAAAGAAAAGCAGAGCCCCGTGGTCGCTTGAATGTACATACTGAGCGAAGGAGAGAGCGAGACAGAGATAGGGTGGTGACGTGGGAGCAATGGTGCGCGCGCTCTTATCGCTATCTCGTTCTCTCTCCTTCGCTCAACATACATAAGTCTTATTACGCGTTTCGAAAATATAAGTTTCGATGAAGACTCACATGCTAGGCTATATGAAGCGACAAATACATAGCAGTGGCGCTGTTAACTTTTTTTTCTCCTGGGACGTATACAGTCTAGGAGGACGTATAGAATGACATACAGCCTAGGAGGACGTATAGAAAAATGTTAATACGATCGAGAAGGCGCTTGCGCGTATGGAAACCATTTACACGCTGACGATGCTCCGTAGGTAAGAGTCGCCGTACGGGTTAGTAGGCTGAAAATATATATATATACACTCAACGTTCGAGTAATTGAAGCAACGGCGAGACTTCGGTATATATAGAGTTCGGTAATACCTTCTATGCAACGCGAGTCTCTTTTTTTTACGAGCGTTTGCATACAGGCATAAAGTGCAAAATACGATGTGCGACACAATAGTCTTTAAAAGTTTTATTACTCTTTGACCGTTTTTAAAGAAGTATATCTTTTAAAATTCACTTTTACTCGTATACTTTGTTTCGGTGAATGAAATTTTCATAATTTTAAAGGTTTATAACATTGATAAGAATTGTAAATGTAATTCAATGTTTTCATATGAATTATATGACTTTTTAAAGGTGAAAAAGGTTCATTTAAACTATCGCATATTTTTTAAATAACATGATAATGAATTTCGTAATAAGAACAAACTTGCGAATAATTTAATTTAGGCAATTAAAATATTTTAATTACTCTTAATTAAAATAACAAAGATTCCGTTAGGATTTCAAGTGCACTTACTCTTAATTTAACATACTTCTATAAGTATATTTAATTGATTCGCAGTTAAATCAATCATTAAACTCTTTAATTTTTTTTACACCCAAATAAATAACGTTAATAGTTTTAAAAACGCAACATAAAAATCTTTTTCAAACATTCATCAAAGATTTTTAACCAACGAGGATGAAACGTAGGCGAGACAAATTTTTAGAAAATTTAGTAAAAGAATAAAAGTAACAGAGAGATTTTCCGAAGTAGTGTCCGCTCAGGTGATGTAATAACACTCGAGCTCGAATCACGGCGGTAATTATCACCGGAGCGACAAGGTAAGCGAGTTACACGCAATTTCTTCGGGCGGCGTCGTAACTTCTTCGAGTCACGCTCCCCAATTAATACAGTTTGGGGGAAGATTTCTCCTTCGACTTCCTTTGACTTTGCTCGCGAAGTGTTCGCCGGCGCTTCTTGATACCCACCCAAAAGTTGCTCGGCGAGTTTATCTTTATCTTTCTCTTGGTTTCTGCACTCGAGATAGAGATAGAGAGAGAAAGAGAAAATGCGAGAGACGAGGAAAAGAAAAGAACCTCGCGCTCTCGTTTTTCCTTTGACGATCGAACGATATCGGTTACAAGATTCGGGATAATAATGAGCTCTGAGATAAGATTTTAGAAGGAAGCCGAAGTTTAAAGTTATTTCACGGAACAGCCGTGTAAGGAAAACGAGAGAGAAAGAGAGTAAAGTTAAAGATGGAAGTTACGAGTAGTTAATTGATAACGCCGATAAAGTTTATATTTTCTTTTTTTCATCTGTTATTTTAAAAATATTAAAAATGAAATTGGATTTATGAAGTAGAACCTATTGGTATACATATACTAGTAATAATATTAGAATCGATTTAAAAGACTATCATAAATAGAAATTCATTATTGTTAACATATAACCATATTATGTGTTATAAATTGCAACGATAAATTATTGAAGAAATAATTAAGAAAAAAAACTCAATCGAGATCTTTCCGGTTTAATTAAATTCGTTATAAAAACACGCAGCATAATAAATTTACTCGTACATTTATTACTGATGCATTTGCATACGCGCATGTCAAATGTCACGTACGACGTTATTTTTCAGCGTCGAACTAAACACAATTTATTCTTTGTATTTTCATATTTTCTTTGCGCAACCATGTAAATGCGCTTTTACCTATAGATGAAACGTTGTTTCTTTTATACACCACTTTCTTTTTTTTTTTTTTTTTTCTTTTTACTTTTTCTTACCGCCGTGAAACAACGTTCGTTTTCTTTTTCACGAGCACTTATCGCGCGTCGTGTATTGCAGGTGCGGATATACCGACACGCTGTAATTTATCAGATTTAAAAGTTGTTGAATGAATGGTCCTTTTTAATAAAAGAATTTATAAACTTTAAAAGATTTTTTATTGTTAGTATAAGGATCTGCTTTTGAAAATATAAAAATCAAATAAATAAATGAATCTTTTTTAAAAGATAAGCATAATTTAAATACAATATTATTTTTTTTTTCCGATTAAGCATAAATATTTATTTATTAAAGGTCTTTTAATTTTTATATTATAAAAACTAATTAACAAGTAGTATAAGTACAACTAATTTGTAGATAATTTGAAATTTAATATTTTTCCTTTAATCAATAATATTTAAAAGAAATAATTACATAATCGTTACCGATATAATTGTCGCAATACAATAAAAGAAATACGTAATAAAGACATAGTCAAAAGAACATAAAACAGTAATTTAGCGTTTAAATGCTCGCTATTATATTTTATATAACGTTCGTAAAAATTATATTTATCAGTTACCTAAACAATCGTGCATTTATTTCAGCATTGTAATTATGTTATATTGTTTTATTATAATACCATTTTCTAAACGTACATAACTCGTGCATATTATCAAATCACTTTGTAATTTTATATGTCGAGATAAACCTTAACGCGAAATAATCAACGGATGTCCAGACAATATGATAAAAAAAAAAATTGTAAATAATTTTTGCATAATCGCGCGTACATTAACAATGAAATCGAGACTCTTTTCGATCGGAACAATAACATCTTGGAAATGTACGTCCAGTCTTCGCACTGCTTCATATCGGTAAAAGTATGATGTTACGCTCGGTCATTCATTCCTTCATCTAGACATATACGTATATATACACATAAAATCAACAATCGTTTTGATATCAAATACTGCAGAGAATGACTAGAGAGAGAGAGAGAGAGAGAGAGAGAGAGAGAGAGAGAGAGAGAAAAGGCAGCTATTGACAAAACAATAACTTTACGCCGGCCTATATCGCGGTATACTATAGCGGAACATCCAATGATAATAACGAAAATGTGCAAGAAAATATTTTTTAAAATTTATACTATTAAAATTAATCACGATACGATCAGTAATGCATGTTTTGTTTCTTTAGATCATTAAAAACTATAATAATAATAATAATTTTTTTCATCGTTTCGCTTAATTTATCTCCCGTAAATTTTGTTAAAAAATGTTAAAATTTCGCTATATGTATCTTATGCCACATCGGGTTGATCGCAATATGCAATGAAAAGAAAAGCAAGTTAATTTTCAACATTCGGCAATTAATTAATATATCGAAGATAAACGAGAGCATAAAATTAAAGGAGAGTATCGATTTCGACTGCGTTGAGACTCCGCGTAGCATAGGCTTGGAAAAACAGCAAGTGCAACTCGTGGATTACGCGTATGGTTATAAGTGTGCGTAAGAACATTACGGTATACGCTCCGGAATAAATTGAAGCCCGAGAGTATCGAGATACCGCGTATAGCAACGTCCATTGTCTCAATTTATATATATATATATATACGTTATGAGTTTGTCTGCGCGACGCATAGTGCGCAATCGTTCATTTGCGCGAAATCAGCATACTACTCGCGCTGCGTAATGATCCTCAATGGATACATATAGGAATTTTGTGTTTAGACGACGCCGTGGATTGTTACATAAAGTAAATGAAAGGCGCACATCGTCGTTAATTTTTATGCGGCTGTGTATTTCAACCCACATATGGATCGGTTGAATTTCTTGCTGGAAGTACTCTTACGGCGATGCAATAATACGTTTGGTTATTTTTTTATTTTTTTGCCTTTTGGAAAAATAAATTGGATCGAGTGTTGTGGGTTTTTTTTTTTTTTTTTTTTTATTTCTTTTTGTTTTTATTCGTTTAAGCGAGAAAATTTAATTGAATAATTCCCGTTTATCTCGCATAAATGATGCCATTAATCGCATAAATAAATTTTGATCCCGATTACTAATAAAATATATTTACAGTTATGATAATAATAATAATAATAATAATAATAATAATATTAAACTTCAATAATACGTTAATGACGATCGTTAATTATTATTATTTGTTTATAAATATTCAAGCGTTACGAGATATAGTATATGAAGCATACCGCAAAACATTCAATATTGACAATCTACAATTAATTGGCTACTTTAATAAAACAAATCCATCAAAATGATTTAAAGCGCTCAACAAATTAATAGCGTTACCATAACTTAATTATCAAAACTACCGCGAAATTTCATTACAATTTTTTATCGTCCTAGGCGAATAATTGCACAAAATTTTCAACGCCAAGAGGAATCAAACGTATCGTCGCGCCGACTTCGTATATCAGTTCTAATTTTCCGCTTCTCATCCACGTCCAGTCTTTGTCCGTCTCTCTTATCTTCTCCTGTCGCGTGTATGCACATACGTATATAAACACACCATTATCTTCATCGTACTATTTCCAAGCTCGCCTATTACGCGTTTCGCTTTTTCACGAAAACTTATCTCCATCGGTCTTTTTCTTTCCTAGCGGATTAATCCGCGCGTATCGCGCGATATGTACTTTCTTTTGGGCTCACCGCCCTGAGATGCCGCTTGCGCAACTGCGCATTGCACCCGTCGAGCAAATCCGCGTGAGCTTGGAGCGAGGAATGCCTTTGGAATATAATGTATGCAGCAGCGTTTTGCCGTGTAGGTTGCTCGACGTCGAAATGTTCTGTATTTTGTTTTGCAGCACGAAATGCGAGGAAATATAGTCGTTATGCTGTTTTTCGTTTTTTAATTTATTTTTCTTTTACGGTGACGTGGCATTTTCTAACTTTATAACGCGCATTTAAACTTATGAAATATCGCCTTGAATATGTTTTTTATTCGTATACAGTTAAAATAAATAATTTATAGACTTATTTTATAGCTATTCGTATTATCAAATATGCATGTATGGACTCTAGAAAATTTTATTTATACCCTAAACAAAATTCATTAAATATATTTTTATATTATCTTTATATTATCTCAAACAATTAGTTCTGTTAGAATAAAAAAATAACTAAACTTTTAAAAAATTTGAATAATTTACATTGGCGTTACAAAGAATGATAATAAAATTTTAAATAGTCAATTTAAAATGTTATTTTACCAACAATAATTTATTATGTTCGACTGATATAATGAATTGCATTATAGAAAATTCGCTGCATTTATTCAAAATAAATAGAGCGTGAAATTGCGATATCCTTATCGGAAAAATGTTGAAATAAACCATATATTCACAAAGTTAAGTATATATAAAATTACTCACAATTTAAACGATCGAACAACAAAGCTGTATGAAATGAAACGATACACTTTTAACGGTTTTAATATGGATAATGATGATTTTATAATATAATAAATTAAAGGCGCGAGCATTATCATAATCGTATCTCAATAATACATTTTCTCGCAAAAACGTCAATTAAATAAAGCGATCACCTATCAAATTAAGAAGAAAGCCTTGGCTAATTATTCAAAAAGCGACATTCGCATCAGTCCGAGCGATGGAAAAAGTAGTCTTTGCAATTTGTAATGCCGCTTTTTTTCCCTCGTCCTCGTATCTTTCCCCCCCCCCCTCTCTCTCTCTCTCTCTATTTATCTTTGAGAGCGACAAACTTTTACAATATTGCACTTGGAGCAAGTTTGCCTTACATATATGGGATATTGCGCGCCGGTCGGTTTACGCGCGCGCTTATGTCCATTTTCGCTAAACCGGTTCGTTTCGCGTATTTATTATCATCGCCGTGTGTGACGGCCAAGAAAAAAATTATCGCCGCCCGATGCACCGATTCGACATCGTTCGACGACGTACACATGTACGCTGTTTTAGAATTACTTGGCGCGGTGACTCAAATTCCACCGATGACGAATAAATAACGTAAATTATTGTGCAAGAACGAAGGAAAGAAGATACGCCGTTGTTCTTCGTGTGGATGGAAAAACATATGAATTGTCAACTGCTTAAATTTCAAATTACTTTATAATAATTATATTTGAAAAAATTTCATATCATTTTTCTTTCTTGATTATAACATTTTTCATAATTTAATAAAATTTTACAAAAATTCTATTCATATCTAAAATTGAGTATAATTAAGTTTAGAAACTTTTATTATTATTTTCAAAATTAACTAATTTAATTCAATTTAATGCTTTGGTCATTTTTTATTTTTATTTTATTTATCAAACCGAATTCTAAGATTGAGATAATTCAAATTTTTTACATCTTATAATATACACAATTATAATAAAGAAGTAAAATTATAATGAAATTTTCTAATTATTACAAAAATTTTCCAGTAAATTGAAGCCCATTTAATAAAATAATATATAAGATTATACAACTAGTTTTAAAATAAAAAAGTTTGATAAGATTTATGTAATGTATTATAGATCAATAATAAAATTAGAATAGCGTTTTGTTTTAATTAAAATTAGTATAATACAAGTATTTCCCGATTGATTCATTCATCGGGCGCACTGAATCGATTCATTTGTGAAACTGCAGTCACGTAACGGCAATAAATGCATCGTAATAACTTTTTCATACCGCGCAGGCTTACGATTTTAAATCACATATTATTATTTCAAGCAACATTAACGCTCTAAATTAACAAATCGATTACGTAACGTTCCCAAGGTATTATAATGCTCTTAGCGAGGACATTCTAATCTTGCCGACTATTACAAATTATTGCTAGGATAATATAATATCAATTATCCGTGGTATTATCCTGTCGGCGCGAGCTAATTCCGCAACGAAAGAAGATTCATGGGATTTCTTTGAAAACAAAGTATAAAGAAATCTCAATGATCGTCGATTGCTAATTTTCGTTATTGTTGTAAAATACGTCGACGCAAACTGTTTAAAAATAAGGTAAATTAAACTTATCACCGTTGTAAATATCCGGACTTTTCTTTTCATTTCTTGTTTTTCTCAACAGCAACAATTTCTTTAGAAGCGCCCAAAACGTGAAAGACGATCAAAATTGTTATTCCGAATGTACAAGTTTTAGAGTTTGATTAGTAAATTGACTCTTCAATAATTATTACTCATGATACGTGCATGTGATTATAAATTGTCTCAAATTCAAATATTTTTATCGGACACGAGAAATAAAGGAGGAGACGAAAGAGGGATCGAGAAAGATACGCGCTTGTCTTTCACTGGTTAATCGTCGAGCAATGACGTATGTATCCCAGACAACTCATCAGCTGTTTAAGGCTCGCGTCGTTCTCTCTCTCTCTCTCTCTCTCTCTCTCTCTCTCTCTCTCTCTCTCTCTCTCTCTTACACGATACGACGACATTCTTATGTATACATATAAGTACATTGTAACTCTTCATTATATGCAGGGAGATAACGGCATGAGAAATTCTCCAAGCTGTCTTGTATAAATAATCTCGAAGCGGCGATAAAGAAAGAAAAAAAACGTTGATGAAAATCGTATTAAGAAATGTTTGATAGTCAACAAGTTGGTGCTGAAAGTTCTCGACTAAATAAACTTACGCAATTATTCGAGAAAAAATTAAACTATTTCGCGTAGATTGCTATTTTAGTATTCGCCATCGCTATAAAACATGTTTTTTTTCGATTATTAACTTCGATAATCAAATTCATTAAAAATGTTTCAAACAAATTCTATTTAAATTCCAATGCCTTTAATCGTTAGTAAGTTTAAAAAGTTTGCGTACTTCATCATATGCTTTTTATGAATTATATTCTTTCGAAACACCGCATTTTTATACAAAATTTATATTATTTAAAAAAAAGTTATAAACAAATGAGTTACATTAAAGTAAAATTTGATCATTGATGTTCTTTAAATCTTATTGCAATAATTAAATTATGATACTGATTTAAAGGAAGCTTATTTTAATTCAATAATAATTTAGTTAATGTATTAAAAAATATTTTCGATTTTTTAATTAAAATGTATATATCGGTCTAATTTTATACTTACTTGTAAATATAGTTTTCAAACGAATGTAAAATTTTACTCATGCACTTTATGCTTATATACAAAATATATTTTAAACCTTAAATTTCATGATATATATATATATATATATATTAAAAATTAACTAACTTTAATGAACTTCTATTAATGAACTATTAATGAACTTCAAGAACCTGATAATAATTGAAGTATTTTTCGAAACCCGTTGTATTAAAAAGACATAGCCCGCACTAACTTATCGATTTTCATTCTCGTACAATAGTTCATTTTTTTCTATTTATAGAAATTTTCGAGTCCGTCAACAATTACTAGCTGCTTTATTTTCAATTATCAAATAAAAGTGATGCGATAGTTACACGAAAATAATATATTATTATTTTAATACTCGAATTGTCCGTTATCTTTTAAAGTAAATAAAGTGCGCTAATATTCCTTTATACATATAAAAATAATAACGAAAGCATTATTCGTTTTAATAAAATAATAACCGATACGTCATTTATTTCACTGCGTTGCCTCTTACGTTAATAATCACTCACGTTACGATCGCAGACGAAATACTTAACATTGTCTATAACAATTATCGTTAATAAATTTTCATCCTTTATAGATAAACATACGTAATCTTTTGTAAATCTTTTGTAATCTGACATCCGATTTAATTACTGTAGAAATGTAAATAATTATTTTTTCTTACAAGACTCGAAAACTCTTGCGCCGACAAAAGAATTAGCTTTTCAAGCGAAATTTTTTTTACGGGTGGTATGGAACGATGCTTTGTTTGTTGAGTATGTAAGAGTCACGGATACAATTACTTAAAAAGCGCAGCTCATACGCTTTTCGAGATAATTTAATTGGCGTTACTAAAATGTTTTAGTGTAAAGTCAGTTGGAAATATATTTTTAACGAATAATGTAATATGTTTTTTAATTAAATTAGTAAAAAATTTTAGTAAAATTTTTATATTTTATAATTATCAGTAAACCATAATTGAAATTATGATCTTTCTTATAATTTTATATAGATAATCAGAAAATTTTTATTATCCCAATTTTATTTAGTACAAGTGTAACGTATTAATTATCTTAAGCAGTTGACGTGAACGGAAATACGGAAATAATGTGTCAATTAATTAAGGAAAAAAAAAAAAACGTCATTTATCTCATTAATAAATTTTTAAAATAGTTTGTTAGAGCAATCATTTTTATTGATTCAAATTATTATAAGATTCGATACTTAAATATTGCTAAGTACTTGTTCCCTTTGGTGTATATATTCGTTAAAATGATAACGTTTGAAAGTTTATTTTTATTCGATAAATTTTTACTTTTTTTTTATCTCTCACATTTACGTCGTCATAAAATTCGATTCTAAATTTATAATTATTTTATCGACACAAAATTTACTAGAAAAAAAAAAAAAAAAAAATGAGTACAATGATTTAAATAATCTCCATTCCAATACATTAACGTTGATGGAACGATTTTCGTATGTTTATTTTAAAAAATTTACATATCATTAGTATTTTTATACAAAGTTTCGTTAACGTACTTAAGAAATTGCTTTGTTGGCATTCATTATACGAAAATAAACTAGAATTATAATTTTTATGTAATTTTTCGTTGATATAAATAAATTACAAATATTAAAACGAAATATGTATGCGATTATGAGAATTTATGTCTCTGATAATCAAAAGTATAAATATAAATGATTTGATTGAAATGTTAAAAATTTTTTACTAACATACGATGATATTAAATTTCGCATTTTTATTCAATTCTTTACGTATATATAAACGTTAATCTTTAGCGATTCTACGCAAGGAGACATTTATTATCAATAGATACGAAAGAACAAGCTCACGACAGTAATTTACACATGATTATATTTAAATTATACATAATAATTTATTCAAAATTTCGAATCTTTATCACCTGTAAATCAAATAATGCCGGCAAAAGTAAAAAAGATAAACGAAATTGATATTCTTGAAAAAAAATATTGCCTACTTCATCCCCCCCCCCCCCCCCCAAGTCAATATCATCCTTGTCACCCACAATAAACTTTATGAAATTTACGATCGAATTTTAAATATATTCGACGCTTCTCATTCAAGATTTATAATGTTAATGCACGCAAATATATAGTAAACGACGGTGTCACACGCTCGTTCATTGATCGCGGCTCTAAACGTACGAACGAGAAATCAACTAATGAAATATAAATAAAAAGGCCGAATTGATGACCTCGTCTTAACGAGATTAAGCCCGCGTTTTTCGCTATTCCTACAGAGTGGAGAATCCTTTCTTTTTTCCGACGAATCTAATTCTTTTATTTCGCGTCTTAGTTTCTTACTCCTTCTTTCCTCAAAAATGAAGACAAATGGCGCGATAAGCCAGTATTGCTTTTATTTATCGGACTACGCTTTCGTGCGATTAATTTTTTTAATTTATTCAATCGAAGTATCTAGATTGAAATATTTTATTATATTGTATTATTCAATAATATTAATATTTTATAAAAGTTTATCGTAAACATTTTTAACTTGCATCGAGTCGTTTGAAATTTTGAGTTTGATAAATCTTTGATTAGCTTACAGATAGATAAAATATAAATTTTCTTCTATTAGATATATTTACCTTCTTTAATAAGTGTATTAAATTATACCTCTAATAAAAAAATGGTGCAGATACCAAAGTATACGGGATTTTTCGAAAATTTTCAAAAACCATTTTTTTTTTTATATCTTGCCGAACATAAACAATCATAAATATATGTAAAAAAATTCATCTTACTTTTACTTTCATCGCATTTTCTTTTTTTTTTTTTTCCCAATTCACCTGACTCTCTCTTTCTTAAGGTCGTATTCTGCATCTCCCGTCGTTCCTCTCTTTCTTTCTCATTCTTAAGGATGAAGAGACGAGCGAAGTCGAAGAGAAGGAGGTAAGAGGGAACGGATGCGCGCCAAAACGAATCCTCCTCTCCTCGCAATTAAAAAACCGGACGAACGGGTTTCCAGGCCTCGGACATTCCGTAAATTCTGTGCCTATATGCCGTCGCTCGGCTCTCTGAGCCCTGCCGTTGAAATCGAGCAAATCGACATGTCGGCCCGGGATAAAGTAGCTCGCTAAACTTCTCGTTTCGTTCTCGCGAATTTCGAACGCTCCGAGCAGCTGCTCTACGTGTGTTTACCCGCACGTATGCACAAGTCTGTGTGTGTGTGTGTATATGGATTCTTTATCTGGGACTATACAGTCGGCGAGAGTCCGTTTCGTGGGTAATGGGTGAGCTGCGATTTTTCTAGACTATTGCGGTTTCGATGTTGAAAGAAGTGTGAAAGAAGATAAAGTCTTCTTCAACGAATACCAACGAGAAGGTTACCTGCCGCGATTCATTTCCATATAGGTTTCGAGCGCGATATATACGTATATGCTTTCAAGGTATTTTTTTGAGCATCCAAAAGAAAAAAAATGAAAAAGGAATATTGACGTTAAAGCATACGTTAATAACCGATACCTTGATTTAAGAACATGAACAATCAATTATACGGCTGAATTTATTCTTATAAATTTAAGATACATTTTTCTTATTCGTTTATCTAACTAAACTTTGTGGCAAGATAAAATGCTTATATCTAATTTGATGTGTAAAATAAGAAATAATTTATTTTAATTTTGTAGGCGAATAAGATAACAAAATGTCTTAATAAAACATTTAATGTACTTTCTATTTTAGCGTGTAATTAAATTTCATTTTCATTTCTTTTCTCGAACTCGAAATTCAATGTATTAAATTACATTAATATTTTTATCATTGATATTATTTAGAGAGTAATTAATTAATAAATAATTGATAATACCTTGAATTGCTTTAATAGTTTTAAAATATATTTATTTTTTATTTGAATTTCAATTTAAAATATATTGATTAAGATAGTATTCTCGAATGCAATGTTCATATCTCATCCATAAATTTTCACTGATCTTTATAATCATCAGTTGCGGTTAAAACAATTTAAAAAATTAAATTCGCATACTACAACTATTCTCAAATCGCGCAATAAATTTCAAACGAGTAAGAGCAAAAAAAGGTGGATAAAAAATAATTTATACATCGCATAAACGCGAACAATAATCCATTCGGCCATCGGAATATAAAAGTAATCATTCTTACAATAAACCGCAAACGATTCTCGCGCACGTTTAATCCTTCGCGATCGCAAAAAGAAAATGAATAAATAAACCAACGCGAAACTCGTCAATAAATCGTCGCGTCTCAATGAGCGAGCGGCCAATTAAATCGACATTGAATCGACTCTACGGAATATACCACCGAATGAATTAATATACGGAACGTCTCTCTTTTCCCGCGCTTATACGCATAATGGAAATAATCATTGCGCGCGCGCGTGTGTGTTTGTGCGTGAGCGTGTATTACAGGTTACGTATACAAGTGTCGTGTACCCGTCATTACGTATACGTTAATGCGCGCTCGCGTATACTCGGAAAACATATTACGTAAGAGGTGATTCTCGTCGAGACTATGGTCACACCTCCTAAACGTACGCCCGAGTACACGCGTTTAGTCGTCCGTTCGTCGACCCGAATCTTCGCGCGCGGGTTATTCCTCAAACGGTAAGACTTAGCGTTAATGAATGAAGGAAGAGTGAGAAAAAAAAAATTGGCTGGCGTCGCGTCGTCTTACCTGAAACAGAAAAAATAATAGGCGATGATTTAAGTGTACTCGTTGACGCTTTGAATCTTAATGTTTAAAAAGATCTGAGAATTCGTTTATTTCCCTTGAATCAATTTTCCTTGAATCTATCGGTTATAATTAGCTGCGTTCGTTGAAATTGAAAAAAAATGAACAACTAACGCACGAATTAATGAGAACTTTATAATTTTACATTAGAGGGGCAATTAAACATTCCGTGATGAAAAAAAAAAAAAAAAAAAAAAAAAAAAACGCGTATTAATGGTTCAAGATAAAATTCAATAAGTTGCGCGATAAATTTTCACATTTATTTCTTTACAATCTTGCTAAATAAATAAGAGAAATAAAATAATTCATTACCGATAATAAACGAAAGCGGTAATCGTTACGAATACCGACCGTAAATTTTTAATAGCAAATATTAATCGGTTATAAAAACAATGTCAAACTCGTTTATTTTCTTTTATTGTATTTAGTTAAATTTAAAAACAATTTTTTTTTTTTTTTTTTTTTTTTTTTTTTTTTTTCTAGAAAATTTAAAATCGATGAAATGTTATGCGTTTATTTAAAACGCCATTTATCACAAGGAATTTTAATGTTTCTTTAAAGTTTGTTTAAAATTACAAATAAGTACTATTCTAATACTGACACTACAAATTTTTATTAACGATTAAAAACGTTTTTATTGCGCTAAACATTTTTATTGCAAACATTTATTAACATAAATAGTAATTTTTTTTGTGGACTTAAATATCAATATATATATATATATATATATATATATATATATGTAAACCAACCTAGATACACGCGCAATTTTTTCATTACCATAGTTAATCATTCTAGAGCATTAATTTCCGGGACGGACTCGCTATCTATCCCGCGTCATTTCCCGTTTTAACGCACGCTATCATCAACGATCAATTAACTAAACAATCTAACCCACAATCAGCCAGATACGTAGGGTCAAGTTTACCTCTTTTGTCTTTGCAAACAAAAGACGCGTAGGTCTTGTGTTCACCGATTGACGCGCGAAAATTTTTAATTGCTGAGTGATTCATTAAGTCTTAATGATATCGTCGTAGGCGAATCAAGGAAGATTCATTTACGATGGGTGATGGGGAATCTTATACTTTCGCGTAATGATTTTGAGAATTTTGGATGTTTTTATTTATCGACGCGTGTGATTTAATAATTTTTATGTCTGAAGAGTACTTAAATACTTAAGTTGATCGTTAGAATTCATTGATTTATTTAACCGATGATATATTCAATCGCGATGTTCGCGGAAATTAATATTCTAATTAAAAATAAAACAGTTGCAACTAGTTATAAAAGTTATAATAATATAGATTTTTCAAACATTAGTATTAAAAGAAAATTTACTTTTCCATTTAATTTTGAAACAAATAAACTTTAAAATATGAGTTATTTACTCAATCGCATTTACTACAAACTTTAAATATGTTTCTCGATGTTTTTTTTCGCATTCTACAAGCTAAAAAGATCAATCTTTTTATCCGTCCGCTGCTTTTCACGAGTAAAAAGCATTGGCTTAAAAGCCACGAGAGGAAAAACGATTTAAAGCGCGAAAATCCGCTTTGATAACTTGCTTTTATTTCTTTTTCTTTTTTTACCATCGTGCGTTATAAAAATTAAGTCGCTTACGACATTTCAAATATAAATTTTTTTTTTAATACTTTTGACGTATTTCGCTTTTTCTTCGAACGTATTTCATTATCAGTGTGTTGGAACTATTATATTTATCTTCAACGATCTTTATTAACTATATCTATTTGAGTTATCGCGTTTCCAATAAAAATATTCATTGTGCGATAGAATTTGAAATAAGCTTGTAAATTTTTTACCAGCGGATGAAATATTGACAAATATTTTTCAATAATAAACAATTTTTGTCACATTTATGTAAATAAAAATTTAATTGACCATTCATGAGAATGAAAAAGAAATATTCTAATGGAACGCGAAATATTGATATTCTTAATAAACATTAATTGATTATTACTATTATGGTCAATTAATATTTTAATCATTTAATGATTGACAATTATACATTTTAAACAGTTATTCTATTATAATTGAACAATTATACAATCCGAATTATATCGTAATTAGTTTAACACACTAATTTCCGCAACTATTAATTCGCCATGAGCTAGCAATAATTTTAATTTCTGTTCATTGTCTAGATTGAATAAGCAACAGCTTCTTTTTTATAAATTCACATACATCGATTATCGAATAACAAAAAACATTGATGATAAGATATAGTTAAAAAAAGCCCTCCTAATCGCATAATTTTCCCAAAGTTCAAAAAAAAAAATAGATAAATAAATAAATAAATAAATAAATAAAAATCCTTTTCTTCAAACGCAAAAAACAAAAAAAATAAAACTTAACGAACAAAGAAGTTTCTATATTCGCTCAAAAAAGAATAAAAAAAAAGCAAAAAACGAAAGAAAGAAAAAAGATTCACGAGCGCAAAAGAACAGGAGGCGCGTTGTGGGCGTCGGTTGTACACCGCGCGTTCAATATATATATATATATATATTTACGGCTCGCGTTTCGCGCGCGCGCGCGCGTAAACATCAGCTGTGCACAATGATCCAGGTGTGTGTGCCAGCGACCTGAAAAGAAACTCGTCGAACCGGGCCACACACAAGATTCTTGCACGAGTGGTATGGATATATATGTATATGTACGTTCCTTTTTTTTTTTCAATCCCTCGCGCGACTGCACATTTGATGAGCTCTTTTATGACTTTTGACTTCTGAAATTTATTTTGCTTTCGTTTTTTCGGTTTACCTCATTTTTTTTCTATTTTATTTTGCGCCGGAATAAAGTTACTTATTCTGTGCATCGGGATTTTTAAGGTTACGTTTTAAAAAACACGAGATGTTAGGTCGTCTAAATTTTTTATAAGTGAAGGTTTATGTGAATTAGTAAACGTTCATTTATTCGATATGAAAAGTGAAGAATCAACTTTAACCGAGAGAATTTTCTTTCATTTATATTAAACTTCGTTTATATTTTTTTTATTATTATATTAATGTTTACTGTATACTTATATAAATTTAAAAAATATAAGGTTTACTTTCACAATACAGTTAGAACTACTTTTAATTTCAAAGGCAAAGCTTTACATTATATGTTTATGTACATATACACGCTGGAGTAAATCCAAGAGCGCAATCAGTCCGTGAAACGCGAACAAAATTGTACAACTATATATGTATACACAAGAGCAGGTGAGAAAAAACTAAGGGAGATGAATTGCAAAGAGAAAGGGAGAGGGTGAGAAACAGAGAGGTTAAAAAATTTTTGAAAAATGGGCTTGTAAGTTTTTTCTTTCGTACTTGGTAGTTAAAGCGCTTTTATTTGTATCATTTTGTATTAGAATGAAGGAGGAAATCAAAAAAAAAAATTTACTAAGTGCCAAAATAATTGTGGAGACTTTTTAAAAGAAAATTAATGTTTTTTTTTTTATCAAAAAAATTATTTTTTAGTATTTTCCATTGATTTTTTAATTACAAGTTAAATTTGAATTTTAAATTACATTATTTTTAACATAAAAACAATAAGCGAAGTTACCAAAGTTTTATTTTTTATAAATTTATAAGCTGTAACTGTATATGTATTAATTAACATTAATTTTATAATAATTAAGACTCCTAGAAAATTCGACAAGCCATTTGACTAAAAAAGACACAAAGTGAAAAGCTGCATAAGCGAACTCTAGACCATAAGTCATGAAGTAGAAAATACGAAAGGAAGAGAAGAATAAAACAAGACTCGTTTCCCCACAAGGTTTAACGAGCTTTCAGATACAGTCTAAACAATATTTCTCGAGTCGTGTTCCGAAGGGCTTTACAAGTATTTGCGCGCGAAACAGACCAGCTCGACTCTTTTAGAAGAAAGAAACCGAGCGAACATGAAACGTATTGTGTATAGTTAAAGCAATGACCACGAATTCTCTTTATTGTTGCTGCTGTTGCTGCTGAGAAATCGACATTACTTCGGTGATGGAACGTGACTTTCTTAACCCTTTGGGTTAACCTTTGAGTTTGTTCGTTGTTTTATTACTGAAATAATTAGATATAGGCTTTAATTAACGCTTAAGTTATATTTGCACGTTTAATGCGCATAAAAATATTGATAATTCCAGCATTTAAAGTTTAATTTTAATATACGCGATATTCATTGAGAAAAATAATTCAATTGAGAGCTTCGATCGATGAATTTTTTAAGTTAATCGTTGAATTATATGAATATTCACGAATTATTCTATAAGATATAATAAAGTTGAATTATTGTATAATCTCGATGTTGACTGGCTTGAATCCATGATTGATTTTAGTGAATCACTTTCGTGATTCGTCAATTCTATAATCGATTGGCAAATGATAAATCATATTCGCAGCAAAAATACGTGTGACTTTTAAATTACATCGAAAATTCTAAGCCGATCATTCGAGTTGATTGCATGACTTTGTTTTCGAATCTTAGGTCATCTTTATAATATATACAAGTACGCGTAAAGAGACGAATATGAGTAATTGCTCGTTGAAACTAGCGGGACTGCTAATGAATTTAGAAAGCTTTGAGCCCGGCATTGTCGGTCGTTGTATCCATAGTAGGTGTGTGTATATAGCATAAGTTCGCTACAACCGAGTTGCGCTCGATTAAATTTTCCGCGAGCTCGAAGACTCGAAGAAGAACTAGGAAGAGAGAGAGAGAGAGACGAAGAGAAAGAGAGAGAGAGAGAGAGAGAGACGAAGAGAAAGAGAGATAGAGAGAGGAAGAGAGGCCAAGAAAACGATCGTTAACTACACCACTGGCACCAATGGCTGGCTCTTTTAACATTTCGATCGACGCGAATTTTCCTTTTTGTACCTTGTACTTTTTGTCAAAGTGCCCGAAGTTTCGGGACGTTGTAAGTGCGGAAGTGGAAAATGGGACGAACAGAAAAACGTAGCTTGTCGAGCGATTAGGACAGCTCGTGGAAGATATTTAGTTTCTTCTTAAAAGTTTCCGATTGATAGTGGAATTGAGTGCTATTATGAAAAGTATTTTCCGCGAAGCTTTGATTAAGTAGAATTAATACCATGGGATGAATCAAATATGACCTTAATTAGTTTTAGTCCTTCAGTGCTTCTCAATTTTGCTCGATGTTCTATTTTTAACAACGCGTTCTCAAGTAATTAAGTTTTCCGTACACTCGTTAAACAACTGGATTAATCGTAAAAAAAGAAACTACACAAAATTCCACTCCTCCAAATGGAAATTATTGGGACAACGTACCAAGAAGCGACGAAAATCCCGAGAATCAATAAAAGTAGTTTTTCACTTTACGCTTTGAAAGAATTTCAGCTCGTGCTCGACGCGTACTTAATCATGCATGTACACATAAATAACCTACGAGGAAGAAAGAGGGAGAAAAAGAGAGAAAACAAACAGGAGAAGAAACCTCTCGTCGAATTTACACTAGTATAATTAAGTGCTTGGAACGTATTCATATACTAACGCGATCACAACTAGAAAAAGAAAGAGATTATGCACACCTGTACACGCGATACACGAGACAGACGTTAATATAATACGCGAAGAAAGCGGCTAGTAGCTACGGCGTTTTCTATCTTTCTTCTTGACACTCGCATTTGCAAATTCAGATACAAACGTGCACGTCGTGAGGAAGTATTTTCACTGTCACTGTTAACCCATTTGGTTTTAGCGACACGAGTTTTTAGAATGTCGCTGCATGAACATTTATTTTCAGCTGGAAAATGTTTGTCTAGTTACAGCAACTGTTACTTTAATACTTTGTATAATTTTATGACTGTATAATTCTATGAATTTTACCGTTTTGCACAAAATTTACGATATCATTGCTGAAAGTTTTATTCGAATGGCTTTTATTGGATTTTGAATATCTTATGGGTTCCCTTAATTTATAAAAAAAAAAAAAAAAAAAATTAATAATAATTATAAATAACTGAGTATGTAATCAGTCTTCACAACATTATAACATTCCGACGATATAAATAGACAATGATGCGTTGTGAATATTATTATTATTATTATTATTCTAATCAAATAAAAAATTAAAATAAAATAATTATTCAAAACTTATATCTCGACAAAACGTAACCTGCCTCCAAATTTAAACAATTAGAACAACAAAGTATACAACAGTGATAACGTAAGTAGCCGAAGATAAAGTCATCCACACGGCGGCCAATCTGTCGATCGATCATGCAGCTCGGCTCTTATCGTGGAAGTCCGTCTTTAGCCTCTATCCTCGCAACTCGCGCACATGTAAACCTTCAGGTATAATCGCGAAGTTGTACGTACAAGTATATCGTCGCGCGAGAGGCACGTCTCATCGCGGTAAGACGGGATGTATGCTACGTGCGCGTATGTGTGTATATATATATATATATATATATATATATATATATATATATATATATATATATACACACACACACACATGCACATATAGAACGCTATCTGCGCGGCTTGCAAAACGAGCGAGGTCGCGGCGGCGTTGTGCAAGACGGCGACGCGTGCATGCAACTATATACACACCGCCTGGTATATACATATATATATATATATATATATATATATATATATATATATATATATATATATACATATACACAAACACACATATACGTATATTAGCGCACGTGCAAAGATGAGGAGAAGGAGGCTCGGCTCGCGGAAAGCGCATTTTAATTAGCGCTCGCTACTCTCGCTCGGCTCGTGTTTGTTATGTCAGTGCCGTATACGTACGTACGAGCGCTTGCGTTACAGCTATGTAGAGCGTACGTCTGTGTGCGTCCGAGCGAATACACGTAGACGGAAACGCCGTTGTGCGGTGCAGCGCGTGCATTGTAACGATTTGCATACGTATATGTGTAAGCGCGTGCGTTTGCGATATCCAATGCTTATACAAGGAGAAGAAAGCGGCCGCGTGAATTGTATCGGGAAGAAATTGTGGAGGATGTACATTTTCTTTCTTTGTTGTTCGATATATTCGGCTCGAATTTTATAACCGCAATGCGCGTAGTTTTACGCCGTTTGTGCGTTTACTCGTGAGTCGGAATGATGCATTAAAATGTAGCTTGCGTACGCTCTTGCGAACATATGGATATAAAAGATCGAAACCGAAGATGCCATTAATTTTCTTAGTACGATGGATTTATTTATTATAGATAGGAATCTTTCTTCGGTTAATTTCTAAACCGCGAGCAATATTGAAATGGGAAAGCGGTTTAATTAATATGATAAAAAAATTTATTAAGCTGCATAACTGCAACCATTGCGTTTGGTTATTCTTTTTTATTTTTATTTTTTTTAGTAATAAAGATAGTCTTGTAGTTTTTTTCTCTACAAGCTCAAAAATTTTCACATGTCTATACGTATAGAAGAGAAACTTCATAAGTAAGTGAATATTAAGAATTTATATTTTGTTAAACATTGCAATTATCGATGCTGAAGTTAAAAATTTGAAGTAAGTTTTTGAAATTTCATTTTTTTTACATATTTTTGTATGAAATAGTAGCTTTCAAATAAAAATGTAACCCAATAGTTATTATTAATTTCTTTTATTTATTTTATTGTCAAAAAAAAAAAAAAAAAGAAAAAAAAACAGACTACTAATATAATTATAGCAGCTACCTTGATTAAATAAAATGTATACATTTTTAGAGTCTCAATTAACAATTTTACGTAATAGTATACATAACAGTCATTTTGCATATTCGACAATTTCATTTTCTCGTATGGAATTATAAAACTTATACTTTGCGTAATATAATAACACGTAGAAGTATACAAGGTTTATATTCCTACAATTTTAAAGCCTTGAAATTCTAAGTAAACTTACAAATTTAAATTCTGTTAAAATTATAAAATAATTTAAAATAAAATAAAATTGACAGTTTTAGAGGAACCTATTTCTACTTTATAACAACTATAAAATAATCTTATGATTAATTATTTGTAAAATAATTCATTTTTTCGTTGATAAATACAACATTAAACAATCTCAGTTATTCCATTAAAAAAAAAAAAAAAAAAAAAAAAAACACGTAACGTGCATAAATATCGCGAACGAATGCAAGACTCATTCGAAACGTAAAGCGGGTTTAATAACTTCGCACGCACAAGTCGACATAAAAGCCAACGTTGAACCAAGAAGGTACATAACGCACGGAGTGCATGGCGACAAAATCGCGCAATTTATATATGTGTGTGTGTATATATATATATATATATTATATACAAGCCCTGTATTACGGATGAACGCAATCGCCGGTATTATAAACTTGGTAGGCGCGTGTGCCAGAGAGAAAGAGAGCGTATAAAGCTCCGGTCCTAATAACCGTGCGAGTGATAACCATCTACACATCGAGAAACGCACGCGCACTGCGTACATATACATAGATGTACATACACGCGTATTCACAATACGAGAGTCGCGTTTTCCTACGGTTGTACGCAGCGTTGTAAAGAAACGGTGTAATGAGATCGAGCGCTTAAGTTTCCTCTCCTTCCATTTGCTTTTTGCAAGCGTCACGCGCGTATATACGTATATACGTATTTATTATATCCAGAGTAAGAGAGGGTTTTAATGTCGCGCGGTGAAAAATAATTATGGGATTATATGAACACACCGGTTATAACGCGAGAGCGCGCGATTGCCTCTTTTTTTCTCATTCTCTTTCCTCTCGAGCGAGTTTCGCTCGTAAAGCTCCCAAGTGTCTTTTCGGCTCTCTACTTTGGCTTTTTCTTGTTATCGTTCGCTCTTTCTACTATGTGCGCTATGCGTCGAGATTTTATAAACGAAGGATGATTTTTGCACTTTTGGTTACTTTTCCGCGAACGTCGGATTACTATTAACGTTTAACTATATTAAAAGTCGAAATTTGTTGTTTTATATTATTTTTCATTAGCATCACCTTTTTTTTATTTATTTTTTAATAAACAGGTGTTACATAAAATATAATTATGTATTTGCGCTTTTGTTTACGAAAAAAACAAGCATGAGTTAACGTATTCAGATTTATTCACAAACGATAATCATTATGTTTCGTCGAGCTTGAAAAAAATAAAAATTTGAGAAAGACGATTGAATTTAAGACGACTCTCTAATTTAACATCCGTGCAATCGCGTACAACTCAACCAAATATTAGCATACATCTTTTACTTTAACCAATTATTTTTTAGCGAACGAGAGAGAGAGAGAGAGAGAGTAAAAAAGAAAAATAAAATATACGGAGAAACGACTCGAAGCGAGTTTATAATCGGCATAAATATGCTCGCGCGAGCTAAACGAGTGCCACAAGCAAATGCAGGTGGCTCGTAGGGCGTAAAGCAGCGAACTGTACGGCGATATTGCGCTCGCTCCCGTTTGTGTGTTTTTCTCGCCGAGGCTTAAGTTAATTCGACTTTCCAACCTTAACTCGCGCGAAACATCGAGAATGAAGTTTAATCGCTCGCACGCCGTTATTACGAGAGTTGGTAACTGTTGGTTTTTTTTTATTTATTTTATTGGAAACAAGCCAAATTATTTGTTTAAATTCTTTACGAAAGAAAATTGGTATAATATGTTCGAGTCCGCTTGATCAATGATTTCGTGGAAACTAACTATCAAAGGTAAAATTGAAGAAAGGATAATGAGAGGGATAAAACTGCATAGACATCGTTGTTGAGTAACGCTGTAAAGAAAATGCTTCAATAGCTTAGAAAAACGATACCTTTTCTACATAGGCACGCGTACACAGAGAAAATTCAATTGCAAACGTACAAAATTCGTTAGGTCATGTACAGTGCGTAGGTGCGAAGGATAGCGGTCGTTAATTACAGCCGTAAGTGCTTGAAATACTGGCGTAAGCTATAAGATGCACACACACACATACGTACACACACACACCCACATACGCATATACATAAACAAACATTTTTTCGCCTTCCTTTTTTCCTTTTCGTTGTTGAGCCGCGTTAAGCTAGCTTTAGAAGTGAAAGTGAGATTGCGTTGCTACACCGTTGCGTTGTATACAGCCGTGTATATAGTACGAAGGATAGATTTTATGTAAGAATATTTGCTCGTTTCGCGCACGTAGGTGAGGCCGAAATGACTCCTCGACCATATATATACATACATTCTTGTATGTACACGGCGATTTTCTTTCTAAGCGCTCGAGCCGCCGGCCTTTTTACGCGGCCTTAAAAACTTTCAACCTCCCATTCCATTGGAGAGAGAGAATTCAATCGCTGCCGTTGCTACCGTCGTTACTGCTGCCGCTGCCCTGACTCTTTTAACCTTCTTTTTCTCTAGCCTTTCTATCTTTCTTCCTTTCGCGCTCTCTTTATCTCGCTATCTCTCTTTCACTCGCTGCGAGAAATTGGACGTTTAGGATTACTCGATGGAAGAAATTAGGTTATAAATGGGATTGAGAAATTGAAAAAAAAAAAAAAAAAAAAAAAAAAACTCGGAGGGATTGTGTCAATTTCGCGATTTAACTTTCGTGCCCAGAGCTTTTTAGAAAAATAAACGTTCAACTTTTTTCGTTGAAAATAGAAAATTGTGTAATTTTAATCCATTGAATTAGTCGTAATATTTTACATTTCATTTTATCGTATGAAATATTAATTTTTTTTCTTCGATTATTTAAATAAAATATTTTTCATCCAAATTAGTTTATAAAATTATTAAAAATTATCATTTTTCAATATTTATGTGTAAAAATAATATTAAATTATTATATATTATTTTTCAGATTTCTTGCTAAACTAATAATATCAAACTAAAATAAGATCACCGAAATGTAAGTTTACGAAAATTATTTATGCATGTATTATTATTATTATTATTATTATTATTAATTTTGAAAATACTTTTATAATATTGAATTTGACATATAAATATATGATACATATTTACTACAATATAAGTTACAAAAACTATGGTAAATCGCAGTACGTCTGCGTGCAGGCAATAGAAAAAGATACGTATGATATCATTTTCGAATTCGAAACAATGCGCTATACCTAAATGCATTTGCAAAGCTTTAAACGCATTATACACATTCGAAATATTCTCAACACATAAATATTAAAATTCATGCGCATATTCTAATTTTAATGCGTATGAAAAAATCCCTCAAAATTCACATTTATAGTTTTTCAAATTTTTAACTTGTGCGAAAAATAAGGAACGCCTTTATTTTATTGTATTTTACAAATTTTCTTTAAACCTTAAACAAAATTTTTCAAAATTATGTACCAATAAACAAAAACTATTCAATTAAAAAGACCCTAACAAATCTAGATATGTATTACACGCGTGACAAAGTAACGGCTCAAAAATAATTCACGGGCAAGACTAAGTAAATGTGAAAACGCGCTGTGAAATTTTCGTTCTTTTCTTTTCATAACGAGAACCTTCTCTCTCTCTCTCTCTCTCTCTCTCTCTCTCTCTCTCTCTCTCTCTCTCTCTCTCTCTCTCTCTCTCTCTCTCTCTCTCTCTCTCTCTCTCTCTCTCTCTCTCTCTCTCTTCTCTCTCGTATTAAAAATGAAAATTGTGTAAAAGAGATCTAGTCCGAGAGCTCATTATACTTTGTCGTTGCGATTAATCATTCGTCTGCATTCTTTCTATGATTCTCCTACTTGTGTATATACACGATCGCGTTTGCGCGATTTATATATATTCAAAAGGCAGCTTCGACCTGCTACTTATTTAAGATGACGAATTTTATGAATTTTTTTGACTACGATGTTAAATATCCTTTTTTTAATCGTTTGTACAATTAAGGATAAGGATGTTGTTATAAATTGTAATTTTATTATCGTTATTATTGTTAGAATAATAAGTTATTAATTAATGCATTGCGTAATTACTTCTAATTCTCATCGTTTAGAAAATAGAGTATAGTAATTGAGAAAGGCAATATTTTCAATGTAAATCGTGTGTGAGTTTATACGAATATTAAAATAAACGTTCGAGAAGTTTACCCTCTCAAATATCTGAAAATAAACCGTGTCGTCGTTTTTTTTTTTTTTTTTTTTTGTATAATAAATGCAAATGAAAACAGAAAAGCCCGTTGAATGCGTTATACTTGTATATATATATATACATACTATATAACAAAGTAAATCTTAGGTCGGTTAAGCTTTCCTAATCGATGCGCGAGTATAAGGGAGAATCGATATGCGCCAAGTTACACAACAAATAAAACAACAGAATCCAGAACTGCAGGAATATAAATCGTCTTGTCAAAGAGACAGCCGCGCGATCTTTAACGAGTTCACAGCTGAACGGCACGCGATATACATACCGGGTGACTGAATGCTATTGCAACTGCGCACGCGCGATCAAAAAGAAACGTTAGTTTTCTGTGTTTATTTATTAATTTTTTTATTTATTTATTTATTTATTTTTTTTATTTTTTTTTTATTTTTATTTTTTTACATGAAATTGAACGCGATATCGTTTAATTGTCATTCGACGTTTAATCTATTTGCATTCGAAAGGTGACTAAAAAAAAAGGATAGTGTAACATTTTGATGATGTATTCATTGAATATTCTTTTTTACAAACTTAAATTTTAAAATTCTACATACTATATATTATAATTTATCACCGTAGATAGTATTATTTTATTTATTAGATTTATTGATACCTGTTTAATATTTTTATTAGGTAAATGTTAACGTAACCTTAAATAATAAAGTTATATTGGAAAGTTCTATTGGTATACGAGTATAATGGAACTTGTGCTCGGACGATTACTTGCCTAATTTAACTGATGCTTTACGATATTGAAATATAAACATAAATTAAATTTTTGACTTTCGCTTAAAAAACGCACGGTTTTTCGAGTACAAAAATAAATTTTTTTTCTTACGAGTGTTTATTCAAAAGCTTAAAGTACGAATTTAAAAGAAGAAGAAATATCAGCAATATTTCACAATGAACTTTCGGTCACCGAGTATACATTCAGCTCGATACAAAAGCCGCGCGGTCTCTTCTCTCTCGTCGTCTCTCAGCTCGCAGCGGCATGACAATGCACGAGCGAGAGAAGAAAACGAACGCGAAAAGTGATGACTGCGCGGCTAAGAAGAAGAAGAAGAAGAGAGGAAAACCGAGTATTACAACCACAAGCGAGCTAGTTGCGTGTGTATACCGAGGCGCGTTCACCGAGAAATACTAACTATCGTTTATACCGCGCGTGCACTTGTTTGCGAAGAAGGTTGAAATCGTCGTTCGCCTACTGTTACGTTGTTATCTCGCGTCTTTTGTCGAGAATTGAGATTTTGCGTAATGCACCTAAGCTGAATATTTTCGCGATTTCGCGAACGGCTTATCGCGCTATGTGTTTATTGTTTTGACAATAGCGTGATTTGTTTATTGAAAAGTTGAGCCAACGGATGTAAGCGATCGTGTAAAGATTCTAAAGGAAGATCTTTGAAAAAAATTAATTATTTAAATGCGTTAAGTATTTGAAAAATATCGATTATTGAAACGTAATTGTTTCAATCGACGTTGGTAATACTCACTGTTTAATCAAATTTTTGCACGAAATGTCGTGTATGCTTACCTGCAACAAAAAAATTAATATTAATTAAAAATGGGTATTTTCATGACAAACGTACTTAAATATATAATCCCTGTGGCAAAAGTTTCGCTTTAAAAATGTATTCACTAGTAACTTAAAACATATGCATGCAGAACTAAGATTATTAAAGGTAATCTTTATTTGTGCATCAAGTTTTATGATTATCAAAACATTTTTATCAAATAAAAAGTTAGAATATTACATTGAAAACAAAAAAAAAAAAAAAAAAAAAAAACATTTTCCACGCATTACATTTACAATAATATATTTTCAAAATCCAGTATTCTTTCTCTCGTAAAGCATGAAAAGCTATTATGACAGATTGACAGACTCGCATAATGCAAACGAAATAAGTTTTCAAAAGAATCCTTTATTACACGACTGCCGCATAATGCATAATCAGGAAACATTAGCGCGCGTGAGTTCCTTAATTGACGGAATCAACCATCAAAAAATTACAGAAAAACGCCCGTGAAAAGAAAACCGTCGTAATCCTGGGGTGTGCGCGAAATATTCGTGGAAACGACGCGTGGCTGGTTTACATTGAAAGGCATAAAAGAGACACGAGAAGGAGAACGATTCCTGGATGATGAAAAAATAAAAAAAAATAAAAAAATCGAGGAACGAATAGAATGAAGAAAAAAGAAAAGAGGAAGAGAGAGAAAGACGCTAAAAATGAAGAAACGTGACGATGACACGATGAAAGAATCCCTTTTTTTTCTTTTTTTCATTTAATGAGCGTATACGTTAACGTACGCGTGTCCGTTTACGGGAAGAGCAAAGACAAATAAATCGGGCCTCGAGGAAATTGCAAATAAAAGAAAGAAAAAAAAAAGGACTGAGACTCGGAGAGAGATAGATTTCGCGGAGGAGAAGTGTGGAAAGATATATATATATATATATATATATATATATATATATATATATATATATATATATGTGTATTGGGAGTATGGAGAAGAAATGAAAATTGAGGAAGAGCCCCGAAGCGATTTGTCAATTTCCGACTAGAGCGAGAAAGCCGGCGCTGCAAAATCGACGAGGAAGAGAATAGAGCGAGATGGAGTAAGTTGCGTTGGTTGCAGCGCCACGTATGCACCGCCGTGTTGGATCAATACTGGCTGCGGGGGCAGCCAAGCCTACACGGACGGACGCCCGATGTACCGCTGCTACTGCTCTAGTCGAGCCCTTTTCCCTCTCTCTATCTCTCTCTCTCTCTCTCTCTCTCTCTTTTACTCTCGCATTCGAAATCCTGAATTCTCTCTCTCCCCTGGATGGCTTTCTCTCTGGACCCCTTTTCACGACTTTGCCGCCTCATTTGCGCAACAAGTCCTGCTTGGACTTTACAAGCAAGGGTTGCGTTATTTCTTTCCTTTTGCGTGCTTGCAATTTTTGCCGAACGCAAAATTTTATGCGCTTTATTGTTGAAGGAAAAAGAAATAAGATAAGGAAAAGGAAATATAATATCGGTTAATTCGAGCAGATTATTACTTTGAATTTTAAATTAGTTTTATGATTAATTTTAACAAATAGTTGTCGTATTATTTAGCTTGTCGATTAAAATTAATTTCAACATCAAGATGATAAGAATTAAAAACGACTTTTCGAATAAAAACAAAAATGCGTAAGCTATTTCTATCGGTCCGGGTATAATGAAATTTCACAAACTCGCTTTACGCGCTTTTTTTATTATCGAGCGAATTACAAAATATATTAATTTTAATAACGCGTAGCTAAATAAAATCCGAATCATTTCGCTTTAGAACGAGCGCAACATAAAAAGATTACAAGCAACAAACGCGGATAAATAAAACAAAAACAATTGGAGATCATCGAGTCATAAAAGGCAACATTCAATTAACTTTAAGTACATGACACATAAAGAGCGCAGAAGAAACGAGTCGAAGCCGAGAGGCAAGAATCAAACGAATTCCATCGAGCGCAAACTTTCATCGCGCAAAATTCCTTTCGCCGCCGAGAGGATCGAGCGATGTGAAAATAAATAACGGACCCGATGAAGTGCATCGTCCCGCCGCGTAACATTACGCACCGAAATCGCATAGAGTCGAGCGATAAAACGCGCCGGATTCAATTAGGAAGAGGCGCGCGAGCAAAGCCGCGTCAAAAAAAAAAAAAAAAAGAAGAACGCGGCGGCCAAGTTTGTAATCGATCGAAATCCCGAGAATTTCATTTGGCAAGCTTGATATTTTATCTGCGCGCGTGTATATATATATATATATATATATATATATATATATATATATATATATATCTGTGTGTATACATGACAACAAGATTGTATTTGCACGCGAACGGGTAAAAAAACTTGAGTATGAATTAAACGTTGCAACTGTTATGGGAACAAATGTTACGCAAGCGCGGAATTCCGCGAATACTTTGAAAATTCAACGAAACTATCGCATCTTTATTTTTTATTATTCTTTTTCATTAAAATGCCGGTACAAGTTTGATTTGAAAAAAAAGTTTTACGATTACGGTTATTTATGCACTTTTATAATCGAGATTTTTCGCATTGTTTGATCACCCTTGATGTTATCGGAATTTTAAATTATTATTTATTGCTTGAATTTTTTAAAAAATCATTGTTTTTATTGTAACAGAATATATACAGCTTTCAATGTTATTGGAATAATTTATCATTTATTGAATTAAATTTGTTTTTTATGCAATAATATAAAAAGAAAAAAAAATAAATATAAAAGTCTATTCGTTAAAAATCTCCTCTCGTTACAAATTGAAAAAACAAAAAAAAAAAAAAAAAAAAAAATGTAGATTTCTCTAATCAAGTCCCCATCATTCGCGTAAAAAACCTCGCAACTATTTATTACAAGATCACGTCGATTCTTACAAAAAGCGATATAGAAGCTATGGAGATTGCATATATACGTCTATCTAATTACAGTCAAGGATAGAATCAGAAATTACAGCGCAAGCGGAGAGGAGAAACTCCGATGACAGTAATAACGCGAGCAACGGTATAACGCTGCGCGACGCGCTTGAATTTCCTCTCTTTCTCTCTCTCTCTCTCTCTCTCTCTCTCTCTCTCTCTTTCTCTCGTACATCCCTTTTCTCCTGTAATATTCTTTCGCTTTCGCTCTCGGGTTCGCCATCGCATTCCTTTATTTTCGAGAGCAGCTCCGATATAATCAGCGTCGTCTCGTCGCGCGTTTTTCATCGGATTATTATGATTTTTGCAACGCGCCGTCGATGGAATGACGAATGCGCGACGTTCCTTTCGATGACTTGTAAAAAGTTGAAACAACTGGACACACGGATGGATAAAAATTTTCATCGATACGTCGCTGATTTATTTTCTTGTTATTTGAACCGAGAACTCAATGTGTTTCAAACGTTGACAATGTCTCTTTTTTTTTTTCTTTAATGTATTTAAAATTAAAAAACAGAAAACTTGACTAATTTACTGTTGAAACACGCGCGTCGATGAAAAAGAAAAAAAGAACAAAAAAGAGAAAATTTTTAATCGACGTTAGTTCTTACTATGCAGCATAAATTATTTAAATATTCATTGGCTCCGTCTACTATTCATCGTATTTTATCTTTTATAACTATGATGCTCATGTATTTTAACGATGATGCACGTCGCTTTGATGCAAATCAATTTATTGACTTCCACGACCTCTCAAATTGCCGGTGCATTCTGTATCTCCCTTCTTCAATTTTATTCTTCCTGTCGGCTTTATGCTTATAAATGAATGCAATTTATTCGGAAATACACTTTGCATTCCATCACAGTAAAAGTACACTAATTTTATAATAAAAAGCAATATTCCAAATTTATTTTTATATATACTCGTACATATATGTGCATATTTTTTTTAAATATACTTGTAAACTTTTATTCTTTTTTTCTTTAAATAATTTTTATTCGGGCGAGAAAAATACATTTTTAAACGCTTCTTATTTTAAAATATAGAAGTAAATTTTTTTTTAATAAAATCAATTATTCCGTGCGTTAAAAAGAAAGCGAAAACGTTGTTGAATTTTCAGTAAAATCGAGACTGACTTCTACTTAACAATGCACGCGGGGCTATGCCTTTTAACGAGTGATTAGTAGGTGTACGAAGTTCTCCTCTTTGTTTTCGACTTTCTTTTTTTCAATTTCTTTTTATTTCGGTTGTATATCGCGCGACTCGAATTTAATGCAAAACAAAAAAAGGCCAATTGAATTAATTATAATCGATTATATACGTAATAAGCGTTAAATTAAATTATCGATGCAGACTTTGTCCACATAGTTTGGGTGTACTAATCTCGAGTATTGGAGAGTTTTTTTTTAAAAACTATCTCCATGCTACTTTATTTAATACTTCAAATTTGATATGTTGAAAGATAATTTGCATTGGAAAAAAATCTCTAGAATTTCAAATGATCAATTTCATCAGAGTAATTGATCGTCTTTCAATTAACTAATCTCATTTACTGTCTACGTACAATTGTTAAAAAATTCAAACAGTTAGTTATCATCGAGTCATTTAAATTTTCAAAAACGGTATTAGATTATAATTCAAAGGTGCCGTTAACGTCACATAATTATTTTATGTGCATAATTAGCATGTCATTAAACAAAGCGGTTGAACAATAAGCCAATCGTTTATATATTAACAATGCAAGTATTTTGTAATTTCGTATATTGTTAATTTGTTTCTCGAAATTTTTAACAATAATTATTGAAATGAAAAATAGCAATATAATTGCCAATTTCTATTTTCTGCTCGTAACGTTAATTATAAATAATTAATAATACCAAACAAAATAGAAAAAATCCAAAAAACTTTGTCTTTCAAAGAAGGTAAAAGAAAAAAATGCAGAAAAATTGAGCCTAGCATCGAATAAACTACACAAACCATTCTCGACACACGCGTACGAAAAAAGCTCTCGCTTAACAATCGCGATCGCCGTCTCGCAATAATCCATTAAAATAGCCCAATCAGAGGGGATCGAGCTTTCGCGTCTCATTTGCCTCTCACTCTCTCTCTCTCTCTCTCTCTTTCAGTTCTTCTGCGATTAAGCCTCGCGTTCGAATCGAGCACACGTAAAAAGAGCGTCAAAGGACGAAGGAGAGATAGAGGGATGCAAAGAGTCGTGATATATATATATATATAAAATAAATAAAAAGGAAAAAAGGGAGAAAGAGAGAGAGAGAGAGAGAGAGAAAGAGAAGTCGACTATGGCAATTGTTGTGTCGCGAAAGCTGCGCGCACTGGCATCGTATAGGCCTCCATCCGAGTACACGTCGATAGCGCGCGGTTCTCCGACGGGCGTCAGCTTCTGTTTTCAGCGAGCCACTCGCCTCTCTTCGCCCTCTTTTCGCGTTAACGTATTCGTGTTCTACCTTACCGACGTTTTTGTTACGATTTCAATTTTATTTTTATTGCAATCGTGAGCTGTCTGCTGCAATTTTTTTTAAATCTAATAATCCCTACAAGTGTTGCGTGTCACCGAAAAATTTGAACATTTTTATTTCGTTTTTCGAATAGTTTCTCTACGCGTAGTGTTTAGAGTTATGTTGGAAAAGACTTATACGATCGTCAAAGTAAAAACAAATATAATAAAAATCCAAAATATGGCCACGTGTGTGAGTTGCATAAAATGGCCTACTAATAAATGCAAAAGAAAACAAAAGTATAAAATGTACGTGTACTAAATAAAATATAAATAAATAATTTGATCAACTCAAATATGTTTTTCATATCAGCATTAAATCGATATACATTTTTTTAATAAAACGAAAATAAAATGAAAATTTATAGTTATATACTTTCCAATATTTTCTGAGAGGCTACTTTTCAACTTTCTTCGAATACTTTGTATATTTGTTTACGTACATTTTTTTAATCATCTTCGGTTTCAAATAAATAAATTACATTATGATAAAAAGCAGCTTGTTAATCTATCGATATAAGTCTTATCTTGCTCTTAAAATTTCTATCCGCATATTTCAAAACAGCAAAAAAAAGGATAAGAAAAAAAAAAAAAAAACGAGAATAACACAAGAAAAAAAGAGAGAAAAAGAGCAATCGTAACGAATGAAAAATTATTCGAAGCAGAAGCTCGGAAATTCTCTCGCGACGCAGTTAAAAAACATCAAGCGTCCATAGAAAACAGACACGTAACTCGCAGCACATACACACGCAAATATGCGCGTAATCGCGAGAAGAGCAGAAACGAATCGCCTGCATAGTAAAAAAAAAAAAGAATAAAAATGATCGCGAAGAAAAAGAAAAAGAGGAAGAAGAAGTAGCAGAAATCAAAAGAGAAAGAGAAAGATAAAGAGAGAGAGAGAGAGAGAGAGAGAGAGAGAAACGGAATGAAGTATTACAGGTTATGTCCATGCAACGTTCGCTCAACTCGCGAGCTCTCGCAAGGTTTTCCCATACGCCTTTTAATGCCATCATATGCCCCGGCAGTATCGCGTGTTTCGCAATCCGAATTAGAAAGCTCTCGAGGCCGATGCATCCGATGCTTGTTTAACGTTTTCTGCAACGCTCGCGCCTTTGCTTGTTTTATCTACGCGTTTATATGTGTATATGTGTATATATATATATATATATATATATATATATATATATATATATATATGCTCGTATAAGTCTACATGCTCGATGTTGCACTCTTCTTTCTTCGCATAACCTGTACTCTCTCGATTTGCATTATACGATCTCTAAGCCTTTTTACGAGACGCTTATATATGTAAATATATATATATATATATATATATATATATATATATATATATTTTTTTTTCTCTTCATTTTCTATCACGTCAAGGTAATTGAAATTTTTCTTACCGTATTTTGACGCTACGATCTAAGGTAAAACGTGCGAGATACGCACACGTTTTTTTTAAATGGACGAGTTGCCTTTTCTTTTCTCTCCTTTTCGTTCTTCCGTAAAGAGGAAGAGATTCGAATGGTTTGGTTGCTTGTTTTGTTTCGTTGAATTTTCTTTTATTTGCTCGATGGTTTTAATTAGATACGAGAACTTGCAAATTATACCTATTAGTTGGTTAGTTTTATTAACTTAATTACTTATATAAAGTTGCTTAAAAAAAAAAAAAAAAAAGAAAAAAAAGAAAAAATGACATTCTCATTTGCAATCCAAAACTATTTTTGCGCATCTAATTGGCCAAAATAATTAATTGTATAAAATAATAATTAATTAAGCGTATTAATTTAATAAATTAACGGCCTCGAATCTAATATAAACCTTATTATTTAAACATTAAAAAATTTTGCATGTCGAAATAATCGATTATTCTTATACGATACGGTTAAACTATTAACAGTAACATTCCCTTATTACAAAATAAAAAAAGATTAATTGGATGAAGATAAAAGACAAAGTTCTAAGGCCTCTCTGTACTCATATATGATTCGGTTAATCGAATTAAAATTATCTTCGTTTGCGAATCTCTCTCTCTCTCTCTCTCTCTCGAAGAATTGAATCACGATTCGTGCCGTAAATTATTAAACTCGTTTTCCCTATTTTATGCAACATTCAACCTTAGATACATGCGAATACAATGCAATCGTAACTCCGCTCCGAATAATCTCCAATTAATGCGGATATTTCGCGACAAAAAATTCAATGCCAACAGCCGGTGCTAAGTTCCGTTTACTCTCCCACAAGTAAACAAATAAAAAGTACAGAACAACAACCGTTGTCAATGTGGATACACGACATACAAGAGCCGCGTGCAGCAAAATAAATGAAAAAAAAATAAAGAGAGAGAAGGAAGAAGTCGCGATTACATAACCGAGCTCAAGACGCCGGAATTACCGAAGCGTCGTAATCGCGCACGTGCGTGTAAGCTTAACGTGTAAGCATATGTACATGTGTATATATATATATATATAAACAAGAGACCACTGGCGCAACCATTCACGAATATAATTTCACTTTCACGGCCAGGGCCAAAACCCGAACTCTCCGTACGCGCAGATCAAGGACCGCGACTACGACGCGCCGACGACGACGATGCATTGGTCCAAGGACGCGGGCACGTTCATATTATACATGTACATACTCGTAAGTGATGGAGAGAGAGAGAGAGAGAGAGAGAGAGACAGAGAGAGAGAGAGAGAGAGAGAGAGACAGAGAGAGAGAGAGAGAGAGAGAGAGGAGGTGTATCTGTGCCCGCGTGGTAAAAATTATGTCGTCGATGAAAACTCGGACAGTGTGGATTTTTTTAACGCGGAATTTCTATTGATTATTTTTTTTGTTTTTTCGAAGCTTGGACAAACTTTGACTTTTTTTTCGTTTTACATTCGAAGCGACAAAATTACTTGGCCATTGAATACGATAAACGCAGCTTGTTATTTAACACTACGTCAGTTTATTAGAATTTTCCCACTTTTAATTGCAATGAATAATTTATATTTTTACAATAATTACTATTTTATTTTTTCTTTTTGGATAATCTATCAATAAAAAAAGTTTTTTATCGATAATGTTAATGATCAGTCAATGTATTGGCATTGAGCCTAAAAGTATTGTAAGAAATTACTCTCAATTATGAAAATTAAGAAAAAAAATTAATTAGAACAAAAAAAACAAATTATTGAAAGATATTTTTTAACCAATTTTCATTGATCAATTTTTTTTTTTTCTTTTTTTTTTATTAAAAAACGTAATTTAAATAACTATTAGAAACTACGTTTAAAAAACTAAAGCATTTAGATATTAATCTAAATTAAAACATTTAAATATTAATGAATTAACGGCTTCAAGAAAATATTATTCCAAGTATACGTACTTTGTTTCTAAAAAAAGATAAATTAAAAGCCATGTATTACGTTGAATTAAACTTTGTATATATTAAGATTCAATATGACTGAAGAATCATAAATTTGATTAATTCTCTTAGATTTATTATTACTATAATTATTTTTACGTTATAAAGTCGTTTATTTATATATTATCCTTTTGCAACTGAGCGAGCAACTTAAAGTATGCCGTTTAGTAAAATTTCCTTTGTTTATCGACTCGTTTTTCAATAACATAATATAATAACATAAACAATCTTTCGCCAAGGCATTAATCGATTTAAAACAACGTCGTAATAAACGCTTCTCATAAAACCTGAAAAAGTTGTTTTGAACAACTAACCTAAATCAACGTTACAATCCGTTATGAAATTGCGAGAGATCGTGTCACAACCATCGCTTGCTTTAAGCAAAAAAAAAAAAAAAAAAAAGTAAAACAAAACAAAGCAACAAAAGAATGCCGTTGGCTGCATACGACTATAATCGTTGCGAAATCATCGCACCTCGCAACGTTGTGATTCGTATTATACATCCAACTCTTTTTCCCTTCTCTCTCTCTCTCTCTCTCTCTTGCGCGCAAAACGAGAAAGCAAAAATTACACGAAGCTGCAAATTTAATCTCGATGGAAAAGCAGGTAGCAGCCTCTGTTACAAAGCAACGGCGGAAAATTATTCGCGCGGTAAGCGAAAAGTAAAAGTAAGACTGGCTCATCTACCGAGAAGTTGTAACAAGGTTATCGTCGAGATTGTATGTCTTCTCGTAGTCTTACTACTGGTAATATACACGTATATACATTCGAGTGTACGTATCAAATATATATGTAGATGGATAAGATGCCGGAGAAATAATGTTAAAAGTAAATTAAGAGAAAAAGCGAAGAGATTGTTCAATAAGATAGACACGTTTGTTGTTATTATATATTGCGGAAAAAAATATCGGACACTTTTTACGCGAGTGGAAACGAGTATTTCAACAGCGAAAAATAAATTATTTTCTATTCGCTAAAAGATAGATAAAACTTTAATGCTAAATATAACTATAATAGTGTTTATTATACGATAATTTTTTTTTTTTTTAATCGAAAGTAAAGATGGATAAACTACGATCTTTATTGTGCTGCAAGAAACGATTTTAAATTTTTTTATTGAAAAGTACTTTCCAGACTATAAGTTAATTATTGATAGCGTTGCTTTTTTATTCGTATGTAGCCTAACGTACATAACATACAAATTTTATATAAGCTCCGAAAAGACGTTAATTCTATCACTATTATAAGCTGTTTTGAAATTGATAACGTTTTATACTCTCGATTATAAATATTTTAGATACGTGATAGCGAGGGCTTTTTTAACAGTCGATTAGAAGCAAATTAAACAAAATTTAAAAATTCGTTGATTTTTAACTCGTATAATTTTATTTCGTTCAGTAATACTAAGCTATTTATATTTAACGATTATAAACGTTCAATTATTTTACAAATATATAAAGGCTAACCCAAGCAGATCATAAAAATCTTTTCCAAGTGCAGAACACAGCATACATAAAGGAAGAAGAAGAAACCATAAAAAGAAATTATAAATATAAATAAAATTTAAACCAGTAACAGCTTAATCCCACACACACGTACCGTATGCACGAGAACGAGGCAAAGGGTAACTCGTGCGGACAATAAAAATATATCTAATTCCAGCAAGGGAAAAAGGAGACGCACGCGGGGTACAAAGAAAAACCGAGAAGGAAAGGGGACGAAAAGAAGAGGGAAGGATAAAACGAGAGAGAGAGGAAGAGAGAGAGAAAGGTAGTCGGTATAAGCAAGTTCACCACAACAATGCACCCCCTCCCCCTCCCAACCCCTCCCTTTCTCGTAGTCGACAAAAAAGGAGAACGCGCGCGTGCAACCCTTGCGTTCGCTGCATTTAGTCCGGCAGTTTATCGAATGCAAGAGAGAGAGAGAGAGTAAGATAAGGACGTAGCGCTTATATATACAGTGTTCATTAATCTCTCCGAGAGAAAGAGAGGGAGGGAAAGAAAGAGATGCATCAGATAGTGAGAATCTCCTTTTGCACCGTGTACTCGTCGCTACCTCTTTTATTTCACCATTCGGCGCACGCGCGCGTCTTTACGTTTTTTGTTTTGGTATGTTGGTCTTTTCTTTGTTTTCTCTTTTTTTTCATGTGTTTCTTTTTTTTTTTTTTCCATACATTCGCTCTCTTATCGAGTGAGAGTCGAACGCTAGTTTCTTATCGCGAGTCGACCGACACTTTTACGTGTTCATCGTGTGCGCTTTTTATCTCTCGTTCGATGGTACTTCAAGTTTGTCGAGTGCGAACGTCTCTCTTTCTTTCTCTTGATGCGTTTTTATTTTTTTTTTTTTTGTTTTTTTTTAAGATTTTCACGATGGTTCAATTTCGATTGGAAAGTTGATTTTGGAAACTGTAAAGTTACTTCGATAAATTTTTGAATGTTTCGGTTATAGATTGAGATTACTAGAATTATAATAACACGATAAAATATATGTATCGATAAATTTATAATCGGACGTTTTAAAAGAACATTATATAGACGTTTATTATTTATTACATTAGCGAGTATTATGTATTTATAATATATGCTTTATTTCAAATAAATCGTCAGATTATTACACATCAATCCATCATTATTAATTGTAAATAAATTAGTTTTATTAAAAGCGAATATCAAGGGAGGTACATATATATTATATATTATTGTTTGATGGTATGAAATTATTCAATATTTTCACAATAAAGTTATTAAAAGAATTAAAAATCTAAGATTTTTCGCTTGTACTTTAATTTTATAAAAAAAAAAAAAAAAAAAAAAAAAAAACAATAAACTGTAAAACATTCGGAAACGGTTTATTAACTTGAAAGAACAACAATAAAAAAATAAACTCAAAATCTTCCAAACAAATAGTCTAACATTTTATCATCGCACATATAGAAGCTTCAAAGCGAAACTCTTTTTTCCGATCGCGGAAATTCATCAGCTTCCCGAGAAATTCGTCGCCTATAAGCTCTTTTTCCGCACGTGGTGCGCCTAACGGCTAAACTTCTTACGTTATATACGTATATTCGTAACGAGCGAGAAAGAGCGAGGGTTGGGGTAAGGATAGATGCGCGTTATCGGTCGTGTATACCGCATCCCATATCGACCGCCGTTGTATAGCGGCGTTTCCATGCATAATTTCGCGCGCGAATGCGCGTTCACGTATATGCCTTTTTTTTCTATTTACTCGAATTGACGGATTATTTATTTTTTTTTTTTTTTTCTTTTTGCCTTTGCTTTTGGATAGATTTTGAACCAATGTCGCGATCGAGTAACAGAGATTTTTTTTTGTCCGATACAGAATTTACAATAGAAATTGTTCGAAAGTTTATGAAATTAAGATTTGCGATTTCTTGTATTTTAAAAATTTCAAATTACAAAACAATGCAATAACAACGATAGAAAGAAATCATCTCCTACTATTTTTCCCTTGCAAATTTCAACATTAATAATTCAGCGATTAATTTTGCCGGTCTGAAAAAAAGACTTTTTTCGTTCGTTCAGCTACAATCTCTTTCTCTCCGGCGAAGAGAAGAAAAACGCGTCGCGACCCCCTTCGGAGACCTCCGCAGCTTATCGCTCGCATTTATCGTTCTATGCATAAAATCTAACGTTCTTTTTCTTTTTCTTTTTCTTTCCAAAATAAGAGAAAGAGAGAAAGGTAGGATCGCCTATCTACTACGTATACGCTTTTATGTTAAAAAGACTGTTTCGTCGAGCTCTCGTCTATACTTGAATTTCGGTCTCGTTAAATGGAAATTTCGCTTTACAAAACGATGGAATCGTTGTGCATGAAATTACCAAAATCCCTACTTCTTTTGTCTTTTTTTTTTGTAAAGATACAATGTTTGAAAAGTTTTTAAAAGTATTGAAAGAATGTATTTGTTTGTAATGATAATTTTAATCAAAATTTTAATTTTTATTTTATTTAGATATCGTTAATAAATTACAAAATTTAAAACTTTTTCGCGATACTCTCGATGAAAATTATTATTATTATTATTATTATTATTATATTATTATTATTATATTTTACCGTGCAACTCACTAATTAGTAACAAAAATTACTAACAAAACTCTATTATCCCTCGAAACTTTATACAAAAAAAAGTGGATAAGCAAAGAAATAACTCGTAAATTAAATATAAAAAAAAAAAAAAAAAAAAAAAAAAGAAACAAAAGCACGCGAGAACAAAAGAACTTTCCAAAATTCAAAATCAAGAAAGCCGGCATCGTGCGCTTCTAACCCCTCTAAGTTTACAAAAACACTTAAGCCCAACTTTGCAGTCACGCGGTCGCGCGACTTTATTACGTTAACGAGTAAAAAGGGAGTGTACGAGAAAATGCAAATGCCCGAGTATTATTCACCGAGGTGCTAATGAGGGTCAGCGGTGGCTCCGATTCTAAAGATATACGTACGCGTGCCGCGGATTCCACCGAGGGGAAGAGAAGTCGCGCGTCTTTCCCCGTCATTCCGACTGGCCGAAATTTTCAAAAGTACACAAAGCCCCTCGCGCCCGAGGAACAATACTCCGTCTTCCTTCGTCGTCTCGTTCTTTTCTTCTTTCCGAGTGTTTTTATTGTTGTATCTCCGAATCCCTTTTTTCACCATATGTGCATAGATGTATAGTTGTCGCTTCGCGCTCGCGCGCGGAATATAAAAGTGTCTCGCGGAGCGCGTCTGAGGGCTTCATAATTGTGTCGAGAATCATTCAGAGGCAGAGTTGGCTTCAAGATGCATCGCTGCATCTATGTACGTACAAGTTGAGTTCTTCTTTCTTTTGAAATTTCGCCATGTATGACGCGATAAAAATGAAAGCATTTTTTTGGCGTCGATGATTTGAATTTATCTGAGCGACGATACGATGAAATTTAATTACTTGCGTGTTTGAGTTTAATATTTGGATTTATATCATGTGTGTTGCAAGCTTTTGAATTTTATTTTAATATTTTTCTAATTTAAAGTGTAAGTTAAAATAGTAAACATAAAAAATACATCGTTTTCATTAAAATGACATAAACAGAATTAATATTGTCATACTTTACGTGTAATTCATTTAAAAAATATGAAAACTGTTTATCCACAAATGACAAGTTCTGCGTGTTATTATACATGGAAAAAATCTTTGCTCTTTGAATACATTCAAAAACCTCTCTATACAATAACTCATTCTCTAAAAAAAAAAAAACATCAACAAACTCAATAAAAGCGAGCTATGCGCTTGCAACGTCGAAAAAAAAAAAAAAATCATTCGGCTTTTCAGTGCAAAAAAGAAGTCGAATGCGAGAGCGCGCGCATGCGACGGACGAGAGCAAACGTGCCTCGGCGATTAGCCACTGGTCGTCGTCGACAAAAAACGCAATCGATATCCGTAACCCGAGAAAAAAGAAAGAGCAAGAGAGGCTCTTCTCTCGGCGAAAAGCCTACGAAAAGCCTAATAGCAACGAGCAAAAGAGAAAGAGTAAGAGAGAGAGAGAGAGAGAGAGATAGAAAGAGAGAGGGACTCGGTGATTTCCCACGCTCCGAAAATATACGGCTCGCGGACTCCTCGGCTCGACGTTCAACGACCTCGAGTCGCCCGTCGAGAGAAGCTTCGGTACACGCGAAGATAGAATAGGAGGTGGAGAAGAATCAGTAGCGTGATGAGGATAGGTTTTGAACGAACGGGAATATCGGACGCACAAGCGATTCGCGAACGATTTCGGAAAAAGCTTCGGATTCTCCTATCGTTGTTATATATATTTCCCTATCGGCTTCTGGATTTTAGTCTGACCGAGAGATTACCAGAATTTTTGACGATGCTTTTTTCTTTCTTTTTTTTATTTTTGCATAGAGAGTGGTTTTGTTTCCACTTTGTTGGATTACATGTCGGCGAATTTATAATAACTACAATGTTACAAAGTTACAAATTTTTTTTATTTGATATATATTAATTTCAAATTATAAAATATATCCTCTTTTATTAAACATAATAAAGATAACGGTACACATTTATATTCAAGATTAAACAACGTGTATTACCGATAAAACTTCCACTTATATAGTAAAAACTAAGTAATTGCTTAATAATGATTATGCAAACAAATTATTTTTCAATATCGATAAAAATGCACGATTAAAAAATATGTGTAAAAAGTAGAAGACTGGGAAGCTCGATGATTTTCATTATCTTGGAATGCATTTTCGTAATGACGGTGACATCATTTTGCAAGAAACCGATGACCACAAGTAAGCAAACGAAGTGTCAGTATCGACAGTTCTATCACGAAAAAGAAAAAAAAAGTCTTGTTATGCTTGTTTACAAATTTTATCAAAACTGATTACAAGCTTCATTTTTAACGCTTGAACTTTATGAACTCTTATTAATTGATTATACAGCATTTTCAGCTGCAACGTTTCCATTACTCGTCGTTAAAATTTTTTTTTAATTATCATTGTCTTTTTTTCTTTTCAAGAAAAAAAAGATTTTTTTTATCGATAAAATTTTAACGATATTTTTATAAAACGCAGGAATGGAACATCAGTTATTTATAAATTTAAAATAATGACAATTAATAACGTAATTGGAGCTAAACTTATGAACAAAAATATACGCGTGCTACGCAATATGTTGAGGATCTTATTTTTATGAGAAATGATTTTTAAATTGTTTTTTATTTAAATTGTACCGATTAATTTATTTATTAGTAAAACTTATTTGAAATATACAATAGTAAAAAAATTCTTATTAAATGTTGAATAATGAAAAAAAAAATAAATAAAAGTAAATCAGTACGTTTTATTATAAATGTGTATACTTCAAACCTTTTAAATTACAAACATTAAATTCAAAGTTTTCTTTTTATTAGCTCCATGAAAGCATATTTTAATTATAAATTAAAAAAAAAAAAAGTTGTCCAAAATGGCATTTTCATTATGTAAGACAAAGAAAATGAAAAAGTCTCGGTTGATAAGAAAATGTAAAAAAAAAAATATACAAAGAAAATTTACACAAAAGAAGAAAAAAAGACAGTATAGACAGAACAGATAAAAATCTTTTGCTTCTCCCAAGCGATAAAAAAGAAAGTAAGAAAAAAAATGACTTATTAAAAAAGATAATAGCTTGACAGAAATTGTGGAATTGTTTTTACAGCTTTTCATAAAACTGCATAAAATTTGTGGTGAAATATTTTTTTAAAGTATTAATTAAAAGAAAAAATGAAATCAAAGATTATCAATTTTTGTCAAAACGATAAAACGCTTGCGTTGAAAAAATAAACAATTTAGCGTTAAATTCAGCCTGCGAATACAGAACAAAGTCAATAACACATCAACAGAAATCGAGATAATGTATCCTTTCGAGTTTAAGCTTTATCCCAATCTAAAATCGCTCGCACGCGAGAATACGAGTCGTTTACAACTTAGCTTTGACCTATTTCTACTCGATTCGCAATTACTCGCCGCAACATAATTTTCTCTCGAGATATTAGACCGTATCCAAGACGATATACACACAACGGACTCGACGCTATTGAATTCGAAATTGCCACATGCAAAATTAACTTTTGTTTTCGTCATATACTTACGTCGAGAAAGAGAGAGAGAGAGAGAGAGAGAGAGAGAGAGAAAGAGAGAGAGAGAGAGAAAAGTTCGATTGCACACCGGAGTTATTTGGAACAAACGTAATTATAACAAGTGCAGTGTGCTTCGAAAATTCTAATAAATTTTTCATGTCCCGTATTATGTACCCGCTCGGTTAATAATCATATGTACATTGAATGTACGATAAAAATTATGTATCGTTATGAAATGGTAACATAAACGTAAGCGCACGTTTTTTATGTCCGAGTTTGACTAAACTTTAATACGATAACGATAGTTTTTATTAATTAATCTAGAATTATAAAGTTGAAAATTTGCTGATCGTGACGTTAAATAATTTTTTCATATAATTTTATATTAAATAATTTTTTAAAAATGAATAGCAAATAATTTTTTCATTTAAAGGGTATACCTTGTATTAAAATGCAAAAATTATACATTCTAAACTCGAAAACCTTCGTCGAAATTAAAATTCCAAAGCGCAACAAAGAAAAGGAGACGGAATTTTAAAGTATCATATAATCGCGAGTTATAAAAATGTGCGCTCAAACAACAAAGAGGATACGCGAGTGAATCATCGGAATAAAAAGAGCGAACACAAAAAAAAAAAAAAAAAGTAAATAAATAAAAAATCCTTGAAGCTACAATATGCAACGTCGTGTGCCAGAATGATTTCCGCACTCTATCTTTCGCGCATACGATGAAAAAAAATAATAATAATAATAAGCCTTCGCTTAAGCTACAATTTAAAAACCTCAGAAATAACAAAGGAAACCGCACAGCGCAAAACTGGCAAAATCGACGTTGGATTGTTATCTAAAAAAAAAAAAAAAAAAAAAAAAAATGAAAGAATCGAGCCTATTAAAAATACTGGTATTGTCAACGCGATATTCTATTTCTGACAATTTATGAAAATATTCTCAGCATTATCGTTGAAAAATAAACGACGATTGACATTTTATATACTTTAAAGCAAGAATAGAGGAGAATTAAGAGAGTCGGATGGCTCGTTTAAATAAATGATAAATCGTGTGTCAAGAATTTAGAAATATGAACAGAATAATGGTAGTGCATTGCTTAGAATAGCATCGGCGCGTGTAAAAATAACGTCGATACTCTAATCGATTCCTCTCGTTGCAAATATAAACAAAAGATTTTTCGCGCAATTTTTGTTTCTCGATAAAAACTATCATCGACTTAATATATCATAATCATCTTGTATATTTTCGGAAATAAAGGAAACTTCGGCGTTAACCGAGGAGATGAAGAAATAAATAAAAAGGAGGTATCGCGTACGAGCTCGGTCGCGCTCGGCATTTTCCCATACCTGTCGGAGCTCTCGGAGCTGTCGTATCGATCGGCGCAGCGCTTCTTGGCGCAGGGCCCGACGACGGTCGCCAGGGTGCCACCAGCAGCCGCTGCTCCACCGGCGCCACCGGGCTCCTCTCCTCCGGACTCCAAAATCGAGCGCTGGGCGAGCTTGTCCGCCTTCTTGGCCGCCGCTGCCGCGGTCGCGGACCTCGTATTCTTCCGTAGCTGGGGCTGCTGCTGCTGCTGTTGCTGCTGCTGCTGTTGATTGTCCTGTAGCACCGTCATCATCACATCAAGATCGGTCATAATCATCACCTCGTCACTAATCACTTTACTCATACCGTCGCTGCTATTGCTAGCAGTGTCGACGACACCCACCTTATCCTTAGGATCCTTATCCTTCTTAGCATCCTTTTTGCTAGCACTGTTGTTGCCGTTATTGCTACAACTACTACTATTGCTACCGTTAGAACTATTACCGCTACTGATATTCGACATCTTGAGCTTCTTCCGATTCTCGATAATCGCGATCTCACTGCGCTCGACCAGCACCACCGCACTCGCGATTTTCAAACTATTATTACTAGTACAACTACTACTACTACTCGAGCTAACGACGAGGCTGTTGCCGTATGACGACGGCGAGGATTCCTCGGAGCAATCGGCATTGCTTTTAAACTCGTGAGCGGAATGCTGCCTCGTGCCGCGTCTCTCGGAGCTACCATTACCACCGGCTCGTTTCGGATCCTCGCTCGAGGAGTGCCGCTTGTTGTTGTTGGCGAATGTTTGGCTGTTTAACAATGAGGGGGACATCGTCGTTGAGGAATCCGCGTTGTGGGGCCGTTTATGCCGTTCGCGAGGCACCCGCGTCATAACCATACCGTCGGCCAGCTCCGGTCTTGCTGTTGTTGACGCGCACGACGACGACGACGACGACGACGACGACGACGACGACTCTTCAGCGGACGGCCCGTCTGCCATCTTGTGAACGAACGCACTGAGCCTCCACCGTCTGCCGTAGCACGGGCGAGCCGTCGTGTATCCCCTCTCCGTCGTCGTCGTCGCTTACCGCGAGTGTGCGCGCGTAAGTCTGCGAAGGAGAGTCTTCTCTCTCTCTTTCTATCTCGCGCTCGCTGGTGTTCCCCTACCACGAGGCGCTAGTCGCCGGGCGAACGCCGTTGTACTCTCCGAGCCCGGCCGCTGCTCTCTCTCTCTCTCGCGGTCGGTGGGTAAGCGAGACCGTCACGAGGTCGGTCACGCGCGTCCTATTCGCCGCACGCGACCGACTCGACGTCTGTGTACGTACGTACGTGTGTGTGTGCACATATGTAGAAACACACCGCATGGCTTGCCGGACGACTGGTCTGGCTGTTTTCGTTGATACTACTGCCTTGTTGAACAATGATGCTAACAGTATTTTTTTCAAGATCGCGAACAGAATGATATATATATATATACATATATATATACACACGCGTATCGCTCTCTTTTTATTCGATGCGTATTTTGAATGCGGATTGTTATACTCAGCGACATATACGTTTTTTGTCGGTTTATTTATTTAAATATCTCTGATTGTACGGTGTCGTACGACAATATATTTTTTTTTTCGTATTATTTTAAGTCTAAATAAAAGGTTTTGATCGAGTTTGAAATGATTTATATTATTATGTAAATTTTAAGACACATTGAGATATTTTATAAAAAAAACCTGCTATAAATGGTAAAAACTTATCATTTATATATATTTTTTGTGTCAATATGTTTTTGTTTATGCATACAAATTGACAGAAATTAAGAGTATTTTATTTTTTTGTGCTACAACGTAAATACATTTACCTATAACAATTTACTAACTATAAATTTATGTATATACATGTTTGAAAAAAGAGATAACATATTTCTATAGTTTCAATTAAATTCAAAGAGAAAAAAATTAGTGTTAATTAAATATTTAACTCAATTTTTATAAAATAATATTTAAGTATGTACATGTATATATATATCAAATAGATCAGTAGAATCGAACCGAGACAGTCAGACTATAAACAATTGATGAAATATAATTAACATTAACGTACAATTTGAAAAATAAAAGCAATCATTTTAAATTGAAATCGTTTAAAAATAATTTAATATTAATATTTATTACAAGTTAACTAAGAATTTACATAAAATTTAAACTATAATCAATGAATGTTGCAGGTTTATTAACGGTTTCATTTTAACTTTAATCAGTTTCATGGAAATTAAATAAAAACTGATATAATTTTTAAAGTGTTCAAATTAATTCAATCAAAATTTGAATACTCTTATAGTTATGAAAACGATATAATAAATTATATTTCATAAAATACTTTACAAGGGTATTAATTTCTTCAATGTACTCCGCTATTGCAAGAATAAAAGTAAAACCTTGGAAATATAAGTATCCACAATCGAAATATCATCACCGAGGTATCGCAGCGATAAGCGGAGGCGGTTGATGCGTTGACCGTCCGTGACCGTCATCCACTGGGTCGTTCGGAAGCTTCTCGTCGGGCTGCGATTCCCACTGTTCTTGAATGTATATATATATATATATATATATATATATATATATATATATATATATACATAAATGTACGTGTATAACAACAGGAGACGCACACCAAGTCATGTAGCCTCTCCCCTGCCGGCGAACTGTTCTCCCGAACACAGTGCCCCACCATAGCTCCCTAGTCAATCGGTCGCGCATGCGTCCACCCACCCGAAAGCCTGTTAGAGAGAGAAAGAAAGAAAGAGAAAGAGAGATAGAGAGAGAAAAAGCAAGAAAGAGAGATAGAGAGAGAGAAAGAGAGAAAGAGAAAGCAAGAAAGAGAGAGAAAGAGAGAGAGAGAAAAAGCAAGAAAGAGAGAGAAACAGAAAAAGCAAGAAAGAGATAGAGAGAGAGAGAGAAATAGATCGGAGGGCTTTTCAGTCGCGAGTCTGGCATTTATTTTTCTATTTCTCTCTTCGTCTCTTTCGCTCTTTCTATCGCGTATTCTCTTCACACGCCATTCCTCGCTCTCTCCGTCTCCTCGCCTTGTACTCTACACATCTTTCTTCCGGCTCTTCTTCCTCTGCACCTCTACCGTTCTCCGTCTTTCTCTACTCTGTTCTTTACCGATAGTACCGCGCTCCCTCCTGCCTCGAAGACGTATCTCCGTCGCTCGTTCTAGCCCACTACGGTCCTCGACTCTCTTTTTCCTTCTTTCTTTTATTCTCGTTCTTTCTATATAACGCATAAGCTTCTCTTTCGAGCTCGCACAGTTCATTGTCTCTTTTTTCGTTCTGTACATCGTGCATTACGCTTCTTCGACTTTCTCATAGTTTCTTTCGCTCGCTCTCTGTATGTTTCGCGGCTAGTGCGCTTTTTAGATAGCGCGAGACGCTCTCTTTACCTTCTTTCTCTTCCATCTCTTTTTCTCGATCGCCCTCTTTCTTCCTCTATCTCACTTCCGTGGGTGTACAAAGAGGCAAGGCACGAAGAGCGTGCACATTTTCCGAGTGCGTGCACGAGAGGAAGAGAGAGAGAGCGAGAGAGAGAGAGAGGGCGAGCGAGGTGAAGCTGAACGTTCTCTTTTGCGTCGACACGGCTGGCTTGTACCGGTAATTGACACCCTCCGGCACTCGTAACTCGCCGGTAATTATTAGAGCTGGAGGCGTCGCGAGAGATGGCGCTTTAATTTATATCGCTGCATCGCGTAGTAAGTGACTGGAGAGCTAGTCCGCGTAAGAGAGATAGAGAAAGAAAGAGAAAGGCGAGAAAGGATAGTTGGAAAATGCAAAGCTTGGTAATGACATACATAAAACTATCGAGATCCTGCTGATTGCCTATTTATAGCTGGGATGATTTTGTTCTTCGGATTAGTTTGTGATTTTTATTTTATTTCGACTTACCGTCTGACTGAAATGATTTTCATCGATGCTTATTAAAAGAATGGTATATTTTATTGCAAACCATTACTCGCTATAAATTCAAACGTTCATAAAAATATATATGTGGTACATATTGCCATAAAACTAGCTTCTCGAAATATCTTTTTGCTTACGTACATTTTAAATGAAAAAAATATCATAATATTTAGTGCCCGATGTGATTACTTCTTTTAATGACACTACTGAACAGATTTACGATATTAAAGATGTAGAATTGCAGCGATCGATTTTAAGACGCACTAACGATATACTAGTGTACTTATACTTCCAAAATATAAAATAGTCTTATAAAACGTATCTTTATTAATTTTGAAAAAATGATGTAACACCATACATGCGACTAACGATATATCATATTAAGAATGAGTTGAATAACGGAAGTCGGCATTAAATTAAATTTTTATTTTCGATCACCCATCCGGGTATCAACCACCCTCGAAGTTACTTAACTTTAGCAATCGTATACAGTATGCATACGCAATGACGCTATTGACCTTCTCGATAAATTAAGATGAAACCATTTTCTACTTTTTGTGCAAGTATAAAGTTATATTTGTAATCTTCTGATTGAATATATTCACAATTAATAAACTTCACCTATTAATTTAATAATCATTTACACTTTTTAAATCTATTAATACATCTTTTAATATGCAGATATTATATTTTATTTCATGAAAAATGTTTTTAAAAGTACTTTTGAACGGTTTAATCAAGAGCTTCAAAATTTTATATTATGAGAGAATGATTCTTAACATCTAATTAGGTTCATGTTTCTATTCGCTTTCATAATATGACATATTTATTATTTATTATTTTACCAGATATTTTCATATTTAATTTTATTTTATAATTTAGATCCTACTCATATTTATTTTGATATTTTACTATTTGAATTCTATGAATAATTTATTTGTTTACTTCATACGTGTATGAAATTAAAGCTCTTAAATTCAATTGATGATAATAATTTCATATCTGATTTGTAAGATTCTTTTCAACGAATATGTTTTTAAATGTTTTTATATGCTTTTGAAAATTATATATCTTAAATCGAGTCATATGTATTAGAACACTTATAGATAGCTTTTAAAACGAAAATACTTATTACATTTATTCGTAGCAATTCATCCGTACTCGACAATAATCCTATCCAAAAGAAAATCCAGCCCCTCCTTATAAAATACATCCAGCGAAAGATCTCATGGAGTACACATATATAGAAAGGAGGCGAAACGATTCGCTCTCTTTCTAAAATATTTAGGAACGTGGCGACGGCGGTGTATATAGCATCGCAAGACAGTCTCGGTAGAGAGAGAGAGGGAGAGAGAGAGAGAGAAAGAGAGAGAGAGGGAGAGAGAGAGAGAGAAAGAGAGAGAGAGAGGGAGAGAGAGAGAGAGAAAGAGAGAGAGAGAGAGGGAGAGCGAGAGAGAGGGAGAGAGAGAGAGAGAATAAAGTACAGTATGCGCCAGTGGTGTGCCCACATATACACTATATGCAGCAAAACTCGCGCCTTGCGCACTCGATCTTCTCCTTAACCCCTCTCCTAATCAGACTGCACGTACTCTCCTACCGTCACTCCTCTCTCTCTCTCTCTCTCTCTCTTTCTCATATTCCCCTTCTCTCTCCACCTTTCCATTTCCAGCTACACCCAACTACTGCCTGGTTTTCATGTCAGGTTGGGTTAGATTAGACTCATGCGTAAATATATATATACATACGCGTACACCTATACCCTATAATATGTATGCTGTCGGGCGATCTCGTTTTGTATGGTCTCTCACCCCATGAAACGAGGAATGTGGAGGGGAAAATATGGGGAATGGAGGGGGGAATATTCGGCTGGGATCGGTTTAGGGAAAAGAGAGGGTTCGGACTTCTTCGGTTATGTTCACGACAGTTTGTGTGTGTGTGAATTTGTTTTGCTTTTTTTTTGTGTATTAAAGCGGTGAGCGTCGGGATCAGTGGACTCTAAGATCGAGGAATTTAAATTTTCCCGCGGCATTGGAGAAGAACTCGAGCTTTTTTAAAAGTTGGGTTTCAATTTTAAATATTGCAAATGTTAAATAATTCGTTCTTTCAATAAACTTATAAATTTTTAATAAATTTTGAAGATAGCTGCTATAATCTAAATCTATATCAATAATTATTAACGATAATATATCATTCAAAATGAATAAAATTAATATTCATGCAAGAAAATATGTTAATAATATCGTATCAATATGTATAAACTAGTCTCACTAGAATTGGCGCATATCTACTGAAATCTTAATTTCAACAAATCTCATAAAAATTTACAGCTAAATTATTATACTATTTGTGAAATATTTTTTATATTTAAGCAATTTTAAATATTGTCACTGCTGTTTTAATAAAAATTATGTTTAATTTATTAATTTAATCTTACTAAATTTAAAATATTTTTTTTTATTAATTCTAAAAGCATACATTGTCCAATGTTTTTGTGATTATGTCTTCGTTTGATTCTAGATATGTTTTAAATATGCTTATTTTAACTTATTGCACATGTAACACTTGTAAAATTTTCTTAATCTTATTATAAATATGAAAAGTTGTTCACTATTAAGTATTAAGCTTAAGTCCTAAATAATGCATTTAAGTACTAAAATTTACTTTACTGTCTTAAAAATATGAATATTTAAATTTATTTTATAACAAGTCGTCCTGTATAAACAAATTACTTTTTCATACCTTAATGATCGAGACTCGATTGATTTCTCCTTGAAACTCCAATATGTGACGCCATCTATTAGAAATAATAAAAACCTGAAAAATATACTAGACTTGCATGGTATACTAAATGTCGATAAACAGTTTTATTGATCTTTCAAAGGTCTTACATATACTCTTTATGAATAATGAAAATACCAAATTTTTATTAAATAATTCTTTATTTAACAAAAAATGTGGACGGTGATAGTTACCTGAAAAATTACAATAATATTACAATTGTGATAATATTTTTTTCATATAAAATAGGCAATTTTAAACAATCGGTCCCATTGGACAAATGCTGCTTATAAATATTTATTATTTATTTGCTATAAAAGTTAATATTTACATTGGAACGGTATTTTTTTTTTGGTTTTATGATTCTAATTAAAATGCTTTAAAAAATTATCAAAAATTCGTCACCGAACTACTATAATTTATTAAGAGATATACGTATCTGTAGCTCCTTTAATCGATTGTATAATTATTATTACGAAAGAGTTGCAGTAAAATTCTAATGACTTTATTAATAGTCACATTTACATATTTACAAAATTACTAATGAGTTCTTCAGACACATGCACTAATAACGTAATGCGCTATAATTGAAATGTATGCTGAATATGAAATTATATTCATATTCTACAAGCAGATCTTAGTAATTATAATGTTTTGCATAAATTGTAGATAAATAAAATTTAAAACTTATAAACTTTCATGATAACTATGACAAATTCATCAAGCTAAATGATAAAATTTCATATTTACATTATAATTTAACAATAGAATTAACATAAATAGTTGCAGTAAACTATAACAGAACAAAACTGATTATTATATGAATTTATAACAAAATTTAATATCAACATTTAACATAAAAATGAAATACAGTACTGATTGCGCTCAAGTTCTATTAATCAATGTATATTTAAAAATGCATAAAATATTTTTTATTATTTTGCAGTTAATATAAAAATCTATACTAAAATTTAAATTTTTTATTTTACTTTAGAGAAATCTAATGTGATTTATTCATACAATAAAACATATATATATATTTTGTAATATATATAATTACTTTGTTGAAAAACAATTTGTATATGATTATATATATACGACTGTTATAAAAAAATATTAAAAGAAAGGATATCGTGATTTACAAGATTTGTTTCATATAATATGTAATTAAAAATTTTTGCGGCACACAGAAATCAATTTGAATTATATATATATTAAAAAAACGTTCAACTGACATATTTAAATATCCCATAATATTTAGTATCATTTTATAGTTTTATAGAAACTGCTAAAATTACAAAACACGATCAACATAACATCACGACGATATTAATTTCTATATTTCCTAATAAACTTATTATTAGCGAGTCGAACCGTCTTGTTCCTCGAACACAAAAAATAACAACTACGTCGAAGACAATCGAACACGAACGCAAAAACAAGATAAGCGCAAAGCCTTAAAAATAAAAAATAATAATCGCAGCGAGGAACGATAAACGAATAAAACGTGACGCGTAAAAGTTCAGTCGTAGGAGAACTTGCCGAGCTCCTTTTTGATGGCAGCGATGAGAGGCACAGCTGGATCTTCGGGTCTTAATTGGGAATCGGCGAGAACGCGCACCACCTCGACCTCGGGTAAATTCGGTCGGTGGAACGGCCCCGCGCTCAACGGTCGCGAACCCCAAGCGCCGCGTGGATGGGGGCCGACGTTACCCGTTTCCGGGATCGCTTCCTCGCTCTGGACGCCGTTTCGCGGCACCGAGGTTCTCGGACGCGATCTGCTCTCGGAGTTCGGTGAGCTTACCGGGCTGAAATAATGTTTTTGAAATTTCATTAACACTGGCGTGTTTGTATGTGTATGTAAATATTAAAATCGAGAAGAAATAAAACGATCGAAATCGATCGACGCGGCTCAAAACAAATGTAAAGACGTCGCGTTTACCTCACGTGGGCGGATTTTCCCCGTGTCTCCGCGAGGATCGTGAATCTGTCTCGAAGTGGACCCGAGCTATCCTGATGGCGCTGCTCGCCGGGTGACTCATACGTTCGTTGACGCTGTTGTTGCTGTTGTTGCTGCTGTTGCTGCTGTTCGTGCCGGGAGTACCGAGAATCTCGAGCCCCGAAGAGACCGAACGAATCCTCGAGCAGCTCGTTGAGTCGACGACGCGCCCGTCCCACCGCTCCGTGAGGTACGCGTCCAGGTTCCATGTCCGCTGCTTGCGCCGACGCGATATTGCCTGCGCACGCGTTATGTCTTTTAAAGAATCGCGCGTATATCCTTTCGTTCGTTAATCTCCGTGAAAAAGCTAAGCCGAGTCAGAGGATTCTTTTTGCTTTGACTTTTTTCTTTTATAAAACATTTATTTTCTTTTGATAATTATTTTAAGTATTATTTTTATTTTTATTCCGTTGAATGAACAAATATTTATTTGTGAATACTCTGATTTTGCTTGCTTTACTCAAGCGATCGTTGTAAAGCGATTGAGTAAAAAAAAAAAAAAAAAAAAAAAAAAAAAAATCGCCGTTGTATCGTCACAAGTAGCTTTATTCTAATATGTATATATACCTTCTACGGCTCGTTTTCTTTTAAGATCCCAAACAATAGGCCCTAAAACTCCAGGATCTTTGGTAGCACTTGATCCTCTTGAGAAATAATGATCGCCGTTTGTTTTCATGAAATCGTAATCTTTTATTTTCATTTCGGGAGATTCGAGTTCCAAGTCCAAATGCTTTACCTAGAGAATATTAAACAGTTATTAAATAGTATTCAAGGTTTAGATAATAATATATATTTTTATTTATATAATAATTCATTATATTTATGTCAACTATAGTTTTCGAAAATTTTCGCAGAAATTGTTATCTGAAAGAAATCGATATCTTTATAAAAACATCGGAACTTAGATTTTATTTTTCTGCGCTATATTAAACGCCCAATAACGATAAAGTCATCGAAACCAATCGCAACTCACAACAACGGGCTCGAGGACCTTGGAGAGCGGTTCAACTGTTCGCATGTTTGGGAACTGCTTGCAGGAGGGCATCGACAGATAAGAGTGCGGTGATCCGGTAGCTTCCTCCGTCGTTGGTACGAAACCCTTCTCCAAGGACTCGAGGGTCTCGAGACGAGTAGCTCCCCCGTTGATGGCACCGGTTGTCGAGTCTAGAGAATCAATCGGCGATCGCGAACGATCGGCCGCGTTGACGCGCTGCGCGTATCTGCTTCCGTTACCGATGTGCGGCGCACTTTTGTAAAATACAAAAACGATAAGAAAGATTTTGAGATTAGTATGCCCGAGTTAATCATCTAACTTTGGCTTTTTTTGTAGTTGAAATGGTTGGAGAACTGATTACGATCGAAGTATAGGAGATAAGCTTTTGTTTTTCGAACTTTGACAAATAATTTTTGACGTAGTGTAAAAAAGAATTTATTGATCGAAAGTGTAATTATACGTAGATAAAGAGGACGTTAAATTTATTTGCAATAATAATGCACATACTTAAATAAAATGAAGTTATTACACGTATTCTAAAAATAATCCGAAAGTACAACGCGCTTAAAATAAATATTGTCTCAGTGCTTACGTCGCTTTACTTTTAGCATCCATAAAGTGCTTGTGTACATAGACAATAAAGATAGTCTATAGGTAAGTATTAAATTTCTGAGCGAAAGAAAAAAGAATTAAAAAACGAGAAATTTAATTATAAAATAATTGATAATATTAAATTTATAAAAAATGTTTCACTTCGGAGTTTTATTTTCAATAGAAAAACATTCCTCGACACATTTGATAATTTACAAAAAAAAAAAAAAAAAAAAAAACAAAAAAAAAAGAGTCATACCCTTTCTTAGCAATTTCCGCGTATTCGCGAGACTCCCACGGCTTAGCGTGCTGTTGCTGTCCTCTGCGTTGTTGTTGCTCGTTATTATCCAATTCGTTCTCGCTGGAGACGTCGCGCGTCGTATCCTGAGAGCCGGGGGTACGGGACAAACTGCCGGGAGTCGTGCGCCTATGTCCGCTCGTCGCCTCCGTCTGCGAACGAGTGCAAGGATTACGAAATTTTTCGTCGATGAAATGTAAATGGTTTTACCCTCTTTTTTTTTTTTTTTCTTTTTTATCGATACAGCGATGTCGTCGTCTTGGTATTTTAGTTAGAAGGATTGGGGTGAGCGGTTTTACGTGTTACGATTTGTTGACGGTTTTTATACGCGACTTTTGCACGAATCGCAAAAGTGGATGTAATGGAGATTTTCGTGACGGGAAGTTATTGAGTGAATGAAGAGGAGATTTTGTGAGATTGAATTGAAATGGGACGAAGATTGTCCCATTGCAATTTCGTGCATGGAATAAGAAAGCATTTTACATTTAAGTTTTTAATTACTATAATTGACTTTTATAACTGTGATGAAGAATCTATCTTTTCGTATATCAATAAACTTTTTTACAATATTTTTTTTTTTGCAATACGAAAGAAACGTGAAATTTTAAATCAATCTTCAAACCATAAACTTCATCAATAAGCTTAATAACAAATGCTCGCTCAACTCATCATACAACGGAAGACAGCGGCTCGACGGATTTTCGATCGATAAGATAAAATAAAAGTTCGCCTCTTCGCGTGCCTTCCTTCATTCTAAATAAGCCATATAGCTACAGAAATACACACACACACATCGAGAATCGAGTCTCGTCAGGTTTAAGAAAGACAAACGACGTCGAGGATGGAAAGGATCCTTTACTCGTCGAGTCATCGTCACGCACAAGGTTCATCGTACTTCGAGTCTTCCACTCGAGCGTTAATTGATATTAGGCGAGCTTCGCGTTCGCGAAAACACGATTAAGCCTGTCCTGTAGTCCGACGCACACGAGAAAGAGAGAGAGAGAGAGAGAGAGAAAGAGAGAATGAGCTTTTCACCGAATGCGACGTGTCTGCGTGGAAACGAGTCTTGGCAAGTTGTCTTTAATGTTTATAGTCTTCAAGTTCAGTTGTAATTGCTTTTAGTTTTTTAGTCTCTGTCGTTTAACAATCTTATTTGATTGATTGATTGCGTATAAGATTTTTAGTCTCTTACGTTATTGATACTCAAGGAAATTAAATGATTTATGAAAAATTTATTGTAAATTCTATAAAAGACGTTTTGTTACGTAATATTGAATAAAATTAAAATAACTTTTTTTGTATTATTATTTAATCAATTATAATATTTTAGGTGTTTTCGTTTCTGTAGCAAAAAAATTTTAATTAAAATTTTTGATGCATCTAGTTTTCTTACTAATTTAATGACACTTATGCATCAATTGAATATTTTTAAGACTTATGTAATATTCAATTTTTTACAAAATTGACTTAATTATTTATATACCAAAAAAGGAAGTGTTTTTGCAGCTGAAGCTGTTCGTAATTTACTAACTTTATTTTATTAAAATCTAAATTTCCATCAGAAAATTAAAAATAATCTTAAAAAGTAACGTTTCGTCTTTTAAAAAATAAGCGCAACTTACCCTTACCTCGGTTTCCGAGGTGTAGGCGGTATTATCAATACCGGGAGTCGTAGGCGCGTACTCTTCGTCTTTGTTGAGAACCGCGCGATTCGGGGGCGCGGACACGGCGCTCTGGGCGCGCTTCCTCTTTGTCAGGAACAAGAGGCCGACGATGACGACGGCCAGGAGAAAGAAACCGGCACCCGTGGCGCCGGCTAGGAGCCAGGCGTCTCGCTTCCTCGAGAGCGCTAGAGGACGAGATTCTTTTAGATAGGCTGCAATCAACAACACACGGTTTTTTGTTCGCTTCTCCTTCGAATCTCCCTTTCATTCTCTCTGTTTCTATTTTTTTCTTTTTTTTTTTTTTTTTTTTTTTTTTCATCACGTACGGTTAGACAACTCGTTGTGATACAACGAGAATTTAAGGATTAACCCTTTGCGTCCTGATGTAGATTGGAATGCTACACCTTTTTTACATTTTCGCTGTTATACGATAGTTTTGAGATTTCAATTTTGCATTTATAATTTTGCTTCTTGCAATACACTTGAAGGTAGAAGTAATCGCTCATGAGCGATTACGTGCTTAAAAATCGTGTGTTTTTGAAAACGATCTAAACTTTTGTTTTGTTTTTTTTTTTTTTTACACTAAATGACATAATATCAATTTATTTAGCATATACACCTCACAATGTTTAAATTAATTTTACGTAAACACTATGCATTAAGCCGAGCAGTTCAAATTTCAAACACGTCAAGCCAAATTCGCAACCAAACTCATCAAGTATCAAAAAAAGTATCTAATAAAAAATTTACGACACAAAAGGTTAAACAAAGAACTAATACTAGAAAAAAAATCAGGCTTTTAAATTCATAGAACATAAAATGCTTAAAAAATGTGAAAATTACAATTATTGTCAAGCGTTTGTAAGTATTTAAATTAAAATAAAATACTTCTATGCTTAAAATTTAAAAAATTATAATAATAATTGTTATATATTAATTGTTTAAAAAATGATATTAAATACTCATTTCATTTACTAATAAAAAATTAATAAAAAAATCTATCAACACAATAGATATTACCGTTTACGATAAAAATAATTTTTTACCAAGGCAATTTAAAGTTCATGAGTTTATAAAAAAAAGTTTTTAAATTATTATAAAATAAAATGACTAAAAATAAATTTAAATTAAAGATGTTTAATAAGATCATTCATATTTAGAGATAAATAAAAAATTACATACCAATAAATAATCGTTTGGATTATCGAGAAAAATAATTACTTATAACATCGTTCGATTAATGTAAAATAATAATCGATATTTTATTCGACAAACAATTTATCCACAATATTTAACACGTCATCTCCATTCAAAAACAAAAGAGAAAATTAATAAAATAAAATAAAAAATGGAAAACAATCTCATCGCTCACGTTCGCTCTGAATAAGCACAGGGGCGCCGAGCTCGAGGGCGACCTCTTGAGCCGAGAGTAAAGCCATGTCCTTGGCGGCCGTCTCGGCGGGCACGGGTTTACCGCCTAGGTGCACCGTATAAATGAGCCTGGTCGCGCCGCCCTCGATCTGCGATGTGTTTTGCATGCGCACTTGAACGAGGCCGACGTCGACCAACGATTTTGATCGTTTCGATTTATCCGCGCTCGACTCGTTACGCGACGACTCGTCCTCGGGAGATATCGGCTCCAGGGCCAATTCTTCGAACTCCTCGCTTTCGAGGATCGGCAGGGTGCGCTTGCTCTTTGCGAAGCGTACCGCTCGCATGCGCAACAGGGAGACGCTCGACGGCGTACGCTCTCGCGCGGGTGATTCCGAGGACGATCGGGGACTCGGTAGCGAGCTGCTCGTTTCGTTCGGCTGCGGTGAATCCGTTGTACCTTCCATCATTCGTATCTGCGTTAAAGTTTTCAATGGGATTAACTTTTTACTTTAAAGAAGACTATAACTGTTATTAATACTTATTTCCTTGTTACGTTTTTTTTATACTTACCGAGGTTTGATTATTCGCGAAAACTTCGCGTTTCGGGCTTTTCCTCGTGTGAACACCTTCGGGAAAGAGACCCAAGTGTCTTTGTTGTTGTCTCGTAAAGGCTGCCTTGTATAGTTTGGCCAATCGAAGCTCGACTTTAGGCGGAACGTTTTCTTCGGTTTTCAAGACCGTCAACAGCCAGTATCTGAAGTATGGATATTAAAATTTTCTACTTTAAAAAATACAACAGCTCTTTAAAAGCGACCTGCGAATAAATTATTTAATAAAAACTTTTACATCAAGATATGAATAGTTGTCATTTAAGAAACAATGCATTGTTATGCTTATGACTTTGCCAAAGTGGAAACATATCGACGTAGCCAGACATGCAATATAATTAAGCGTTTCAAGTTTGTAATTACCCCTACTCAATTTTTTTCTTCATCATATGTTATTAGAGTACGTAAACATAGAGCTTGAGAATGTTTAACGAGTTATGCGATCGAAAACCCCAAAATAAATGCTTAGATATCGACTGCTTGCGAACAAAAACGAATCATCATTTCGTACCGTAAATCTAATTCTGTAGTTTAAAACGTTCAAAAGTGAAACGTCAAAACATCGTTTAAAATATTAACGTTTCAAAACTATTTTTCACGTACCCCATTATTTTTCATTCAAACCTTTCTTAAAAAAGAAAAAAGAAACAGAAAAAAGAAAAAAAAGAAAACAAATAATCTTCCAAACCTCGGTCCGGGATCCTCTCCAACGAGCACGCCGATATCCTGATCGACGTCTTCGAGTAGGGTAGGCGTAGGATCGATGCAGGAGGTGCAATCTATAGGTGGCCTCGAGGCCGAGATATCGAGTTCGGAGCCCGGACGACGCGCGTCTTCCGGGATGTAGACCGTCGCGGTGTGATGCACCGTTCGCGTCTCGTAGAGCGTGAGCAGTTGCTCCGGGTCGATCCATGACGGCGCGTCCTCCACACCCGTCCAGAAAAAATCTTGCAGGTGCACCCGCCTACCTGGCAGGTGCTCGATCAGTACTATCTCATCCTCTGGAAAATTTGTTTTTTTTTTTTTTTTTTTTTTTTTTTTTTTTTTTTTTTTTTTTTTTTTTTTTTTTTTAATAAATTTTTTTGTTTTAATTAATAACAAATGACGAACTTTTATAAAAATTTTACTTTAAATAGACTTTACACAATGTAATTTAATTTATTTATATATATATATATTGACAATAGACTCATAGTTCTAAATTATACAATTTGCATTTCTTTTTCTTTTGTACACAACATTTTAATAGGATAAATTAAAAATTTGTTAAACTAGTTTGAAAATTGAAAGCGAAAAATTAGGTTCATCTTTAAATTTTAAACTTGAAGCCAATTTTCTTTTGCGTGCACAATCGATGTTAAACAAAGCATTCGAAGAACTATTTATGAAACATTGTAAGTATGATTATGCGTCAACTGTAACAAAGACCCTGAGACGCAAAAACGAGTTCAATGTAAGCAATAATAAAAGTTTGCGGAGTCTTGAGAATAGATACATACCACAATTTACTATATAATTATTGATCAATAATCTAGGATATTTAATACAAACCATGAAGTGTATTTATGATTATTTTAACTTGACAAATTTTTCAAGGTGAAAGTACTTTAAACCTTCTTTAAAGTTACCAATTTATTGTTAACTTACTTATATTGCAATATACGCAAAATTAAAAATTCTTGTAAAGGTGAATACAAAATATTTACTGTAACTTAGTTTTGTCAGATACATGTTCTTCTAATGTTTATAAATTATTCGAAATTGTGCCAAGATTCTCGTTTGGCGAAGTGTTTTAAAACAATTTAAAGTACACAGGAAGCCATTAGTCAATGTTTTAACTTTTTGGTCATAAAATTTAAATTTCTCCCATAAAGTTAGATAATTAAGACGTTGACATACATTTTAAATCTGACACACTTTAAACTAAACGTTTCATCAATTAAATTAGACATTGAAATGTTTATTTTATTACATATATTTGACAAAGTATACATCGGCAAACTTATCATTTGAAACAAAAACGATTGACAAATCAACATATAGACGAAGTTTAAAATGTGGGTTTAAAATCAATTTCGTATCAGCCCCAAAAATGCACCTATCTTTTTACCAATAACCGTCGATAACCATCAGCCAAAAGCTTTCATCGGTGTGAAAAATCGTATGAGAACGAGGTCGCGTTATAGTTCTCGACTGTCGCACAAAAGCTTCCATCTACACACACGCGCACACAAACATTCCGTCAAAGGGGCAGCGAACCCAGATTACATAAATATAACGCTCGAAGCTCATCGATAGCTATTGGATAGGGAAAGGTGGCGGGATGCAGTAATGGTATCCAATCGCATTACACTGCAAACCTTCGACGTACGGTCAACAATTGGTGGAGGACAACACAGCCGGAGTTATCGACCTCCTCCGATGATCGTCTCGTCACGCGATCACGTGACTCCGGATCATCAAATTTACATCGATGACTACGAGAGAGAGAGAGAGAAAGAGAGAGAGAGAGAGAGAGAGAGCGTGAGTTACTATATCTCTTCTCCGTTTTCTCCGTTACCGAGTACGACTCTGACGATTTCATTATGGAACGTTGTTTAGCCGTGTTTACGAGTGTATACGTGTGTCCTTATCTGGCTTATTTTGGATAAGATTTTGGAGAATTTTATTAATATTACTGTGCGGAAAACAAAGATGTGATTTTTTAATACATAGATTACAATTTTCTTCTCATATTAAAAACTGGGGTATGAGCATTTTGCGGCTTCTTTAAAAGAAAAAAAGGCGCTTAAAAAATCTTTTATTACATAATAAATGTAATCAACTGTAACAATAGTTATTTCATGATTTAAAATGTATAAATGAAAAATAGTTAACCACATACTAATTAGCATCTTAATACTTGTAAAATATTTCGTATTCCATATAAATAAAATCTACGAAGCAGTAGCAGATATTCATCCAGCAATCAATTAGAATATTATGTCAATGATCCGAAATAATAATAAAAATTCAACTCTAAACAAAGTAAACGCGGAACGTCATATAAATCTTTAAGCTTCTGCGTGGTTTTGTTTATGTCACGCGATTACGTGACTTACTATCATGAAATTTACATTGGTATAGCCGAACCCGATATCGCGAGAGAAAATATTTCCAATAGGATGAGCCTTTTACGATACATGAAATGAGAACAGATACAAAAAAAAAATATGACGATACCAACTTAGAGTGATGATATGGTAAATTTGGTGAAAGAAATTTAAATGTACTTTTAAAGATGAAAAACTTTATTTGTTGCTTGATAAAAATAAATACGTTTAATTGTTTCATTTTCATTTTAATTTATTTTACAATAGATATAATTCTTAAATATAAAACATATAGAATTAATAAATAAAATTAGATGTATGCTTGTGAGACCGTCGGGCCACATAAAAAAAGTAGAGGCAAGAAAGCGAATGATAAGTATAAAATACGAAAAAGATAAATATACGGTAAAATACGCGAAGAAGGGAAAATGACAATTGGAAAGGAAATGGCACCGCCAGGATAAAAGTGAAAATCGAAAAACTCCGTCGCATGCGATATTCCGTAACATATAATATTACTTTTCGTCGCGAATGAAAAAGAGACTTAAGTTTCTTTGCTCGTAAACGAGCAAAGAATCGTTTAAAACGTCTTGCATGAATTTATACAAGTATTGAAAAAAAATGTCTCCAGACAGTGCGTGTCTCCTGTCTGCTGAATTCTTTGGTACATGCCAATGAACTTTAAACGATCTTAGTGATGCAATACCTGTATTATGAAATTTAATAGCTTGTTGTAACTTTTTTTTTTGATTTATTGAACTTTACATCTTACACTTTGGCATCGATTATTTTCTTTTTTTACATATTTTACAATATTAGATAATTTATATTGCACTGATAAATAATTTGTGATCAGAGTTGCAAAATTTAATTAGTAAATAGTTATATTAAAGTTTTGAATTTCATTATGTTGGATAAAAATGTAATACATACAAACTTTTACCTTTCCGCCGTGAAAAAAATAGTAATTTCATTCGGCATTTTATCATTAATACCATCTACTATACATAACCAACCCATGCATAAAAATTCTAATCGCAAAATAATCAAGCATCTAATGAAACTTTCAACAATAGAATATCTCCTAACCTTCGAAAACAAAAGAAAAAAAAAAGGAAATCAAGCCCCCACTGTGAACTATATCGCAACTCAAGCATCCACGGAAGGTCAACTCTAAAATTATCCCTCTTCATCTCTTTCACTGAGAACTCAATTAATCGGAGAATAATTTCGAATAAAAAACCTGTAAGCTTAGGTAAGCTAATGCGCGTGACATTCTGCGTCGCACTCCACATGTATATACATATATATTTTTTTTTTTTGGTACGCACATAGGGCCGACCCGATTCCACGGTCTGCTTGTTGTACTTCCGGCCCGGAAGTATCGCGGAAATATTTAGTCACCGCGCGCAGAAAATCCCGATTTTGCAGCCTATATACGTCGAGTTTATACGATTGAGAAAATTTTTCGTATTTTACGAGAAATTTGTTCGTTGTTTTTCCGACTTATACTCAATTGTGTTTTCTAACGCACTAAATGTACGTATAAACATGTAAGAATTTAACGTTCATTTTACGAAAGTGAAAAATGTAAGCTGTGCTTTGTTATTTTTATGACCCTTTGTTCCTTTTCTACGACGCTCATTTTAATACGCATAATGCTGTGATACTTACGCACATGTACCGAAATCTTCGAATTAAGCGTTGTGATTTAGAATTTTAACGATCAAATGATATTATTAATATTTTAATTTATATAAATGATTTTATTTAACAATTTTTTTTTCTGGATAACGTGATTTAATAGCAAAAATGATTGCATAACATAAATAAAATTAATATTTCACTTATTTGTTTCTTTCAATCGAAAATCACTCTTAATGAATAAATCTTCGAAATATCCAAATATATTGAGAGTCTTGAAAGCATAAGTAACAGAAAAAATAATTTTCAGAGCTAGAATATTCAGACGAACGATACGAGAACCTTTTTTTTAAAAAAATTGGTAATGTCTTTTATTTATGTATTAAATGTGCGTGAAGAATAAAAAAAAATAAATAAATAAATAAATAAATAAATAAAAAAAAAAAAATAGATACAATAACTATATAAAACGAAGAACACCGTAGCTCTTTAGATATTTTTAGCACGCAATGCAAGTGTTAAATCGATAGAAAAGTGAGTTCCTATGGTAAATGTCTCGAGTTACTTTTGATAGCGTAAATTCCTTATTGTAATATCGTTATTTTGATAATAAATTGTTTCAGTCATCTCTATCGCAATTCGTTTCAGTGCGAGATTTTAATATTACTGAAATTCATGATGCAAATCGGCAAAAAAATAAACGAAAAAGTTTAAGTGATACGTTAAATTGTTATTTTGGTCAATTTTGAAATATTATTAATTTATAATTGATAAAAATCTTAATGTTTAGTCTGAAAAATATTTATAAATATGTTCGATAACATATTTCTTAATTTTATTTATTTTTTTTTTTTTTTTTTTTAACTATAAATAAAAAATAAGTCAAGCAGGTAATACTTTTTAAGTATTAATTGCAATAAATTTATAATTTCTGTAACATATTTGAAGGAATAAAGAATAACTATAACACATTTAACAAGTTAAATAATTTTTTTTTTTTTAATTTCATATAGTTTTTAAATTGTATCATTTTATAGAATAATAATTTTAAAACAAGTTAGAGAAAAGTTTAAAAAATATGAATATAAAATTTCCATTTTATATAAGATTTATTTTAAATTGAATTTCGTGAAGTGATTTATCAAAAAATCGCTTTTTCTATATATTCAATCGCAAGTAATAATATTTTCTTTTATAATTTAACGTAATATTATAACTTTACCTATATAAATCCATTAACACGCTGCCTTTGTGTATCGAATAACGTTTAAAAACCTAAAATTTCTCGAAAACTTATAAATCAACTTACATCGGTTAGTCATCCATTCTAAAAAAAAGTATTAAAAGAACGATCGATAAAACATAAAACTCAGATCTCATAAAACATAAAACGTCAACGTAGGAGCAAAATTGTTACAAAATACATAAAGGATGTAACAAAGGCTAACTAATACGTATACCGACTACCGGCGTAAGATCAAGTACAGTGTCTGGGGTTTGGGTTTCTAGTCGATCTACGTAGCGGAAACTCGTGCGTTCGGTTAATTAACGATGGTACACCACGTGCTTGAGGATATACCAGTTATGCGCGAGTATATTGATTTTAAATAATGTATGGCCCGCGCACAAATTTATCATTGTTAACGCAATGAGGTCTCCTAACCCTCTCCTCCTCACCCTCTTTCTCCTTGCTTTTTACGCTTTGGTATTTAGTTCAATCGAATTTTAGTAAATGGTTGGTTGTGTTTACGTATTGTATTAGCAAATAGCTTTAAATTATGTTAAAATTAGGCATGTTAAATAAATCGTTTAACCTAGATAAAAATTGTTTATTTATAAAATAACTAATCAAAACAGCACTCAAATATTCTACAACATTTTTTATTAAATTTATTTTTTATAGAATTTACGAATACTTTTACAGTACAAAAAATTAAAAAAAAAAAGTTTCATTTAACGTTTATTTTTCTATATGCAATTTACCACTCGAATTTAACTCGCCGCGAAACAAATCTTTATCGTGCGAAAACTTTCATTTGCCAACGTTTCGTAGTTGTGAAAATATCCAAAAACTTAAAAAGTAAATCGAGATCTTAATCTTAAAGAAACCTAAAATATCCATCAATTTTCGAGGTCCTAAAAAAAAAAACAAAAAAAAGCAACACATAGAAAGTCTAACTTGGTGCGCACTCGTATGACTCAGACGCAAGCGTTCACGCAAGCATCCCCCTTCGTTTAAACGAGAACGCGTGCGCGATCGAAGATAAAAATAAGCCACTCGAGAAGCATTTCTTATACACACCGCGACATTTATATCCCTATACGATTTTTTTCCATACTGAGAGAAAACTGTAAGAATGAACTTCTGCTTACAACGATTATTATACCCGTATATAGATGCGCTTGGTAAAGTGAGTTCAATGCACCGGCGAATAAAAAGGAACGATTCTACATCGAACACGTGCACCGCGCGTATGTCACACCCTATGTGTGTGTGTATGTAGGTGCGTAGGTATACGTGCGACGATAACAATCGAATAGCTTTTACTCGCCGGTCTTTCTTTTCCAGTGTTGGCTTTTTCGATTTTTTTCATTGTCACGAGGAGATAATTCAATCGTAGGGGAAAGAGAATGTGAAATCCCACCGATTGATTAATTCTCGTTTAATGCGAGCGAGCGTTTTGTTGACGAGGGGTGTGTGTTTTGTTTGGAACGTGTTCTAATTTACGTCTACATGTGTTGGATTAGAAACGGTTGATTAAAACAATAAACTAATAAAAAGCAAAATATAAATGTTATAACTTTGGTTGATTAATAATAAAAAAAATTATTTATCTGTGCCTACATTATTAATATTTAAACTTACTTCATTATTGTAAAAATAGCTACAGTAATCAAAATATATTTTACCATATATTTAATGTGAATTCTCGGTATAATATAAATAATATTTCCAGTATTATTTTTATTTAAATGTATATTTAAAAAATACATCTATTCTTTATCAATGACAAGTATAGATTAAAATTTTAAATTATCACTTCATATCGATATATGTTGTCATTATCAAGACGAATTAAATTTGTTCAATTAAAGTAAACTATTGCATTAAAAACGTTAAATAACATTTACATCACAGATCTATAAGATACATCAAATCTATCCTCGCTCCCAATAAAAACCAAGTGCAAGCTTCGCGTGCGGTAATAAACTTAACGAGAGCTTTACTACTCTCATACAGCGATCGCACTATACACGTAAAAAAAAAAAAAAAAAGAAAAAATAAAGAAAGAAAGGAGCAAATGAAAAAAAAGCTTAACCCAAAGACGCAAAACCACTTGCCGTCAAGTCCGAGCGGCGATAATACCAACGATAAACGCCGAATACGCGCCGCCGTCTTGGCTACGTCGCGTCAAAACAAAAGCAAGGATCTATCAGGGTCTACCAAAGTAAAAATGGAGAGCTGTAGGTGCTGCGCGAAATAATAGGAGAATACACATTCACACATGTACACATACACAGACGATACTCATGAGGGACGTACCTGCGCCAGGTGGCAGGGCGGCCAAGGTGCGTTCGACGCCGACGAGTTGCAATAGGATTAGACTCGCGAAACTAACGATCGCGAGGGAACGAGAGCTGAGTCCGGCCGCGGCAGCCGAAAGCATCGCGAGGCGCGCGCTCCGCTCTACTGAGAGCTGCCCCCCGTCGACGATGACGAGCTACGACGCTCTTCGACTTCCTATCCTTTCCCTCTCTCCCTCTTCCTTTGCGTGTGATTGTATGTGTGGGTTTGTGTATGTGTGTGTGTGTGTGTATGTGCGCGCGCGAGTCAGGTAGACGCGTGCGCCTAACCCACACGTGCATCCGACGCATGCGTTCTCGCCTCAAACTTATTCTGCGCGTTGACGTCGGTGGACCGAATGAGCAATGATTAGCGGAAGGTTTATGTATAAAAACGATCCTTTCTTTTTTCCTTTTGCTTTTTTTTTTATTCGTTTTTGATGTTTTGAAAAAGTGGAAGAGGTGTCGAGTTTCGTTTTGTATCGATGCGTGTGGTATTGGTAAAAACTTTTTTGACTCTCTCAATAATAACAATGGTAATTTGAAAGGGTTATTCTTGTTTCTCATTATTTTACAATGATCTTATAAATTTGTATTAGTTAATTATGTATGTTCGTATATATTTGAATATATTTTTTTTAAATAAACTTTTTATTATCTAATCGATGAATAATTTCAAACGTTATTTTTAATAATGTTCACTATTAAAAATCAAAATATCAAACAATATATGTATTAAAATGATAGATAATATTTTAAATGATATAAAGTTATATTGTTAATTTTTATTAATAATTTCATTTATACCGTCTGACCACCATCGGCATATATCTACTTACACAATTTTTATCAAAAGACAAAACATTTTAATTGACATATTTATATCACGTTTAAAATTATAAAATAACGTTAATAATAACGCTATGAAAAGAAAAGAAAAAATTCTTAATAAAAACAGGGATATGTGGGTTTGAAGGTTAATGAAAAGGAAATAGTTAAAAATATTTTTGTCATTCATAGTATATTCTTTTAATCGATATCATACGAAACCATTACTTACAAAGCGAGTAGTGTATTTTAATTTCTCAATACGAAATCATTATCATTATTATTGTAATATTTGTTCCGTTAAAGAGCACTTTTACACTACACGATAATAATAATAATATTAATAGCAATGATGAAAATTATAACATAATAATAATAATAATAATAATAATAATAATAATAATAATAATAGCAATAATAAAAATTAAAATTATTAGAATAATAGTTATTTATAGTAATTGTTGTAATAATAATAATACATAATGTAACATTAATAATACATCGGTATAGTGCGAACGCGTCTCGTCCTTACGATCATCGAACAATCATTAATATTATTGTAATATATATAAACAACACAATAAACGCAGCGAGATATTCGCGTAAGGCACGTGCATCACCGAAAATTTGCGCAATTATTAATTTTTGCGTTCAAGGCCACAGTGTACTTTTTTTCTCTCCTATATTATTATTATAATTAAAAACGCGTGGTCACGTTCGTATTACATCGCGTTCGCAAGCAAATGTGTCTTCTTTTGCTTCTTTTTTTTTTTTTTTTTTTTTTTTTTTTTCATATACACGATATATATTTGTCGAAAGTTTACATATGTTTATTTATATATTTATATGTATGTTTATACATGAATTTATATATGTATTTATATTTATAATGTAGCTCATTTAACATACAATCGTTATGAATTAATATGCGTATGTACAAAAAATTAGAAAAAAAAAAAAAAAAAAAGAAAAAAAGAAAAAGAAATGATTATGTACAAATTATTTTGCAGCTAACTTACACTTTAATATTAGATTCCCTTTTTTTAATGCTTCCCGTCTCTCATTGTCGTTCAACTGTACTTTTATCATTTTATTATTATAAAATATGAAAATTAGCGATCCTCGATCCATAAATTATCAGCCAAGGATCCGAGGCGAATTTCGATACCGCTTTTTCTTTTTTCTTTAATGTTATATACTCTACGTAGAAATAACGATTTTCTTAAATTTTTTTTTTTTTTATTTAAATATATTTATATATGTACTAATAAAATCTAGGAGTTGCTCTCGTTGACGAAACTCGATTATTACATTGTTTTTATATATTCCCTTTACGCTCGCTTATTTATTTTTCGTGTGTTTTCTTGCTTCCACTATCTCACGTACGTTCGACGAATGGCGTTTCGATTAAGGCACATTCTTACAGTGAGATCAAACGCTGTGCGTTCTTATTCGCATTCTTTGTATTTATTTATTTATTTATTTATTTTTTTTTTTTTTTTTCACAATTCGATCGACAAGATCTTAACAAATTTATAACAATTTTACAACAATTTTACAAATTTTCACAGCAACAATACAGGCGCGTTAAATAAACGCATCTTTATAAAATGCGAAAAAAAAATCGTTTTTCTTTTTGTTTCTTTCGATAAATTTTGAGAATCTTTAGCCCTCGAGTTGTCATTAACGACGAAGCTATCAACAAAAGTCAATATCTTCACAAAGGCATTTGTGTAATAGATATTCAGCTTTTGCAAATAAATTTTTTTGAGACTGATTCGTTTATCTTTGTTTCGTTTAAATACAAAGGAATCAGCCTCACAAATGTACATTTATTTTTATTTATTTACTTTTTTTTTTTATATTTTTGTTTTCAATACATTCGCGATGATTCTGATATAACATCGTATTATCGTTTTAATAAAAAAAAAAAGGCAGGCCAGCTGCTCGGTGGGTTATTCACCCCTAAGTTATTTATCTTTCTTTTATTTCGAGAATATAACAATTCATCAAAAATGAAACATTATATGACAGCGTTGAACTCTGATTTATGTTAGCTTTTAGATTTATGGTTTTTTTTTTTTTTATGTACTTCAGTCGTGCATGGCACCTGCATTTTTTTTCTTTATTTTGTTTTGTTATTATTTATTTATTTATTTATTTTTTTCTACAACGTTACGTGACTTTGACAATGATAATGATTCAAGACTAATTTGTAAACAATTTTTTTTTTTTTTTCTTTAACGTTCTACATCTAGCTTAACAAAATAATTCTCACTGTTGGAAATATTAAAATTAGTCTTGAATATTTATCGTTATTTACAAAGGCATACCGAACTACAATCGAGTCTCATTCATTGACGAGTCTTCGTTAAAGCATTATTCGCGTAATTCGATCGCGAAGCTAAATTAAAAAAAAAGCAATTAGCGAGGATACCTTCCCTTGTGCCTAAGACGCATTTATTTTCTTACTTATAAACAATTTTTCCTTTGAATTTCACATTATTTAAATAGGCAATAGTAAATTGTCATATTTATAAAGTAATAGCGTAACAATGTAAACTTGATTAAATTATCAAATTTTCTATTAGTTTATAAACATTATAAATTTTATAATTTATATTTAATTTTGGATTGTATTATTCTGTTTTTTAAAATGATGTACTTTTATTTTTTAAAACGTCCTGAATCCAATTTACTTACATTGTTGCACTATTGAATAAAAGATTTCTTTTAATTTTTATCCAAATCAACATTTTACACCGCAATATTTACGACCGATCAATTAAGCTTTATTCTTTTTAAAATTAATTTCAAGTTGTACAGCCTAACTGTCAAATTTTTAATAGCGCATTTATTACAGCCTTTTCACATTGTTACATTTTTGACATTGCCAATAATAATATTTTTTTTTTTTTACAATTAGTATGCTAAAGGCTTACATAGAGAATGAAATAGAGCCAAAATTTGATGATTGAAATTAAAATAATTTCACTCAAGTTCTCGTACGATTGTCGGAAGGAACATTGATCTCTCGAGAATTTTAAAGTCAACTCTAACTTTTATAATCTTTCGACATTCGATCCTTTTCTACTTATTAGGAAAAATATTACTACTCCGATAAGTTTCAAGCGACTCTATCTTTTTTTTTTTCTTAAAACCACATTTCACTGTATCCATTTTAGATTTTAGTTTGAACATTATTCAGTAAAATGAACGTTACTTATGCTTATCCTTTCCAATGGCAAAGGAAATATTCATCCCTTCAAAGCGTTTTCAACGCTTTTTTTTTTTTTTTTAAATCCATTGAAACCAGCAAAGTAAAAAATAACTGTACACGTGGATAATTTTTACTTAGTTATATCCCTTCAAACTTCAACGCCGAGAACTCGGTCGACGACGTACTCGTATCTCTTGGGTTCTCCGTCCTCTTCTTCCGTCGTTTTTTGAGCGTCGGCCGATTGTGTCTGACTTTCGGCAGTATCCCTCAAAATTTTCGTCTTGACCGTCGTAGACGCGGTCGACGAGTTATTCGCCGAGAGTGCACTAGCCGGGGGACCGCTTATTTTTCTACCGGCGTGATTGTGCATCGAGTTACCGCTGCTTTTACTCAAGCTCATTTTGCAAGGCTCGGACGCATACCTGCAATGATCGTAACCGGGCGCGGCATTTTTTTCTGCCGTCGACTCGTCGGGTGGCAGTACCGGTACATTCAAACTGACTCTAGTGAAGAAAGCCATCTTTTCTCTAAAAATAAAAAGTTATTCATTAGATCTAATAATAAAATACTGATTTACTTTTACTGGGAAACTTTGAAAGCTTAAAAAAATACTCACTTGAACGAAATAATATCGGGTTTGCCTTTGCCCGCCTTTGTTTTTCTCAATTTGTAAATTTCCTTGCTGGTCTTCCTCAGCATCTTTTCGACTTTCTTGTCTTCCGCACTTTTGCCGTTCTTACCGATCTCGGCCTGCTGCATCAGCACTTGGAATTTGTCGTCCTCCAATAGCCAACTGGCCATGTCTATGTCGCCTTTTTCGCGGGCTTGCTCGAGCCTCAACTTTAGCTCGCGTAACCTGTTCAGCTCGTCGTGTAGGTTTGTCAACCGCGCGTGTTGCGCCTGCAAATCGAGCTCGAGATCGAGCGAGGTGCGCGCCGTCGCGGGGAAGTGGGTCGATTTGGATTTGGACGAAGACGAGGGTGACTTGCAACCGAGCGCGGACGAAGGCCTTCGCCAACGCAGAGAACGACGCTCGACCGAGTTACGCTGGAATGGACCGCCTCGTCGATACAGAGGCATACTGCTGTCGCTGTCGCTACGATTCAGCTTGAAATTTAAACAATTTATTTGTTAATAATATTCACAGATGTTTAATAAATAGCAAAGAAATTTTTTGTCAATAAATAGAGATGAAAACTTACTCGGCATATATAGTGATTTCTACTAACTGCTGCGCTAGGTGAGAATGTTTGACTCCTTTTAATAACGATGGAGTTTTTGTCGTCGTGCACAGCACCAGGTACGACTCCTGCGGCGGAGAGTTTTCTTTGTTTTCCTTGTTCTGGAATGAATACGCATTCCGTGTTTGTTTCTTTATCTAATGTTTGATTAGGCACTACTGTAGCTGCTGCTGCTGCTGCTGACGCTTCTTCTTCGCCTAATTCATCTTCCTCCTTTAAAACATAAATCAATTTTCGGTTAGAGAATGTGAAATCAAAAAAAAAAAAAAAAAAAAAAAAAAATGATTTTTCTAAATCACGATTAATAATAAATTAATTTGAGACTAACCTCATGCTCGAGAACGTCTTCGAGTACGCTCTCTTCCATAAACTCGACGATGATGCCTTCCTCATCGCTATCTTCGCTGTCACCACTTCCGCTGTCGCTATCCCCGTCCTCCTCCTCCTCCTCCTCCTCCTCCTCCTCTTCCTCGGGACTCTTGAGGCAGTTGGCCAGTTCTTCGAGCCTCAGCGACACAGCCGTTTGCAATTCGTCGCAACCCTGATTTCGCGTCAGAGTCGACGTTTGAGAGCTGATTATCGTGCTCTCGTCGCTGCTCTCTTCTTTAGCGTTTTGCGCGCTGCTAGCCTGGCTCCCGCTGCCTCGGTACATGGAGATGTCGGATTCCTGCTTGTCGTGCCTGCTTGCGAGTTGCTGCTGCGACGTGGACAGAGACTGAGAGGATCGGGAGGTGCTGTCGGAGGAGCTCGAGGGCTGCATGAAGCGGAAGGACAGAATATTGTACCATTTTACGCTCGGACTTTCTGGACTAAAGTCTGCCAGTGAGACTTGGGCTGAACCCTGAAACGATAAATTATAAATTATATATTTTAATTTGAAATGTTTATTTTTATATTTTAAAATATTTTTCGAATTTAAAATATTTAATTTTTTTCGTAAAAGTAAAACGGAGGTATTAAACTCACCAAGCACTCCTCAGACTCTCCATTTGTGCACCAGACGTTGACTTGCAGCGTCTTGGTATATAACTTGTTGAGCGGTACAGCGATGGGGAATGTTTCGCCAAAAGTGGGCTTGCGCAAATCCATCACCGGTTTCGTACAACATGCGTGATTCACTGACGGCTGCATCGGTAGCAAAGCAGCTTTTATATACCTGTAAGGAAGCAAGATATTATTAAAGCAAGCTTTAGTAGATCGATATTATATTATTTTACTTAAAGGTATATACAATAATTAATTGAGTAAACATAATGTAATTACGCATTTGAAAATTTTCATAAATAGATAATTCAATGTACAATCGGAGACATTGAAAAAAAATTGAAAGCTAATATTGAAACGAACGAAAAATGTATATATCTAAAAAATCTAAAAAAGAAAGCATATCGGTAACAATTGCGATATTGTTTTCAGTGACAACGATCAGCATGGGAACAATGAAAATACAAAGTTCATGGGAAAATTCGCAGTTCACGTAAGGAAGATCGATAAGAACCGTTGCGGCTTCGTAACCGACGATTATTATTCGCCGCTGTGTTGCCCGCGATGTGCGAGTAAATCAATACGCTCTAGATTACGCCACTTACACTTGCATGTTGTCGGGAATGAAGAGGGCGGCGAGGTTCCTTGCACGCTCGATGCCAATATGAAGAAGCCCGTCGCTAACGGAGTACCTGTGAGTAAAGAAAATAATCCAATTTTATTATAATTATTTTAACTTTTACATTTATATATTTCAATTTTACATTGAAATTGTCTTATTTCCAATATTTATTTTTATCATCGACGTTACAAATCATTTAATGTCGGGCAAAAAATAATTATAAGTCGGTAATGATAATTTTTCGCACACATAAATCTAGGAATGTTATACGCACCTCAGTTTAATTTGAACTTGAGCAGTTTCAAGATTAACTTCACTAGTCGCGAGGGCGTCGGCCCCAAGAATACCGGATAGCCTCCTTCTGTTCGAGGCTTCAAAGACACCCGAGTCCCCGGCCACGCTCTCATCGGATACGGCTGCCGACACGGATCTGGTATTCGTGCCGGAGGAGCTCGCGCGTGAACGTATGCCCATTGGCGGTGGTGTCTCGCTTATCGGTGATAACGGTGGCTCTTGTGTCAGTCCTAACGTTAAAAAACGATTAAACGAACATCGGAATGTTTGCGTCGATTTTTAAATTAATTAAAAATGAAAAATATAAACTTACCGGTAAGAGCCGGCCTGCCGAGACCGCTACCTTGCGACATGTTACACGACTGTAGGTCCATGGGTGGCTGTGGACTGTGTTTCGGCTGCTGTTGCTGATGCTGCTGCAGCTGCTGGTGATGTTGATGGTGGTGGTGTTGATGATGATGGTGATGTTGATGATGATTCTCGGAGCTCGCGCAGTGCTGCTCTTGAATAGTCTGCTGGCTAAGCCGGAGCTCCGCGAGCTTGTCCTCCAGCTGCGTCCTGTCCAAGTGCGAAGTCGTCGAGGACATTAGTCGCTGCTGTTGTCGTCGTTGCAGCTCGATTTGTTCGTAGGCTGGGGGTGGAGCAACCTATAGAATAAAGTATTTTGATTAGGAAAATGCTAGATCTCTATAGGATTTGGTAATAAGATTATTTTCCATCTCATTGATTAACGTACCGGTGCATTTTCATAAAGCGGCGAAACGGGCGGCGATACGCTGGACAAACTAGATCTAGGCGAAAGACTGGGCTGAGACCTACCGGGCGACGGTGTGCCGAGATTATTGCTCGTACCGGTACCCGAATTTGGCTCGGAACCTTTGAGCAGCCTCTCGACGCGTCGGTGCAGATCGACCATGTCTACGGGCCTTTCTTGCTGCGTCGTGCCCATGCATTGGGGACCGCCGTAAATGTCGGTAAAGCTGAGACCCGAGCTCAGCGAGCCTTTACTGCTCGTTGTGCTCAGACTACCCAAGGAGGAACTGCTGCTTACCGATAGCGTACTCGCTGATAAACTCTTCAGCTGGCCTTCCAGCATAGCCATTGACCTGTTGAAAATTTGTTTTTTATCATCGATGGAATTTGAGATATTCTCTTCTTTAAATATGTAGAAGAAAAATTTTTTAATTTGACTAAGCAAAAGCTTCAAGTCCGATAACAATTACCTCTACGAAAAAGGGCAGTTTAAGAGCAACCGTTATCATCTAAAGTAAACTAAACCACTGTACTAACCTAAGCGCGTCTCTGAGCTGCTGCAAAAGCAGCTGCTTTTCCTCGTGCAGCCTGACGCGATCCGTAATCGTCTTGTTCGAGAGCTCGAAGGCGTTGTTGAGATCCTGCTCTAACCTGCGTATTTCGCATTGGATCTTCTTCATGTCCTGCTGCGTGCGCGTATGCGGCGTTATGCTGCGCAACTCGCGCAGCAGCTGCTCCTTCTCCTGGAACAGCAGCAGCTTGTCCTTGTCGCTCTCCGTCTGACCGGGTATCACCTGTGAAAAAAAAAGGACATTGAATAATGTGGTTAAATTAGGAATATCATTTTTCTTATTAGCTTTTAAAAGTTAGTTTTAAGATTCAACTAGGTCTTGTATATTTTCTAATTTATTTCAATTGTTCACTAGCAGATGTAAATGTTAACATAAATCTTAGATTGTGAAATTTCCAAAATGTATCTCGTAAAAAAGGATCTTACCTTCTCTTCGAGATCGGCAAGCTGCTGTTGTATCAGTTGAATCGTTTTCCTGGCCTCGTCATACTGAAGCCTCATGCGAGCCATTTCCGCGAGCCTCGTACCGATCGGCACCAATTCACCCGACAAATCCGTCTGCGAAGCCGTGCTCAATTTTTCCTGGGGCAGACTCAGCGTACTCGCTTCGGGGCTACCCTCGCACAATTGCAGCCTCGTAAGTTCGTCCTTCAATTGGGCCAACGACTGCATAAGCTCGGCTTTTTCTTTCTCACCGGAGCTCAAGCTCTTCTGGATGTTACGCAGCTCCGTCATTATTGCCTGAGCTTCCGTTATGTTGTAGCAGCCCGCGTGATGCGAGCTCAGCTTTTGTTCCACGCTAAGAGGATTTTTTGGTTTTTTAATTTAAATTTCATAGTTACCGCTTAAATTAACGATTTCAGAATGTTTGGTTTTTATTACATGCATAAAGAAAAAAATTAACAGCTCGTTTCAGGTTCTTTTATTTGTTAAAAAATTAAAAGAGTATGAATAAATTATCGATTGCAGTAATTCGTTATCAACTTGTACGAGTGCATATCAATTTTCACACTTCGCTAGTAAGTTGAAATTATGCAAATCTTATAAGTTGCTTGAACATGAAAATTTTCATTCAAACATGCATGCAATACATTATACACGTGAATATAATTTAGACTTTCAAATAAAAATATACTTGACACTATGTAAAATCCAGATAATTAATTAATTCAATTTGAATGAACTTAACGCCAGTTCTCGTAAAATTTTATACGTCGTTAAGTTATTATGATCGGAAAAAAATATGCTATAAACTTTAATAGTTATAATCATCTTGTTGATAAAAGATATTACTTTAGTTGAGAGAAAATTCAATTTCTTTACAACTAACTGTACCAATTGAATAATTTTTTTTCTACGAAGCAAATGCAAATGCAAATCTTCAATCGCACATCTTATCGATATTCAAAAGCAATATTTTCATGCGAAAAAAGAAGAAGAATAAAAAATTTAAAAAAATGGACAAAATAAATTGTCGGGCCAAATATTTATTTCACAAGACTCACCTTGCGAGAGTGTCGACGCCGCGCTGCGTGCAGTTCATCTCGGCGCGAATCTGCTCCAGTTCGCGCTTGAGTTGGGAGACCCGCTTCCTGGCCAGCGCCACGTCGCACTTGAGCAGATCCGGATCGTATTTCGTGCTCAACGAACTCGAGCTCGAACACACTGAAAAAGTAAATGAGAACCGCGATGTACGTTAGCCTTTTTTCATCTTTCCTTTTCTTTTTGTTTGTTTGTTTGTTTTTTTTTTTTTCTTATTTTATTCTTTTGGTACTCTATTTTTTTCCTTGTTGATCGATTGGATAAATACGTTTGAGTAAAAAGTGAAATAAATTATCTTATTAGAAGTTTTATTTTCTAAAACATGCTGTTCGTGATGCTTTCAATCGATATTTTCAATAGAATTTTTTCGTATTATCGGTGAATATATATATATTTTTTTTTTTTTTATTTATATTTACCTTCAATTATTGATTTTAGATAAAAAGAGGCAGAGCAATTATTCTTAAGTATTTTATTATAAAATAATAAAGCATTAGAAAGCCTTTTTAGATTTAGAAGATGATAAAAAAATCAATTTACTCTATTGTAATTTTAAGCAATCTAATAATCTGTCGATAATATTATTTTTTTTCTTCTTTTAAATCTTTTCCAAGAAACATGCTTGTATCAGGCATGAAATTTTTAGAAACACACTATTCAAAGTATGAATAAAATTACATATAATTTAAATAATAATAGAAAATTAATGTGTGCCCTTATCTGATTAAACATACAATTATTCCCATGATGAAGTAAAAAATTCGAAAATTTGTCCGGCATAATCTAGCAATTATTATTATTTATAATATAAATCACGATAGAAAACAAAGATATTTCTTAAATCGCAAAGATATTACATCCGACTTTCTCAAGGAAATAATGAAATTTCCTTACAAAATGAAATAAATTAAAAAAAGTTAAGAATTATGATGGAAAGAAAGAAATCGAGAAGTTTGCATAGTGTATGCATTTTTTTTTCTAAAAATAGAAAATCACATTCTCACACGCGAGTAGCTAAGGAATAGGAACACATTTCAGCGTTATAAACGCGCTCGTATCTAATTTACCGAGCGGTTAAGGAAAGGCGCAGAAAACGGCGCTACGTGAATAATTCATCAAGCCCGAGCCCTTAATCAACCGATCGCCCTCACCTACGCACTCGTTTACCTATACATGGAAAATATGTATACGTAGAAGATATGAGTTTATAAATAAAAGTCTCTATGGGAAAAGCTTCCACGTCGGTAAAAGAAAATAAAAATAAGAGAAAATAAGAACGAAGCAAATATACTTACGACTCGTCCGCGAGGCACCGAGTGTACTGAGGGCATTGTTCAGGTGATTGTACTCGTCTTGGGCTAAACATAATCGTTGCTGCTTTACGTCGTAGATCTCCTTTTTCGCCTGTAACAAAAACAATTTCGAGCGTCCTTTTAATTTACATTTCATCAGAGTTCCTTCGTTTATTTATTTATTTATTTTTTTTTATATTTTAGGTGTACGGAAATAGGTAAAAGGATGTCAATGTTCTACTTAACGTCGATAATTTTGTTTTTTCTATGCTTGAAAATCTAGAAGGTTTGTTATTTACGTTACACGGTATTTTTTAAATAAAATTTACTGCAATAACTTAGTAAATGTGATAGAATTTATCTTTTTTTTTTTTTTTTTTTTATAAAATATATATTTTAATGGTTGCCTAAGAAAATAACAAAAATTCCAATATCGCCGGTGTAGAAATGCACGTGGCATGTAGTAACATAATTGAGTATCGTGTTACGTCATAAAAAATAATATTGTGTTGTCAGTTGGAACAATTCGCTAAGTATGAAGTTTTCTATTTAGCATTCTTTCTCACGTGTTAAAGTTATAGTAATGGGGCACGAGTAAAAACTTCAAATTCATGGTTTAAAATGTAAATTTACGCAAATCAAAATATTTGGATTAAAATTATAAGTTGATTTTAAATTATAAGCAGAAGGAATAAAGATATAAAAATTTATGTTATAATTTATGTATACAATTTACATGTGTATATAAAAGCAATTTATTTTTAAACGAATATAGAAACCTCATCAGCTGCAGCTTATAAATAAGTAAGCGAGTAATCCAGAAAACGTTATGTACATTTAAAAGCTGAAAAATAATGATGTTTAACCGTGACGAGAGTCATCACGGATATCTAAAATCTATCTATTTAAGATAATCCTCAAGTTTTTTATTTTGTCGGCGTATTGAACACGAATAATTTACGATGGTTAGAAAAAAAACAAAAATCGAGAGAGAAAGAGAAAAAATGAACGTACAGAAAGTCATAGCTACGATCGATGGAATTTATCGTACGTTACCATACAAATCAAACATTTTATGCAACTCTTCACGTACACGAAACTCGAATCGCATTAAGTCGTCTTTGTTAACGCAAATATTTATCAACGACGGATACTTTCAAACAAAAAAGGCCTGTACCGTTTAAGTATTATATTTTAAACTACGCTACAGCTAAAGATAAATTTCGTATTACGAAAAATTAGTGAAAAAAAAAAAAAGAAAAAAAAAAAAATTACGCCGAGAAAGATTCTAAAGTACGTCGTAAGCGCGGAATTACACAAATTCCACGTAAAATTCAATTTAAAACATACGGCTTCCGAACCAAGTCAAAACGAAGAATACTTGGAAGCATTTCTTTAAAACGTTTTACAATTTTCTAGCCGAGCGAAATATTTTTCAAAATCCCGTACGCGCGCGTAGAAACGTGTCGCCGTGCGCATTTAAAAAAGCCGATCGTGGAACGATTATCGAGAACGCAGCCCAATGTATGTAACGTGTGTATACACGTATGTACAGTATGTGAGCGCGTTGCACAATCTATTTTCGGAGGCGCTTTGAAAATTCGGGTCGTCGAGTTACACGAATGCATTATACGTGCCCAGAGTTCACTGGACCAAAACAATTATGCGCACGTTTCGATCTCGAACGGTTTGCTCTCGATTCATATAGGTACGCGTTTAAAATTGTCCTTTCGAAATCGGGAACGGTCGAAGCCGTTGAATTCGTTTTATTTTATTTATTTATTTATTTATTTATTCGTTTAAAGCTTGAATAATCTCGCGTATCTACGATAATGTCATTAAAATTTGAATACTTGATGGAAAGATTAAGGCTGTTATGAAACGTTATTAAGTCACATTATTTTTCGTTGAAACAATTTTCGTTTAAATTTTATCAAAAGCATTTATTTTTAAAACGCATCGATCTACTTTTTAATAAAATTTTAAAATTATTAATACAATATCTAAAGAAGGATGTCGATTAATAAGTATAGAACAATAAAAACGATAACTTGTACTGCTTACAATCGATAAAATCCTAATAGATTCTTGATTTATTCGATTCCGCGAATTATTCGCTATTTTTACGCTCTCTCGAAGTAGCGAGCTAGATAGACGCTTTTTATCGATTGACTCGGATCTAAATACTAAGTAATATCGATCGTATTTAATAATAATTTTAATGTTTAATTTGTCTTATTCTTCTTTATGGTTTGGTATACTTTCGATAAAATTTTGTTAAAGAGTACATGCGTGTTGATATTTTAAATTATTTAAACGTTAATATTAGAAGAAAAAAAAAAAAAATAAATAAAAAAACAAAAAAAGATGAAAACTAAAGTAAACCAATAGTTAAAAATACATCACTTGATGTAAAAGAAAGTTTATAGATAAAATTAAATAAACATATAATATAAAAAATCAATCTTTGCATTCCGACGATGGTTTTTTCAATGCATATATATCTTATCTTAATGAAAATTATGCATTGCTTAAATTACTATCTGTTTTCAGGAGATAATTTTAATTATTTTGATATTATTATCAAGAAACAACAGCGATATTATAGTATAATCAATTTCATTATTTTTAATCAATGAATTCAAGAAATAATCCATCCCTTTAACAAATATAAACGAACGCGTTGCTTAAATTAAGAATTGAGATAAAATCATAATCTTTTATTAACAGTTAAATAACAAAAAGTTTTTCTTTATCCTCGATAATATAATTGTTATGAAAATGCGAATTATTAACGCTGTGTTAAATTTAAATTTAATACAATTTAAAGATAACGATTACAATTATAAACTATAAAAAGAAATGAGAAAATAACATTGCTTATCGAGTGTAAATTTATCATGTACTCGTATTAATTCGACATTTTATCAATTTTCATATGAAAAGGTGTTTGTTAGTATGATTATACAAATTTTTATGATTATAATTTTTCTAATACAATTCTAGTACAAATAAAATTGTATATTTTTTAAATTGCATTAATTATTAATATTATGTTAAATTTATAATAAATATTTATTTAGTTTTGAAATAACATACTTTTATAGATATATGATGGTAAAGAAATTTTTTGAAAAACCTTAATTACTAGTATAGCATTACGAATATGCAGTTAATCGCACTGAGCAAAGGCAATTGCATAATTTTATTTTTAGTGAACTAACTATAACTCGAATAAACATATAACTCTTCATATCGTTCACAGTTGGAGAGTAAATTTTGGAATTGCATCAAAAACCGGTTTGTTAACTGTCGAACGGTCAAATGTGATTTGGTGGGCCTTCAAAAACCGCTTTTCACTAAAAATATCATTTTAACCTAATAAATTCCCGTTATTTACTATTTTATTTTCAAATTTAAGCGCATATTTTTAATAATCGAATTTAGTCGAAATTAAGTTAGATGATTAATATTTGATATTTTTCAAGTTTAAAATGAAGCTTAAATAAAATTATCGACTTTTTAAATATCCACACTTGTTTAATATTTAATGAAATTATTTAATATTTATAAAAGTGGAAAATTAAATGTTAATTACTTTTTTAAATTCATAAAAATTATTTATCATTATCAAAAACATTTGTTAGTTAATTCAAAGAAATTTTATAAATAACAATAAAACAGAAGAATTTATTTTAAAACTCGTTTTCATTCTTCGAAAAATAAATTTTTTCATAATGCCGAAGGAATAATCAACAGCAATCTAAATAACTCGCAAGGGCAGCGGTCACGTATCGTCCTCGAAAGGTAGCTAAAAGAGATTAAAAAGAAATGAGAATAAAGGAAGGTGAAGAACGAAAGAGAGAGAGAGAGAGAGAGAGAGAGAGAAGGAAGGGCGAAGAATTTAATGCCTAGGCTTATAAATCGCGGCTCGGAACGAAGTGTACGGAACGGAGAACTTCGGTAGCCGCGCGAAAATTATTGATTCCCGATCATAAGAAGCTGCTGCTGCTGCTCGCTGAAGTTCAGAGCGAAGAATCAAGCAAGCGAACGAGCGAACGGACGAACGAACGAACGTACGCGAACGGAGGAACGAACGGACGAGCAAGCGAACGCGTATCTCGAATTTCATCGGGCAGCTTGCCTCGCTCGGCACAGAAACACCAAAAACGCCTTCGGGGAATCATCGACGAATGCAGCGAAACGCATCGATAATCGCCACGAGCCCAACCAAGAGCTTCGTAGTGGAAGGAGGTAAAAAGAAAGAGAGAGAGAGAGAAGAGCGGCATTCCTCGCGCTTCTCTCTCTCTCTCTCTCTCTCTTTCTCGATTTAGCTGCGCACGCGCCCGCTTCTCTTAGCCTTCGAGCAGGTTGATAGTATGCGAGTGTATATGTATATATATATATACACTCCGGATTGTGCGATTGCGAGAACGGATTTTAAGATGAAGAGAGTATCCTGTGTATGTGAGCATGAGTATGCGTGTATTACGCCCGCGGAAAGTATGCATACTCGTGAAGGATCTGGTAGAAGTTTTTCTCGAGAATCGCTCGAATACCTGTATAGATATTTTTGTTGCCCCTTTTTTTATTTGCGCGACTTTTTTTCGCGACGGTTTTTAATTTAAGAGGCGAAGCGGAACGGTCGAGGTTAAATATATCGGAAAGAAATGTAATATAAAATTTTAATGTAACAAATAATAATCGATATATTGCTTGGATTTATATTGAAAAATACATTGAATTAAAAATAATTCGTTCCAAGTATGTGAAAATGGATTATAGTTGAGCTGTCAGGTAAAACTTGTTACCTGTTGTTTTTTTAAAGTTATAATACATTTCTATTTAAATATATAAATAATGCAAGCTTAATATGTTTTAAGTTTGTTATATTATGACAGCAACGAAACATTTTCGTAATAAATAATTTTGCATTTGAATAACATATATTTATTAATCCTATTTTTAAATTTTGATTAAATTTAAAATTTTACACTTTTTCAGGGCAGATTTTGCAATATAAATAAGCCAAATAAATAGAAACATGATGTTGTTTGAGTTAAATATTATTTAATTTTTTTTTATACGTTTACCAAAATATATTTAATTACAGTTGCAATAGAGTAATTTTAAAAATTTTATATTACTTTTTAAAATATATTTTTTATATGCAATGATAAAGTAATTTGATATTTGTCAAAAGAAGAAAAATTTTTTTAAATATTTTTCAAGCATAAAAACAATCGTTTAAAAAGATCATTAATTAGACCGTTAAAAAAATGATAATGGTAGATTTTTGTAAGTGGAATTTTTGATAATTAAACGAAAGAAGTATATTATAAAAATATATAAGAAGCATTTATTTTATTTTTTATGTTATTAAAAAATTAATGAAGTCGTATTAATGGTTTTTTTGGTTCTTCTTTTGTTTATTTTACGTTTTAATAAATTTTATAAATATCGAGAATAATTTTGTTTAAAAATAAGAATAAATCAAACAAGCGCGATTGTTTTAATTATTTAGAATTTCATTCACAAATATATAAGAATCCATTATGTAAATTAATGTTGTATGAAACGTCACGCGCTGAATCTATACGTAAAACCATTCGAGTTTTCGAGGTCAAGTTGCTTATCGAATGAATATATCATTTTTCGATCGATTTGAGAACGCGATGAACTTATTTTTATAATGATTAAGAAATTCTTCTCCGGATTCGTAATTGATGTGTTTTTTTTTTTTTTTTTTATTTTAAAAAATCTCTTTTATTTTTATGTATTTATAATCCAATGTTGTTTTAAAATTTATGAATAATTTATAGGCAAGTATTACGCTCGTTCAAAAAATTTACGGCATATTAAAAAAAAAAAAAAATATTCAAGATTGGTTTACTTTTTAGCAAGTATAATTTTAACTATTTTCAAAAATGAAAAAATGCAAAAAAAAAAAAAAAACATCCCATTTTGAAAATAAAGAGAAAACCTAAGAGCAAAAAAGCAATCCAATTTGCAAATGCGTCGTGTTCTTAGACGAGGAGAAAAATCGCTGAAAACAAATTCCTTCATCTAACTTGATCATTTTCACACGCAATTCTTCATGCGAAACAACTTCCACCTCACTTTACGAGCGCGCGTGTGTAAAAATATATATAAGTGTACGCGTTTGCCTTTCCAGCGCACAATCGAAGAAATATCATCACCGAAGACGTTTTAAAACGCCTACACACGTAAACACACACACACACACACACACACACACACACACACACACACACACACACACACACACACACACACACACACACACACACACACACACACACACACACACACACACACACAAAGCACACGAGCACACACGCGCGTACACCTCAGTGATATACCTCGGCCTCTATACAACACAACAAATCAAGAAAAAACGTAAAAAGAAACCAATTCACTGAGCGCGCGTGATTCTCCTCCTGCAGGTCACTCAACACACTTGTCCACGAAAAGAAAGAAAAAAAAAAAAAAAAAATTCCTCAATCTCGAGGAGGAATTCAGCCACGGCTACCGGCTCTCTCGTCCTCCACATTCCATTGAAACATCCGAGCCATGAACACTGTGTATATCACCTAACCAAATCTAAGATGGAAAAATGCCGATTTTTGATTATTTCTTATTCCCTTTTTTTTTCTTATTTTTCATCTAACACTGAATTTTTTCCAACAGAAATACTTCAAAAGATGAATTTAAAAAGACGTACGCGATGTCACTGATTCAAATACAGCTCGATAAATTGCACACAAAATTTCAATGCACACAAAATTCAAACACTTGTCGAACGTAGAATTATAGTTGGAAAACTAATTAACTGAAAATAAAAATACTATGGTACAAATGATTCTTACGTATTCGCAATAGTAATACGCGGTAGCGTCACTATCGTCGCGTCTGTAACACTGCTCCCAGTAAAACCTCTGGATCTGTTCGTCGTTCTCGTAGTCATTTTGATAGCACATCCGCATCTGGTACTGCGACACCACGTTCTCATAAATCTGCTCCTGATGCTGTGCCTGCTGCTGTTGTTTCTGAATTTGTTGTTGCTGTTGTTGTTGTTGTTGCTGCTGCTGTTGTTGATGTTGCTGCTGTTGCTGTTGCGCCTGCTGCAACTGCAACTGCTGCTGTTGCTGCTGGTACTGATAGTTTTGATGCTTCTGGTTCTGAAGATGATGAACATTGTGCCTGTAGTACTGAAGCTGTTGCCTTTGATGCTTTTGTTGTTGCTGGAGCTGTAGCTGTTGCTGCTGCTGTAGAAGTAATTGTCGATAGTCATGATGCGTCGTGGTCTGATAATTGTTGATAATTCTCTGCTGCTGAGGATAGTAAGACGAAACTTGACTGCTAGTATGGCTGGTGGCACTCGAAGTTGTGGGATTGCCGTTGTAATTGTCGACGTAGCTGCGATATTGGTGCGCCGGTACGAGTACGCAGAGGGTATACTGGCGGTCCATGCCGGTTCTCCGCCAGCAGTCTCGCGACGAGGGAGTCGAGTTTATGCACGTATTCCTCCGTCTTTCGTGCGCGCACTTGGCCTTCTGTACCCTTCGGCTTTACCTTCGCTTACTTACTGCTTCTTACCGCAGCTCTGTCCCTCTCTCACTCACTCTCTCTCTCTCTCTTTCTCTCTGTTCAACTCGCTCAGATCTCTTTCGCTTCTCTCTCGCTAACGCACATACTTTTGCACTCTCTTTCTCTCTTCTCCTCTTTCTTTTTCAAGACGCGCGCGCGTGCTGCTCCTCTCTCGCGGCAGCGGAGCAGGATCACCTCATCTTCGCAAAGGCCTCCACCAGACTGGTCGGTTACGGGCCCGAAATTCCGATCCCCACCTCCTCTCTCTCTCTCTTTCTCTCTGCGCCTCTCTTTTCTCTCTCCCTCTGGCTCGGCCAGCCAGCCAGGCAAGAGAGACTCAATTTTTAAGGGATCCCCTTTTTTCCCTTTTTTCCTCTCTTTTTTCGCTTCTTGCGCACCCGGTCCCTCTGTCTCTCTCTCTCTCTCTCTGTCTCTGTCTCTGTCTGTCTCTCTCTCTCTCTCTCTAAGGATCCTTCGGGCCACTCTTTCTCTTTCTCTCTTTCGTTCCTGAGCATGGTTGTTTTCTCCGTCCTTTTCTCTCTGGGGCCTCTCGGCCAGGCCGACGCGCGCTATGCTCCTCCTCCTTCTATTCTGCTGCTTCTCCTTCCTCTCTCTCTCTCTCTCTCTCTCTTCGCTCTTCGCTCTCTTTAGTCTTCTTTCTCGCTCTCTATCTTTCTCTCTTAGGTACACTGGCTCGTCCAGAGTTCCTTCTCTCTTTCTCTCTCTCTCTCTCTCTCTCTCTCTCTCTCACACTCATAGCGAGGTGCGCGCGGTCCGCGACTCTCTTTCTTTCCCGATGTAAAAAGGCGGGCCTCATCTCGAGGGGCCCCGCAGGAGCGTAAGCGCCGGCTCCCTTTGCCGGTGACCGCAGCGCAATGCACGTCACCCGAGAATTACAACGACGACCATGGCTTTCAGTTTGTTTATTTCTCCTTACCTCTCTCCTTTTCTTTTCTTTCTTTCTTTTATTTTGTTTATTTTTTAATACCGTAGCGGCATGGTATTGGATTTGAAATCATCATGATATGTTGTTTTGTCGCGTGCATGTGTGGTTTAGGCTGCGAATGCGTCGAGAGGTCTGATTTACTGGTTATACTATATACAAATATCTTAGCTTTGTGGTATTGCATTTTCTGGTATTATATAGAATGATTAATGTGAATCTTATTAAATCGGTAGAAATAATTTTTTCATTGCAACTTGATATTTTTTTTAGTTTTGATTTGCATTTAACTTTATCAAGCATAAATATGTTGAATTGCTGATAAAATAACGATTATTTGGCGATTTAATTCATTTATAAATATGTTTCTAATTTCAAACAAATACAAATTTTTAGTATTGAATTAGTTAAAAATGTAAATAATTTCACGAGATAATTAAATTGTACGGATTGTCATACTTTTCCGCATATTTTTATTTGAGTTTTGACATCTATTCTTTTGATAAATATATAATTTGTAATCATATCATAAATAGAAAAAAAAAACATGTATTATTTCAATAAGTGCTGTATTTTTTGATAGTTCGATAGTTCTCTTTTACATATTTCTTAGTTATTCAAAGATATCGGCTCTTATCGTTACAACATTTATTTACTTAACGGTCTTGTGTGTATTACAAAGATTTCATGACTTTGAACGATTATTTCATTTTCCTACATTTTTTTACATCTTTTCTCTTACATTTTCACTCCGTTGTAAACTTTCGTGCAAGTTTTCATGCCGTTTGCCTATTCATTAATGTATCAATCTCCCGAAATACATTATTGTTTATAATTTATTTAATGTTAACTTAATAATACCTTTTATAATAATTGACTTAATAAATTTTGCTAAATAATAAAATCATAAATTTTATTATTATATATATATACATATGAAAAAAATGTTAAAAATAATGCTATAATAAAAACATTGGAATAATTTATTTGTTAATAAATATAAACATTATTTTAGAATGAAAATTTCCAAACTTTTCTAAGTCATTCACCCCAAATAAATACGACGATAAAAAACTTCTTTGGGTAGCAAGAGAGGAAAACAGAGAGAAGATAGGACGAAACAGAGGGAGGTAGAGAAAAAGAGTGTACCGAGAGCGCGGAGCACTTGCACACATAATGCAGCGTATTTGGGGCCCGTGCGCCACCGTGTTATGCGCGTGCGCGCATTCTCGCGTATTTGGCCGTCGGAATGAGCTTGTGTGCACGCGCGATGGAATAAGAGAGAGAAGCAGAGAGTGGAGGATTGGGCCCTCCGAGGTCAGGGTACGACCCTGCGAGAAAGAGAGACGGAGATGTGCGGTCCCGCTCTCGGGACGGTGTGTAGTAGTAGTGTAGAACCGACCTTGAGTCGCGCATTATGCCCCGTCCTTGTTGGAATTTCTGGGCCCGCTGGTGTGTGGACCCATCGGTATGACTGCGATCATATACCAGCAGAGAGAGAGAGAGAAAGAGAGAGAGAAAGAGAGAGAGAGAGAAAGAGAGAGAGAGAGGAAGGAAAATAAAAAGAGAGATTGTTCTCTTCTCCTTTCTCTCTCTTTCTCTTGTTTGTATGTGAACATTTTCTTTGTCTTTCTTTGCCTTTTCCATTTCTCCCCTTCCCTTCTACAGGCCCCGCAACACCAGCAGCAGCGTTCTCTTCGTCTTCCTTCTCCTGAGCATCCTAACGCTCCGAAAGCTGCTGCTTTTGCCGTTGCTGCACTCGAAACCCCCACGGATACGTGTATATACATATACTATATATGCGTAGGGCCCCGAAAGACCCTTTTCGTTATTTCTCTTTCTCTCGCTCTTCCCTTTTGCATGGGTTTGAGGAGTACACTGTAAAAAATATACTGAGTTTTCGTTCGTAGTTATGATTTTTTCAATAATTTTTCTGTAAAGCTAATAGATTTAAAAGTTCGATTGAAGAACCAAAGCAATGAAAAATAAACTTTAAAATTTTTGATTGTCAATGAAATTAAATCATAATGCATAAATTATATAATGCCAGAATGAAAATGACAAAAATCATGGTAAAGTTCGTCCGATAATGAAAATATGCTTTAAACAAAGTTGCATATTATTTATTTTTATTGATTCTATACCTGCAGATTATATTTTTGAACGTAATTGATTTAATCCTTGAAAATAGCACATAAAATTGTTAAAAAGAAACTTATGTTTTCTAGGTTGATTTTATAACAAAGTAATGTAAAAAAATTTTAAAAAAACAAGCACAAAAAGTTTTACGATTCTCGGTAGAAGCCATCCAACCTCAACGAAATTCCGAAAATCATGTTCAAGCCTTTCTCTCTCTTTCTTTCTGTACTATACACGACTAGCGCTCGATTTCCCGGCAGAGGCCAGTAATCATCTTTTAATAAGACAGCGTAGAAAGAGAGAAAGAGAGAAAGAGAGAGAGAGAGAGAGAGAGAGAGAGAGAGAGAGAGATAGGGTAGAGAGAGTGAGCGGGGGCGCGCGAGCGTAGCGCATTCCTCCCTCATTTTCTCACGGAGAGCACGCGCGCATATTTTCACAGCCGGACATAGTCGTTGAAAGTAGTGATAGTGGTAATGTTGGTAGTGGTAGTAATAGTAGTAGTAGTAGTAATGTGTACTACGCGCACCTCTGTCAACGATGTTATCATGAAAAATAGAGCCTGACGCTTCTTTCGTTCTCTCTCTCTCTCTCTCTCTCTCTCTCTCTCTCTCTCTTAGTTCTATCCGAGCGCAGGAAATGTCGGTCAATGCACGCTGTGCAACGGACGCGCGCGCGAACGGAAGCAACGTCACCCGCGCTCTTTTATTCGCTTGTCCTCTCTTTCTCTTTCTGTCTCTCTTTCTCTTTTACACCGTATTCCCTCTTCTTCCTTCTTCTGAGCTAAGAGCTCTGTTTCGTTTTGTTGCACAGCCCGCACATTGTCTTTTAATTGAGCGAGAGAACGATCTCGCTGTGCCCAAGGCATTCTCTATCTCTTTCCCTTTGCCCCCCCCCCTTTTTCTTTCTCTCTCTCTCTCTCTCTCGCTCTCTATCTCTCTTTCTCTCTTGAATTGCGATTCTTTTTTGGTTTTGCTTTTTTTGAATAGGCGCCAGTTGCGAGGTGAACGTCTGATGATTGGCGCTTCGTTGGAAAAGCGTTCTTAAGATAGACTTTGAATGAACTTTGAAGGCAAGGAATTATGCAGTTAAATTTAGATGTACTCGCCAATGTTGATTAATAATTTTGACGTAAATCATTCGTTGTTCATTGTTTTACGAATGAATTGTTAGCATTGAAAATTTAAAAATAAAAAATAAAATACTTATACGCTGAAATACACGTTTATTTTTAAAACATTACTTACGATTGAAATCATATTTATTTCGTTAAATTTTTAAGTTGGTTAAAAATAATTTCTTAGATCGTGACATGAGATTAAAATTTTCGTAATTTAATATTTTTTGCAAGATGGAACTTAAGGAAAAAAAAAATTCTTGAATAAATTATGTAAAATGTGAACACCGTTAGTTTCACAAAGTCAGTAGTTGCAAATCAAATAATTATCTTGACAAATCTTGAGATCTTAAAATATTTTCTTCGCAGCTCTCTAAACTTTGGATCCTTTTAAGTAAGTATTTTTCTTTGAAGTTTATTTTACGATTCGCAGAGATTACTTATATATAAAATAACAAAACTCTTACGCATAGAAATGGTACTTTTTAATTGTTTAATTGAATAAAAAAATAATTTTAAAAATATTCAATTAGTTACGTAAATTGAAAAAATGTAAATTTTAAATATTCGAAATAAAAATACGTTGATAAAGGTTAAAAAGAAAAAGAGAAAAAGAAACTTCGCCAATTCAAAAACTCCGCGAGCGCAACGTAGTACAAACACCGTAGAATGTGAGTTAAAAAAGATAAGAGAGAGAGAGAGAGAGAGAGAGAGAACGAAAGAGAGTAGAAGACACGGAAGAAGAAAGGCAAAGTCAAGAGAAGAGATCCTTGCGAGCGGCGAATAACAACACCAAGAATGCAGCGAACGCCCACGAAACGAGTCGGTCGTCCGCGGGAGCGCTTCGCGTACGTGTATATATATATATATATACGCGCGTGTGTGTGTGTGTGTGTAACGTGGAAGAGAACCAAGTAAAAGGAAGAAAATATACACACGCTCACTCGGTACGACGCGACAAACGCATTCCGATCTAGCATCGCGGCTGTGTATACCCCAGCTTTAGCTCTTTCTCGTTTCTTAATCCTGCCGCTGTGTACTTTCCTTTCTCCCGCGCGGAAATTGGGCATTGCTTCGATCCCGAGACTGCTCGAGGTTTTTACTAGAGAGAATTGGATTAGATCCGATGCTTGTCGGATCAATCGCTTTATTTTTTGTATATTTTCGATTGGTTTAGTGCAAAATTAAAAGTAAAAAAAAAAAAAAAAAAAAAAAAAAAAAAAAAAAAAAAAAAAAAAATGGATAACGTAAACGTGTCATTTTATATTTTGTTTCTAAAATTTAAGTATAAAAATACGAGGAAGTTTGTATAAAGTCTTTTCTTCTTCACAGACAGAAATGCTTTATTTCTTATCAGATAGCAAAATTATTCCTACCACAACCGGTCATTGAAAAAGCGTACAAATAAAAAATTAGATCAGAATCTGATACTACCGACAACCTTGGATGCTCCAAACTTGGAGACCCAAAAATATTTTCTTCGTGCCTTTATCGGAACATCATCGACGCAAAAAAAAAAATAAAAATAAAAAAAAATAAAAAAAAAATAACCACGAAAGAAACCCTTAAAAAAAAAGTTTTATCGTGGTCGAAATCTTTCTCCGAAGATAACGAAAAAGATGCTCATCGCGAGCAAAGACAAAAGACGCGGTAAAGTAAAAGACAGATAGATAAAGAGAAAGAGAGAGAGAAAGGGAAAGAGAAATTGCATATATTCCCAACGTACAACGTTAAAAACAAGCGGCAACGACGGGATTTATGCCCCCCTCCCCCATCCCTCTACTGTAAGAGCTCGGGTATGCCATGATAGTCGAGCGCTGAATACCTAACTGATTGTTGAATTCCGTGGCACTCTCCAACGGTCCAGCGAGAGAGTTTTCTCCTAAACTATTATGTATATATATATATATATATATATATATGTATCTCGCGAGTGTTATGGAGTCTATTTTACTTCAATACTTCTCTGCGAGAGAAAATCTCGCGTTGGTTTATTATAAAAAATTTATTTCTATACACAACGTTTGATTTTGACAAAATAACTGTATATAAAAAATTTAATATTCTTTTTTTTCTTTATAATTGATGTTGAGTAAAAAATAATTACCATCGTCGATTTAATTTTCGTTCGAATCGTTTTATACATAGCCGCGCCAACGCGAGCGTTTCTTTTTTATTCAAATGAGAATAACTAGAAAAAAGAAAGAGCTTTGATTTTTCCGATCACAAAGTCGCTACCACTAACTATAATTTCCATTTCTGGCGTTCTTTATTAATCTTTCAAACCTCACCGATCACCGATAATAACTTTAAAATGCTGGTGTCAAAAATATAAGGATTATCACTCCTGAAGTTTTTAATCAAGTTGATTGATTCTTTTCGAAGTATCATTAGAATGCGTTTAGAAAGTTTTATAACGGGTTAAAAATAAACCTAATTAGTTTAAATATTTCAATGAAATTGCTTGTATAAAATTTTTTGTCTCTCTCATAAAAGTATTAGAATTTCTAAATTAATTAAAACTTTTATTACTTGTTATCTATCACATGTTCTCCTAATTACATATTTTAGATGTGAATTACAAATACAATAAAAAATAGGTATTGTCTATTCCCAATTTTATTGTTTTAAAATAATTTTTTTAATACCTCTGATATTATTTATACTTTCAAAAAGTATTTGATTTTAATTTAATGTGTATTCTTATTTTGAATAAGACAATACTGGAAGGTAAAAGAGGAAGAACAGTTAAGAGTCTAATAATTTCGTTGTTTTGAGATGCACAATTTGTAACGCATACGTCTTGTCGCATCAACTTTTCCAACTTTCAAATCTCATTCTTTTTCTATTTCCTATGTTTGAATGCACGCGTTTAACATATTGACTAGAAGTAAAGAAAGAGAAGAGTAAAACATTGACTCTCGAGCGCGTACGCGTACGTGTACAGACGAAGAAAGAACTCGGCGTAAAGTAGAAAGAATGAAAGATAGAGAACGTACTATCGATTCTTCATAGATGATACAGAATGATCAGGCAATATAGGTATACTAGTGAAAGAGAAAGAGTAGGAAAGGAAAAAGAAAGAGAGAAAGAAGGTGTACAATCGAGCCGAATACATTTTCCCTCTCTCTCTCTCTCTTTACCGGCAACGTATATAGAGGAAATCTGAGGTACGCAGAGCGAATACGTGTGCACGTTCAACACCGAGAGAGAGAGAGAGAGAGAGATGTGCATTCTTAAAAAAGAGAAAGATAGAAGGAGAACGAACTCACGAAGGCAAGCGCTATCGAAGCCTAAAACATCCGTGCGCGCAAAAGAGACAGAGGAGAAAGAGAGACGCGAATACCTGCACAACTTATACCTCTCTCTGGCCTATAGCACCAGCTATAAAAGAGAGAAGAAGAAGAAGGAGAGGGGAAAGGGAACGAGAGAAGGGGGAAAGGAACGATGGATGAGAGGAGGGCTGGAATGCAGCCGAGTGAGGAATTCCGGCCCCTCCCGCATATTTATCTGAGCAGCTTGCTCTTTTCTCTCCCCTCTCTCTCTCTCTTTCTCTCTTTCTCATTCCATCTCGCTCACGTACGGTATACACATATATATGCGCGTCCGTGTGCGCGCGTGCCTCGAGGGGCCCGCAAAGTAGTAAGGCCCCCTTTTATAGTGCGCAACTCAAGCCGAAGTGGGGATATACTCTATAACTGGAGAGCGGGTAGTAGACGTATAAGTATATATATATATATATATATATATATATATATATATGCAACAACACGTGCGCGCGGTTACGTATGGGAGAGTATAGATGTGTACGGATGTGTATTCCAGTATGGTTATGCGCCTAGGCGCACGAATACCGGCGTTTGTTGTAATTAGGGGGATTCGTATTTCGTTGTGAATAACCTCGAGAGTGAGTGAGTGAGTGAGAGAGAGAGAGAGAGAGAGAGAGAGAGAGAGAGGAAGAAAGAAAGACATGTATGGTATGGGAATCTTATTCCCATACTATAGTATAGTTGTGCGTGCGTGTATATTTATGCAAGCCTAGGTGAGTTGAGCCGTGAAATGCACGTCAAAAGAGAGAGAGAGAGAGAGAGAAACAGAAAGAGAAAGAGCGACGAAGTTGATGGTACTGCTGCTGCACAAGCAATGTTGCCTCTTTTCTCTTACCATTTACGAGATGCTACGCTATACGCTCGGAAATTATATGTATATGTTTTTGTTTTGGTTCGGTTTGCATTCAGAACCTTTTTGATTCTTTTAACATTGACGGGAATGCATGAAACGCATTTGCCAAGAGCTACAGTATGTTTTTAAATCTTTTTATGATCTGCAATGTTCATCGGATAGGAAATATTCTTTTTATTTTTTGCTCTGTGATAACGGATACATTTAATTATATTTTGTAATTCTCATTTAAATTGAAAATTATGATTTTTTTAACGTTAAATAATAAATGCCCAATGTTCTGTACAACGATGCAAATAAAATTAAATTATTGTTAACTAAATAAAAATGAAGAAATTAAAATTTCTAGGGTATTAGATTTTTCAATAATTAATTAATTTTTTTGCCGTTGCACATGAAATGTAAGACGTAAATTTAGACGAACTGATAATTCTAAAAATAATTATAGAAAAAGTCGTTAATTTTTTATTTTTTGTCGTTTATTTAAATTTAGTTACAAATAACAGTCATCGATAAATATTTAATTATTTACAGTTACAAGACAAGGCTACATGCAAATTTGCGACTTACAAATCAATAATCTTAATGTTTTTTCATCAATTCAACTTTGTAAATTACGTATTCCCGCTAGTCATCAACCGCACTTAAATTTAATGGTTTGGAATACATAACGTTAAAAACGCATGATTAATTACTTGCATATTCCAATTAGAAATAAATGAGGTTTTAATTTTTTGTGCTATTGTACAATTAATAAACAAAAAATCACAAAAACTTCGTATTATCGAAATGCTTCTATCATCGGTAACAAATCAGCTGAAAAACAATGAATTTTATTGCTATTTAATCGATTTGCCAACACAAGAATTTCAATAATATTCATATATGTATAAAAAGAAAAATTAAATTTTCCTCTTTCAAAGATTTTTAAAACGTTAATTATTGACGCTGTTGTGGTTAAAAATAAACGTTTGCACCAAACTTATTTTATCATTCATTCCAAATCAAATACAGAAATATATATATATATATATTATCCGTCGTTCTTTCGACATCGAATAAAACATTCTCCCTTTGAAAAAAAAGAGGAAGGAACTTTTTTCTCTCAGGAATTTAAGAAAGAAAAAAAAAAAAAAGAAAAAAAGAAAGGTACCGAAAAAATAAAAAGGAAAAGTATCGGGGCAGATGTGCAAGCCGAATCGAGTCGAGAGGAAAAAAAGGTGCGGGCTAAAAATTACGGGCATCGTTCTTGGCACCAGCACCGTAGCATATAAATATACACGCGCAGCTCTCAGGCGGAAGCCATTCGGCATTCCAGGATCAAAACCTAAAAGGTCCCGGAAAAGAACGAGCGAGAAAACGAACCAGATGCGCATTTATCCACCACTCGCCGGATCCAACGCGTTGAAAAGTCAAGGATCTTCTCTTCCTATTGCTCGATTCCCATGATCCGATGGATTCGGCCCAAGTATAATTAGTTTTCAATTTCCGAGTTTACGTCTCTACTTTTCGAACGGACACATACACGCACGTATATATAACTTGTATACAACGTTCTGTTCTTCTCATTTACAACACCGCGGCTTTTTAGCTCTCTTTTCACCTCGCCGCGTAAATTGCTTTCTGTCGAGAATATTTCACCTTTCGCAGTTCCATTATTGTTTCCGATCCTCTGCCTCTCTCTCTCTCTGCTGGTAACGAATTTCCGGAGACAACACTGGTATATTTCCTTTATTTGGAATTTACGACGAATGGGATGTACCGGAGCATCCGGAGTTCGGTAAAGCAAGTTACTATTTCTTTCAGTTTATTGCTAGTATGTTGAATCATCAATAGAGTGGATATGTTATTAGCTTTATAATTTTTTTTTTTTTTTTTTAGTTTTATGTATGGCAATTTATGAAGATCGAATATAATTTTACATTTATTTGCCGATATCAAAGTTCAAATTAAAAATTTTAATGATTACTTTACTATCATCATATCTTGTTTTAAGTAATCAATAACTGATTATAATTTGATACAGACCTTTAAGAATTTTTGCTAAATTTTCAATAAACTCATAGATTCATAAACAAAATATAAATCGATTGCATTGCATTCAACAGATTGAGATTCAATCAAAATTTTAACGAAACTCCTTATTAGCATTTAATTATTCTCATAATGGATACGCTCAAAGTTGATGGAATTCCCGTATTTGCTTTCTCTCGCACGGTGCACCGGTAGGTGAAGTAAAACCCGTCCACACGATGCAGGTGAAAACTGCGAGGCGCAACAAGAGACGAGCAAGAAAACATACGAAATGTTGCACCTCGTCAAACTTGCTTATGGTTCACCGGGATGAAATTTTTTCGAAACGATGCATTGAACGTAAAACGACTACGTACTAAGTGTTTTTTTCGTAGAAAAAAAACCTACGCGCGAGGCTTATAGGCCTATAACAGGACAAAACTTAAAAATAAAGGGAATGCGTACGTTATGTTTTACGATATCTCGTAGTACTATGAATTTCTTTACGACTTCGTCATCGTGAGTACGATCTTAAACTCAAAATTAGGTTCTAGAAATTTATCGTAACTCTAAGAACTACGAGATATTCTTTAAATTGATGTTTAGCTGGAATTGCAATTTAAAACTGTAAAATGCATTCGTAATTTAGAAGAGTAACAATGTTTTTTGAACAAATTTCGAAGTAAACTATTCATTTATATCTCTAAAGTCTAAAAATTTACCAATGAAATTTTCTAATTGTAATTGATAATGTCCTTGTTCAAAAAAGCCTAAACGTTCATAATTCTTAAGTTTTATTGCTAAATAGCATAAGTCGTCGTGTATTGGTGTATTTAAAAACGTTTTACACAACTGATACCTATTTAAATGAAAAAATCCACCAGCAACAATTTGAACAAATTGTTCTTTCTGAAAATGTCATTTCAAGAATTCAGAAAACAAAAATATTTTTACGCGCGCATAAAAAAATTCAGAGAAAGAAACGAGCCGACAAATAGTCACAAATACTCGCGTCACGATGAGAGTAGCGTCAAACGGAAAAAAGGTGTAAAAAGAATTAAAAAGATGAAAAAAAAAAGCTAGAACGGAGAAAGAGAAAAACATGTAGAACGGAACCCCGCGAGCGTTGGGGGCCCGAGCGAAGATTAAAATAATTAGGTTTAAGGTTAGTCGAAGGAGAGCGCTACCGGCTGTTGCTCACGTGATCGCCCTGTGGCTACCGAATTCCGTATGTGATAGTTTTCTCTCTCTCTCTCTCTATCTCTCTCTATCTATCTATCTCTCTCTCTCTCTCTCTCTCTCTCTCTCTCTCTCTCTTTCCATCAAGTAATATAGAAAAAGAAAAAAGCAAGCCCACCGAGACAGAGAAAGAGAGAGAAGTAAATGAAACGAAGGCAGATGAGAAAGAGGAAAAGAGTGAGAGAGAAACATTTGACGAGCGACTCGCCGACGGTTTTGGGCCCGATGTGGATAACACATAAGCCGCGAAGTGGGGGAAACACAGGAGAGGAGGAAAAAAAGGAGGAGGCAGGGCCGTCGAAGGTCGCGCGTCGAAGGCCCCGGCCCTTACGCACATATACACCGTCTCTTTTGGTACGCGCGACCGTGCGTCTGTGTGTACGCGTATGCATGTGTCTGAGATAGTAACTGCGTTAGTACCCATACACGGTATTCGTGTGTACGTATACGTATATATTGCGCTGTGTACCAGGCAATGCAGAATTCCCAAGTTCGTTCTTTTTTCTTTCGTTCTCTTTCTCCTGGAGCGAGTCAACACACACGTGCTTTCATACTTCTTTCCTCATTGAGAGAGATAAATGAAAATAGTTGCTTTGTGATATAAAGATATTTCATTTTGTATTTTATTTGCGTTTTTTAAATGATGATTTTTTATTTATAGTACTTAACTTTAATTAGAAGACGTTTATCTTTAGTACGTGTTTGGTCAATACCAAAAGTCGACTAGAAATCGTAAAAAATATAAAATTATTATAATAATATTATTATGAAAGTGATTGAAGATAAAATCTTCCATCTATTATAAACATTTTTAATTATTTGTCACATTATCCAAATTTTTTTTGTCAAATATTTTAAAGAGATAATCCATACGTTTTAAAATTATTTTTAATTGGATTTCCGAAATAATTATTTATTTGATTATACGTTGATTCAAATAGCACAAAAATTAAGCAAAAGATGCCCATGAAAATGCGCTCATCAAACTTTTTGACCCAAAGAAACAAAGTCAACCACGAGAGCAGAGCTCGAACTAATCATTTTTATGGCACCAAAAACAACCACAACCACCGGCTCAACAAAAAAAAAAAAGTAAAAACAAAATCGCCCCATAGGAGTCAAATGACTAAGCAACGGCAGACCTAACGATTTCATTTTTTATTTCTTTCATTGTTTCTGCTCTCTCTCTCTCTCTCTTTCTCCCCTAAAAGACATAAAAAATATGACTGAAAGGCGACCTTGGATGAAGGTCCTCGCCGAGCATTTCTGCCCAAGAATTCGTTCGTCCTGTGTTTCCGACCGGTTAATAATTAACTTTTTGAACACGAACGAGCAATAAAAATAATTCAGCTTTACTGGAACATATTAAAGTTTCTAAGTAGCTGACTCGATTGTTCACCGATGCATAAGAGAGATAAAATTTTAAAAAGAAAAAAGAAAAAAATTAATTTTTTTTTTTTTTTTTTTTTTTTTTTTTTTTTTTTTTTTTTAAACAAGCTAAAATTTAAGACGATATAAATGATAACTTTTCTATTATTATTTTTTCATCTTTATACTGTATTATCATCGCCGTTTATTTCTTTTATATAAGTTTTCTAGATACATTAATCAAGCTAATTAATTTGGATTATAAAGCGAATATTTTATTTCCAACATTAAAGAATGATTTTATTTTAATTAAATCTTTTATTTTGAATGAAGTGAAAACATTCTCTATTGAAATTGCAATTCTACTTGAGATATTGGAATGGTAACATTTTCACTTAAATTATTTAGGTTTCAATTTAAAATTTTTATAATTTGTTTTTACTATTGTTTAAAATTCATGCTACATTGTACTTAATAATTACGGAGCAGCAACATAATTTTTTTAGAAAAAAGCGATTACTAAAGTAAAAGTGGTATTAAAATTTTTGTGTTTCTTTTTTTAACAAAGCTTTATCCCATATTTTTTAATAATAACAATCAAAACTTAAATCAGAATTCCATACATAAAAATTTATCGAAAAGCTTTTAACGTCAATATTGTAAAAGAAAAAATCCATATTCAAACATATATTTAAAAAAAAAATATTCAAATTCGAAATTTCCTGTATTTTCCAAACAGTGAAATTTCCACTGCATTCTTACGCATCCTTACGCATATTAAATATTTACGCGTGCATCATACGTTACAATGTACGCAATACCAGCGTGCGATAAGAGAGAGAGAGAGAGAGAGAGAGGGAGGGAGAATTTCGCGTTGACAGCTCGCGCCAACTGCGCTGTACCTTAGCGTATGCGCGTGCACTCGTATATGTATACGTATAAACATGCGAGCATACGCACAAACGCATATACACAGAGAACGAGCTAGTACGAGCGGAGAGAGAGAGAGAGAGAGAGAGAGAGAGAGAGAGAGAGAGAGGAAAAGGCCCCTCGCGATGTGCCCTCGCTGGCTTGCCGTGGCTCGGTGATGAGATCCGGTTTTTGACCTGCGGCAAGTTCGCTCTCTCTCTCTCTCTCTCTCTCTCTCTCTCTCTTTATTTCTCTCGCTCTCTACGTTTGCGTTTATACGCGTGTGTAAGTACATTTAAGTATACATGTCTACACACACGCATCCACTGGTGGATAGCTCCGGCATCTGCCAGGACGTACTATGGTTAAGCTCCGTGATTCTTACCTCCACTCTCTCTGTCTCTCTCTCTCTCTCTCTCTCTCTCTCTCTCTCTATCTCGCTCTTCTCCGCGATGGAGGTATGTGCGCGCGCGAAAAGGACGAGAACTCGTAGGAGAGAGAAAACGAATGAAGTTTTCTTCGTCTTGTTTTCTTCCATTTTTATATAAATCGATAGTTGTATGCATGTATTTTTTTTTTGTTTATTTAAAATCATTTTTAATTTTAACAATAATTTAGCTTTCATTACAATATCATCTTTTTATACAATTTTAAAAATTAGTTAAGTACAAATTAAAGAAATTAAAAGATGATGTAAAATTTTATGTATATGTATTATTACAAGTCTCATGGTAAAGAAATTTTTATATTTAAATTTTTGCATGTATTTGTTATTGACGTGGATCGTGTAGAAACAGTCTCCTATAAAAATAAAAAATTGATAAATATCTGCAAAACAATTAAACGTTTCTCTGCAACGTCGGATGCGCAAAGACACGAAGAAAGAGAAAAAAACAAAGTAAAACGAAAACGAACAAATTAATAATCCTCGTTCGACACGCGAAGCAAAACGTTAATCAACTTCGCGCACCTTTTCCTTACGCACACGCGTAAACGTGCACACACACATATATATATATATATATATATGTATTTATATGGTATACATACACATACATAAGCACATACCTCTTTCTTCCCTTTTTAAATGGACCTGCCGAGCGAGATATACGCGCGCGCTACCGTGCGCCGCCGCTGTTTACGCGCAATTCCAGCAGCAGCGGTAGCCATCGAGAAATCGCTTCGTAAAGAGGGACGCGTTCGCGCGGAGAAACGAACGTCCCTCGCGCGGTGTTTGGGGTAGGTCGTCGACCGCGAGAACTCGGAACACGTGTGGATATACGTGTTTGACGTGTGTGTGTATGCCTGTTATTATGCGACCGTTCGTTAATCGCGTAGAGATTTTTTAAAGAAGATATGTATTTGTCATTTGCGATCGTAATTGTACTATAGCTTATATCGTACTTTAGAATTTATGTACGTTTTAAGATCTGTGTTAACGTTTTAAGGTTTGCCTTGAACTAGAGAGAAAAATTTTGAAACTAGTGAGAATTGTATTTAATTGAAATGGATTAAAATGATACTTAATATACAAGATACTAATAATATAAATATTTATGCACGCCTTTAAAATTCAATAAAATAGAAATAAAAAATGTTGCCGATATAACCCAAACTTCCCTTTCGGTATTCACACTCAACATTTCTAAAATTCTTCGACCGCAAACTACAATAGAAATCATCGTCGCTGCTTCTTCTTTTTCTTCAAAAAAAGAAAAAAAATTCCGCGCATATTCAAAATTTTTAAGCATACAAACATCTGAATCACAACAAAAGATCAATAAAGAGTATTCAAAACCAAAAATTCGTCAACACGGCATCGACTGCACGACGCGCGCACTTGCGCACAAAAAGCGTGGGAAACTCGCGTGAATTTTCCCGGCTCGTGGAAAAAAGGCACACGCGCGATCCTTTTTTTTTCTTCTTCTTTTTCGTGGATAAAAGAAAGACGAAGAAGATGCACCGGCTGGAAAAGACCGATGAAACTATTGTAGTTTTTCTCTTTCTCTCTCTCTCTCGGATTCTTTTGATGAATCGATGGAATTTGGCTGCGGTGGAACGTGGAAGCGGAAAATGCAGGAAGTTTTTGTATGCGAAAGTCTCTGTGCAAAAGTGTGCTTTTGCATACGAGAGAAGGAATTTTAGAATTTTTTTTTTTTTCGTTAAAATAGAAATTCGCTTTTTTAATGCGTGTAAGCCCATTTTCATCAATAAATAAATGCCTTATTTAAAATAAATGTACCTATATTAAGTAAGATAACATTTATTAAAACCGCATTAGTATTTATTGCTTTATTTTAAATATAATAATTGCTAAAATTTCATTAAAAACATCTTTTTAATGAAATTTATTAGATAGAAACTTATAATTTTTTTATGTTATAATTAAGATTAAATATTAGGTATTTAAGATGCGATATATACATAATGTATACATAATGTTTAGTTTTCAAATATTAGCGAGAAGCTTTAATTATCTAATTTCTCGGTACCGGAGATATCATAAATTCTCGTTATTTGCCCATTATAATTCAATATTAAAGTCTTATCTATCATCATCATTCGTGAAACCATCCCAACGTTACTTGCCAATCTCCCATTCCAACGCACTCTTCCGCAAACTCTGATCCAAAATATCAAAGAGAAAAAAAAAGCGTATAACCCTAAAAAATAAAGATAAAATAAAAAAGAAAAAAAATAAAATCATAGCACGACTAATTTTTTTTGGCCAAAGAACCTCCTCTCTACCTCTTTCTGTTTTTTTTTTTTTTTTTTTTTTTTTTTTTTTTTTTTTTTTTTTTTAAGAAAAGAAAAGTGTACACCAAAACAATAAAGAAATAAAAAAAAAAAAAAAAAAACTTGAAAAAACCAAAAGCAAGAAATAGAGAGGGACGACGGAGATATAGAAGGCGAATAAGGGCCTTATTTATTTCGAAGCGGTATCGTGTCCCCGGGCCGGTCCGTTCCTCTCACATCTCGACCGGAGTAGAGAATCGCTCTTCTTTCTTACTCTGACGCTTGAGAAAGGAATTTCTTTGGGTCGGACAGCAGCTGCTGCTGCTGCTGCTGCTGCGGCCTACGAACAAAGAGAGAGAGAGAGAGAGAGAGAGGCAAAAGCTTTTGAAGAAAGAAATACTCGGGATGCACGTGGCCCGCTCGCGCGCGCATGTATGTATATACGTACGCGAGAAAGCGAACTCCACCGACGCGCGTGCGTTTGTACACGCGACTGCTTATATGCATTACACGCGATATATTTAAGGTCTTTCGTTTTTACCTTACCTCTCTCTCTCTCTCTCTCTTTCTTTCTCTCTCTCTCTATATGTCTTTCTCTGTATTTTGTTTCGTTATCACCTCTTGAATATTGTATAGGAGTGTGTATGTATTTGATTTTTTATGAGATTTTGAACGAGTTTATGAGGCTGCGGATGATAGATAAAAATTTCGAAATCACCAAAGAGAAATAATTTTGAATATTTCTGACCGCGCGAATTTAATATTCAAATAAGAAATTTTTATTACAATTTTATATAAAAAAAAAAAAAAAAATCATAAAAAAATAAAACTCGTATCGCGAGACGATAGAATTTCAACTCTTGTACAAACATAATACAATGTGCGATCGCACGTTTAAAATAATTTGATAACGTTTTTGCGCGTCGCGCATATACGATAGAACTAATTAATTTATTTATTACGTGAGATGAAAATACGCGAATTACATGTGTTACATATGCATACACACGCGCTGCATGCCGTTGCATATTAAAAACCTACTATACCTCGCCTCTTTCTCTCTCTTTCTCTCGAGGATGTTTTCCTTTTGCCTACATAACTTGCACGACAGATGGCGCCAGAGTAAACGATACATACAAAATAGAAAACTTAGCTATAATTATTTACATTATCTTTTTATTGTACTCTCGATTCAATTTTTGTGCATTTTAACATTGTGCAATCGATACGGACGCGACGTATATCATCTGTACGTGCTGGCACAATGACGTATATATATATATATATATATATATATATTTTTTTTTTTTCTTCATCCTTTAATCAAACGTATTATTTGGTGGATAGGAGTACGGTTTTAAAATTTTTGGGTTCCCTGCCGTCGCAGCTAATATACCACTTCTGAATAATGTTACTCAATTTAGCTGGAATTTCGTTTTATGTAATTCCACGCTCGACTCCGTAATGGAATGCCATTTTTTACATAATTTTTGTGACTAGCACGAGCGATAATCATTTCGTAAAATGAAAATAAAATAGGGATAAATGGAATTTTTTTTTTTTTTTTTTTTTTTTTTTTTTTTTTTACAAAACGTCAACAATTTTAATTTAAAATATGCAAAATATTCAAATGTACCTTTTTTTTTAAAATAAAGTATCGTATTTATGTGCATTCGTTACGATTTTACAATAATAAAATCGAATTAATCAATTTTATTATTTAAATAATTAATAAAAATAACGTATTTTATGAAGAAGAAAAAAAATTGGATAAGATATTGAAGTATCACGATATATCAGTATAAAGCTAGTCGTATTCGTTCGGCGCGCTGCAAAAGACCTACTTCGGGGCGAAAGCCGCATCGTACGTTGATACGTACGTGTACACACACGTACACTTTTACACATTGACGTACACAACGAGAGATGAACGAAACGTCGAGGGGAAACATCGAGGAATTTTTACCGGAAATCGCTCTCTCTCTCTCTCTCTCTCTCTCTCTCTCGACTCGTAACCACACGAAGGAATCTCCCGCTCTTGTCAAGTCCTCTCCTTTTCGCGTTTTACGTGCTCTATATACATACACTGTTTTCACCTTCGTATTGTACATGAAATCTAATTATATCTAATATTAAATATTTAAAAGACTCCCTCTCTTTCTCTTGGAAATTCGTCGACGAAGGAGATGACGCCCGATTTTCTTGCATATATGCCCAAGGAGAGAAGAGAAAGAAGCTGCCCCAACGTGGACTGGAATCTTTGCTGTAATTTACGGTTTTATCTTTGGCACTTATGCGCTTTCGCTGAATTATTCTTTTTATTCTTCATCTTCGTTATCTTCTCTTTAAAAGTTTACCATACTCGGTTTACGAAGGCTTATGCGCTTCGTCGTTATTCATTAAAACTCGCGAGTTTGGCGCGTGGTTATAAAGATTTTTTTCTATAGCTAAAGGCTTTCACGTTGTTATTAAATTAGAATGCTTTCTCATACTACTAATCCACACTTAATTTATTTTATATCATGAGTTACTAAAAGCAAAGAAAATTTACTGATTTAAGAAATAGATTCACATATTTGGTAAAAGTTTTTTCATTTAAACATATGAATTAATTAATGTATGGTTTATTTGGTAAATTTCTTGCTAGATAATAAATTAAATGAAAAAATATTTTTATATTTCGTATATATTCAAAATAATTTTTTTAAAAGCGTTGTTGAATTTGAACCTTTCGATATATATCAATTTAAACTCGGTATTTTTAATTTTAATTACTTGTTTATAATCTATCTCTTTAAAACGCTTCTATGAAATATCTATCTTCGTCAACGTACAATTTTCGGCTCCTACTTCGATAAAATCCTTCAAACTTTATACCGATTAAAGAAAAAGATATAATTGCATCACATACAGATTAAAAATAACATCCAGTTAGCTTGGAACCTTATATAAACGTATAGATTGGTATAAAACTTCGAAAGAGAAAGAAAAAGAGAGAGAGAGAGAGTACCAGCGAAAGGAGTCAGATAAGAGAAGAGACATAGCCAAGCGCAGAACAGCTAACTGGAGGAACCTGTTGCTTTCTTCTATCTCCCTTTCTTTCTCTCTCTCTCTCTCTCTCTCTCTCTCTCTCTCTCTCTTCTTTCCAATGAACGCAACGGCTCGTCCTCCGCGAGAGAGACGGAGAGAGCTCGTGCGTATATACCATACGCACGATAATACGCGCGCGAGCGCGATCGGTAGTGGAATGCTTTCATTGAAAATGAAATATCGAACGCGCTGCCCTCGCTTTTTCGATCTATACGTTCTCTTACCGCGCGGCTTTTGAATTAAACATGAGGAGGGAATACATATTAAACGCTTGATTAAAATATGATTTTACGTATCGAGGAATTTCAAAGGACGGATTCTTCATCTATCTCTCTCTCTCTCTCTCTCTCTCTCTCTCTCTTTTTCTCTCGATATCTCGTTTAGTATGTAACTGTACGTTTTTACGTGAGTGGGCCTTTGCGCTTTGTGCATGTTTCGGGGATTTTTTCGAAATTTTTTGGCGCCAAAGCTGTTATATGGGCTCCGGTTATCGGACCTTACACAAACAGAAAACGGCTGTGTTTCCTTTCTTTTTTCTGTTTTTTTTTTTTTTTTTTTTTAAATTTATTTTTGATTTCTTTTTCAAGTTTATTCAAAAGATTGCTACCGTATGCCGCCTTAATTTCGTTTAATTTTGTTCCTTTCTTTTTTTTCGAAGGTATATGGGGATTCTCGTATCTTATTCGTATTTTGTGTAAACTTTTTTGGGTTAATAGCGATTTTTTATTTTACCGACTTTTAACGCGAAACTTGAGAAAAGATGTTTCTCTTTTTTTTTTCTTCTACATGTGGCATCTTATTCTTTTGCTCCGTATTATTATTATTTGGTAAAGTTTCGAGATAACTGTGAACGTAAATAAAACTTTATAATTAAGGAGCCGAATTACTGTTTGTTAATGTAAACAGATTTAAGAAAACTTATAAAATTAATTAGCAATAACTATAAATTTATTAAAAATACTAAGGAAAAAAAAAAAACAAATTCTCTGTAAAAATCATCACCTTATTTCCAGCGATAAAATTTTTACATTCAATCGATCGATTAATAAATAATCCTAGCATATAACTTTCTTATTTTTTTACGATTTTGTAGCGCTTGTAAAAAGCTAATTGTGTATTGCGCGTATTTTAAATTCCATCGTGGGAATCGCTCGGCTTTCAACTCATTTACCAAGAATTTTATTATGTATCATAGATTTATTTTCAAAGAAAATTTTATAATTTTATGAATATTGTCTCGTAATTAAAAGACGTTTAATATCGCTTGGATGTATAAATAAAAACGTTTTACTTTCATTTCTATGCGCATAAAATTCAGTAGCCGTAGGTTGAAATATATATAATATATACGCGAGTATTTTCCACAATTATTTCAACGAGCAAGAAGCATTTTCCTTATCGTAATAATGCTTAAAGTATAATTTTGCTTACCGTTTTCATCCCGTTCCTTCGATTAATTAATTATTATTTCCAAAGTTCGTTCACCGTTGAATTAGTTCGATAAATTATCTAGTAGATTTTTATCGCCTGTAGTGTCTGAGTGTGTACATCTAGAATCTATAGACCCTCTACATAATTTATCGATTGTGGTTTTATTCGAACTACTAATCAATATATACTCGTATATCCCACTTCGATAATAAAATTTTAAAATCCTGCGTTTAATTTGAATTTCAAATCCCATCCTTTGTAGAAAATCATAGCAGCCACAATACCAAATTAATTTACCATTTTATTTCCGGAATTCTTTCGTTGGAAAAAATTCTTTTATTCATCGGAAAGATTTGCACGGGAGCAAATATTCAAAGCTACGGCATAATGAAATTCGCTCGAATCCAGATGCTCGTGTCATCTTCATCTATAAATTTCGCGATTCTAATAATTTCCAATTAACGCCAAGAAAACAACGTTGAAATGTTAATCTCTCTTTCCCTTTATTTTTTCTCTTTCTGTATTCGGCAAAATCTTCTCATATCGCACATTAAAGAAACACATCTGAAACCGCCATTATATTCAATTATTCCAAGCTAACATTACAATGCAAATGTGCCGCCGGCTGCTCGACGGCAGCGACTTTAAATGGCACGGCTGTGTACCTCGTTCTCTGTCTCTCTCTCTCTCTTTCTCTCTCTCTCTCTCTCTCTCTCTCTCTCTTTCTCGGCAAACAAGCCGGAATCAATCAGTCTCGGTTTTATCTCGGCGCTCGACGCGACTGGCGCCATACGCGACCGCGTCGCAAACATACTTTTCGATTTCGGTATGAAGCTAGGAATGCGAGACTGTAAGAGAAAGAGAGAGAAGAGAAAGACAAGATTCTACTATTGCTAATATTCGTAGCGCGTATAACTCTCAGCCGCGTTTCCTCTCCTTCAAAGTTTTCTTCGCTTTCCTTTTTAATTTTTCTTTTTTTTTTGGACTTTGTACTAACCCTATGGAAAGAGAGAGAGAGAGAGAGAGAGAGAGAGAGAGAGGAGAGTAAAAAATGCAATGTGGATGGATGGATAGATGTTTTTTCGAGCATCTCTCTCTTTCTAGGATGGAGTTATGGTTTTACGTGAGCGAATGTGGTGTGTATATCTCTCGGTACGAAGTAAAATTGGGAAAGTCGACTCATGAGAAAGTTTATCGAGGAGATAGACATTATTTTTGTTTTAAATAATTTTTTATTATCGATTCAAGATTTTGTAATTTATTTATATGATTGTTTTTTTTTTCGACTTTAGTTGTGCAAAAGAAAAAAAATTTTATTTCCGCGGTTATCGGTTAAGAGTAAACAAACGTTAAATATTTTATTCGGATAATCTGTATGAAAATATTTTTACATTCGTTCAAGTTGAAACATTGCAGTGAAATCGTAATTAGCATAATGCACTTTTACAATTAAATTATAATAAAGATTTTATTATTCAAAGTTTGCTTTAGAAAACAAATATAAATAAAATTCAAGTTCCTTACAACACAAATATACAATATTTTATATTTACTTACATGCGGATGAATTCAATGCGAAATAAACAAATAAATTCATTTCTTTTGCTTACCTGGAACATAAAAAAAATAAGCATATGTTAAATATCGCAATAAATTATTTTCATGAGTGTCAATAAATTAATAAATAACATGTCTTTTACATATAAAATTCATTATTATTTTATAATCAAAGTAATAAAAAATTGAGAAAAATATAGATTCATTTTTTTTTTTTTTACTTTATTTTCTCAATCTCCATATCTATAAAAAAAATTCAATAATTTAGAAGTCATTATTTAAGAAATGAGTTATTAAATCAATACATGAGAATAATATATGCTTAATAATTGTCAGGTGAGATATAAACGTCTTTTTAAATCGATGTATCTAAAGTTATGCGGCTTATGACTGTACTCGTAAGATAATCAATTTTTATTAGGAGCCATTGATACGATCCGATACGACAATTGAATCACTTTCATTAACAAAGTGCAACATTTTGATGATAGGTATAATAAATGAACTAAGCGTTTTTTCAATTAATTCAATTTTCTTGCGATAGAAATTGATAGTTATTTTTTTTTTTTAATTAAGTATGTTTATCGTTGTTTTTAAATTTAACAGACAAACATTTAATATATTACGTAACGGATATTTATTTCTTGATAAGACAATCAAATTTAATTTTATAAAAATAGTATTATCTATATGAACTTCATCAATTATAATGCATTCAATATTATATTTTCACATGATAATATAATTTCTTCACAATAGATAGAAGACAAGTGATATTTGATACTAAAAAATTACATTCATCTAATCTTTAACTTACGATCGTTTACAAAAGAAATATAAAAACTGCAGCTTATTCAACAATTTTTCAAATACATTACAAGTATACTAATAATATCATTACTCATTTCGCGCATTTGAAATTCCAACTCACACCGTAAACACATACTTTTCTCATTACGCCTCAGAGTTTTTTCCTCTCTGTTCAACATTCGTTCGTTCTTTGGTACACATAAAATGGTAAAGAAAAGATTGTCAAGAAGGAGAAGAAAAATAGAGAGAGTGAGAGAGAGAGAGAGAGAGAGAGAGAGAGAAAGAAGGACAGAAAGAGATAAAAAGAATTACAGGGACGAAGAAGTTAGTTGAACTTTCACGTTCGTGCGAAAGCACACACGACACTAGACACAAAGAACACGACCTTTTACCGGAAGAAGGTACTAGTGTTAGTAATAGCAGTAGTACACCAGAGCCAAGGTGCGCGCCGGATGCGTCGGCGTCCTGCCTCCCGCGTTATCGTCGCCTCCTATCCCTTCGCGACGAGAACCAGCGAGATATACGTATATAAAAAGAGAGAGAGAAAGAAGAGGGACGTTATCGAGCCGAGTTCCCAGAGCTCGTTGCTTTTATAACGTTTCCTGCCTCGCTCTCTCCCTCTCTCTCTCTCTTTCATACTAGCTGCGCGCGCGATCATAAATAATTATTCTTTGATTTCATTAGAGAGCGCGAGCTCTCCGCGCCTTCGTCTCGTCTCTCGAGTCTTTATTGCCGGCTTCCTTCGGAGTTACGTGTCGGTATTCACGGTTTATGTGCATCCGTCCTACGTTTCGACTTGGGCTCGGATAAGAGTCGAGAAGAGGACGGAAAATGCGTTTGCGAAGAAGATGAGAGATTGTATGGTAATTCTTCTTGGAGAGGCTTACTTCATAGGTGGATATTTAGATTAGTGAGATATATTTAATAGGGGATTGGCTTTTGGTTAATTCAAGAAAATTCGATTTAAATGTCTTGATGAAATTATGGTATTTATTCCGTCTATTATAATTGTATTTATGTTTAATTAAAATTTTCCTCGATGTACTCATAAAAAAAGACGTTGCGAAATCTTAAAAAAAAAAAGCTTTCATGATTTATAAAAAAAAAAAAAAAAAAAAAAAAAACTACTTATGTATTGCGCACATTTAATTAATAATAATAATAATAATAATAATAAAATTCTCAACCCAAACAATCCAACATCGTAATTATTTAATCATCTCGCATTCCTTAAACTATTTAACAAATAATCGTCGCGCTTAACCGTTTCGATCCTAACCGTTAACGAGCGCATTAAAACCATATCGTGCATATTCATATGCGTATAAATGTAACCGTAGCGCGTATTGTATTAACATTTAATAAAGAATACGCGGGCATTTAAATTTTTAATCAAGCGTAAATATATACATACGGGCGCATCCTTGCCTATACAGCAATGGTTTATCGTTTCACGGAATAAATCAACTTTTCCATCGCGTACATACGTACGCGTGTTTATTGTAACGCGTATTTCTCACGCATTGCTTTTGGATCATTGTCTTCGTCATGCTGCCGTTTCTTATCTCTTTGGCTTTGTCTACGTTCTATATTTTTTTCTTTCTTTTCTTTTTCTTTTTTTTTTTTTTTTTTTCTTTTTTTTTTTCTTTTTCGTTACGGTATATTCTAGTCTATGACGATCTCGAGAGGCTCGTTCGGAGCTGATAGTAACTCGTTCGACGGCGAGTTGATTATTAGTTAGGTGTGTATAGCGTACAGGAAGTATAGCGTAATTTTTATACTTATTATAATATTGTTCTACGCAGAATGCTAATAATTATAGTTCCTTTAAAAATTTATTTTAGTTTTTGTTTAAATTTGCGAATGCATTATGTAGATACTTCGTGTCGAATAAATTTTAAACGACGGTTTAATATTTTTTAAAATTTTTTTCACCCATTTGTTTGCAGATAATTTAATTTTATTAAAACATTCGTCAAATAAAATTCTACTTATCTTGCCAAGCCATTAAAACTACCGGATCCTTTTCTTAAAAAATTATTCCTACTATTATATATCCATTTCTTCACAAGTTATTTTGCGAAACCATCATAATAAAAATTTCCATCGCATTGTCGACCAAACAAGTAACATTATGCTTATTTCGCATCGACTATTCGTTTCTGCGAAAATCTTGGTTCGCGAAATAGCGATATCGTAAAACCGCAGAAAACGACGAGGAGAGATAGAAAAGGAGGATAAAAAAGGTAGGAAAAGAAACGATCGATATCGCATTCCGGTGGTCTTAATCGCGCGCCCGCGGAGAAGATCGACGAATTGTCCTTCTCCTCCGTACGTTGCGAGGATGCAAAAAGAAGAACGAATAGGATAATAATCCAAGGAATATGAAGGCGTTGCCATCGACTTAATGTATATACGTATAGAATGATGTATACATGTACATCGTGATGTTTTGAAAAGATATTGATACTGAGTTTGAATGTTTGTAAACGTGAGTCAAAGTATAGAATAAAGTATCGAATACAAACTATTACGAATATAGTACATGTTGGAAATTGATATATACATTTGATTAAAGATATCGGCGATCTCGTCTAATATTTAAAAAGTATGCTGATTTCGCTGGGAGATATTATTACTAGCGACGTGTTTGCTTGGGTCATTAGATAAATTAGCGATACAAATTAGAAAAGTTAAGCTGTACTTTCTTCATTATAAGAAAAATCGAATTAATTTGTTTTTTTTTTTTTTTTTTTTTTTTTTTTTTTTTCTATAAAAATATATATATTGAGATAAAATTACATTCGTATGAATACTTGTCAAAAATCGTTGCAATTTTATGTTCATTTGTTTGTCATAAATTTTGTGAGGAATGAATAACGTCTTTAAAAAGACATCTATCTATAAACGGGAGTCGGAGGAACGGGACAAAGTCGATCTCTCTGCGTAAAACTCGCGAAGAAGTGAGAATAATAAAGAAGAAAAATAAGCCGAGCAGAGGGGATAAGGCATCGCGTAGTAGTAGTGTCGGTGGTCGTCGATGCCGATATGAATGGAATGCGATGCCATTATCGCGCGCATTGTATATGCCAACCGATAATTCGCTCTCTTTCTCTCTTTTTATCCGCGAAACTAACCGAAAAACGCAAGTGTTGTGTACAAAAAGATAACTATCGATGTACCGAGTGTGAAAAGTTCACGTTCACAAAAACAAGAAGGTGTATACGAGAAAACGAAGGAAAATAAAGCGACGAAAGATCGACGGTCGAAAAAATATGAAGAGGAAACAACCGACACGGAGGAGAGAAATTCTCGCAAATCGCGTTTGCGATTCTTCTTTAAACGCGCGTCCCTTCGCGAAAGTTTTAAAGTATCGAAGAATATACCGCGCGTTATCGTTAAGTTTCTTCTTCCTAAAGCACTAAAATTATTACGCTCGTCTATATTTTTTACCCTTTTTCTTTTTTAAAATTTCACCCTCTTGCATTCACCGCTGCTCGCCGATCTCGATTGAATTCCTCGCTCGGCGTTTTTCTATACCTCGCTATTGAGGAATTAATAATAACCAGTGATTTATTTTTTGCTGCTATGGGCGCGTGATTGCGAGCATTCGAGCTCGGGCACGATATTTTCGATGCTCTCGTTATCCATCTCTCTTTTGTTCATTTTTTTAGGGGAGTACTTGCTAATTATTGTAATTGTTGGAAGGAACATTTGAGAGAAATTTTTTTTATCGTCGAGAGAATTTTTTTCCGTTAAACTCTCAATAAATTCCTTTAAATAAAATCTTGAAATTATCTGAGCGTGAACAATATTATCGACAACATATGTTTGTCTACGTGTTGTAAATAAATATTGATTTTCAATAGCGAAAAAATTCAGAAAAATTAAGTACTAATCTTATTATTTACACTTTGTACGACACTATTATCGGACGATAAAATAAATAAAATCGATAACAATCATTCGAAAGAATAAAAAAATTGTATTCTCCACCACACATATAGATTTCAAATTCGTTTGCGATACAAAAAATTTTCTTCGTTTTTTTCTCGACATCGTGTAATATAACAGATTACGCATAATCTATTGATTAAGCCGTTCGTACTGCAAGTCTTTTTAACAAAATGATTTTTTGCAATTTCAATGGTTGTGCATATACGCTTCTCTCATTTTTAACAAAAAAAAAAAAAAAAATCGTTCTACTGTTACGCGTCATCTACGTCAAATCGAATTAGTCACGGTTAATTTTTAATCTTTTTATTAAAGTTAGAATGATATACTGCACGTGCAAGGGAGAGATTTTTACGAAACGATGATCGATTTATTAAGCCAAATAATGTAAATAAAAAGCATCGTGTTTCTTTCGACTTTATCGTGATTTGCGAACGAACATTTCGTTTATGCATGTAGCTGTCTAAAATCGCGGATTCGTAAGCTGACGAATATATTTTCTTTTATCTTCGCTGCGATTGGAGAAACGATCTTCGTTCTCGGTATGGAAACAATAAATCGCGTTGATAGCGATTGGATATAATATATATGATTGAGTAAGAAATGTGTCGCGCGTGTTCGCAAGGTTTTTGCTTGCGGAAAATTTGCCGATAACGATTTGTCGATTGTCAAAATTTTAAACCGATTTAAACTGGCTTAAGGTACGACATTATTTAATTAGATACAATCGTTCCAGCACTGCGCGAAGAAAAATATAAAATTAAGGCGATAATTGAAATTTTGGCGGTTCGTTTTATTTAAATAACAATTAATTTCAATCACATTTATACGGTAAATTAATGCATTTGTCAATGCAACGTGTTATAATATACTTTTGTTACAATATCATTGAATTAAATTAAATCTCCGTTACTTTGCAAACTTTTATTTCAAACTTCATATTTGCAAAAAACGAAACGAAACTCTAAAAAAAAAAAAAAAAAAAAAAAAAATATCAGTAACTAGAAATAAATAGGATAATCATCTAATCTATTTCCTTCGCTCTAAAACAGAAATAATCCATTGTCTTCTACTGAAAGCGGGACATCGTTACTTTTATTCATTATTTTTTTTTTTTTATTTAGCCTCGCTTGTTTAATTTCTCCGAAGAATATAAAAAGTTCCTCGCGCCTACGCTAATAAAACGCTAATAAAAATAGCAAGGGGCTCATTTACCAAGAAAAAAGGATCGATTAGATGAGGCGCTTTACGAGCTAATCGCTCCTCTGTACGATGCCTTATTTGCGATACAATTACGCGCGAGGATTCTAACGAACCTAACGATTCTGGCTAAATAAAACAATGCCGATTGTTCGGATAAAGCTCGATCTCTGATACATGCTCATATACGACCGCAGAAGGCTCTAGCATATATATATACACGTACGTTTCACGCAACGACACCGAATCCGTCGATGCAACTACGACGTAACCGAAACCTATAAGGACGCACTCGTACACCTTGTCTGTTTCTAAGCGTGCAATTACGAAAATAAAATATTAACGTGTATATGTATGTATTGAGAACGCAAGAAATTGAAATCGATCGCTGTATAGAAACGAAAAACACAGACGCTTTTTTCGTCTTTTCTCCGAGGCGAGTCAGTTATCGTTATCGCTCGCGAGAGCGTTGATAAAATGTTATCGCTCTCGAGGAAAGAGCAAGATAGAGAGAAAGAGAATTAGAGAGAAAGAGACAAAGAGAGAGAGATAAAAAAAATTCTGCATTCCAAAGAGAGATAAGGCGTGACCTTTCGATGACTTAATCGGTTTTTCCATGCGTAAAAGCACGCGCGACTTCTCGTTTTACGCGAACATCGCCTCGCTTCCTCGTTTCACTTTCTTTGTGTTTATACGTGGATCTGCTGTTGCCGCAAGTGGGTCGATTTTGCGCGTTTTAAATTTAGACGGAGATGGAAATTGTTTTTATTTCTTTACTTTTTTTTTAACTTTATCGGTTTAACGCTAGGAAGAAAGAATCCAAGCGTCAAACGCTTCGTTTTTTCTCTCGCATTTTATCGCACGCATGAAGAATTTAATTATAAATGGTAAAATTTTGTCGATAGTAATGCATAGTAATGATATGCGGTTTACAAATTTTTAGATTAAAATGTTGATGCTGTAATGTATGATGAAAATTGGGAAATTTATTTAAAATTATAATGCTATTTTAAATATAATTTTTACAAAAATTTGTCATTTTTTACTTTTCACTCATCGGTACACAAATTTATCTGTAAAAATTTAACGAAGAATTAATTATTAATTATATTTTTCATTCTAATATCTTTATTATCGATGACATTATTATTTATCAAGTATAATACCGAATGAAATATTTCATGTTGCTTTAAAGTTAAAATTCAATTTAATCAAAAATGCTTTTATCGTAAATATAAAAGAAATATTAATTTTTATAACGACTTTTTATCGTAATAAAAATGTCAAAACTATTTAAAATTGGTATGTAATAATTTTTGTTTATTATTATTATTGTTTTTTTTTTTTTTTTTTTTTTTTTCAATAAACTCGAACTTGATGTCTTTGCAATATATTTTCATCTGATCAAATAAATATTACCAAAGTAAAATAAAATTTTACAAATTTAATTTTTTAATTTCCAACTTTCAAAAAAAAGAAAACCTTAATCAAAATATTAAATTTCTTCAACCATGAAGAAACGCAGCGCTGCGCGTTCATCATCGGCATTACCATCGAGTTCGTCCACCCGAAATACGACCTTAAAGGTCAAAGCCATTACCGAAGCTCTATAATAGCCGCGGAGTGCGGTAGCGCGCGCTCAGCCGACGTCGTAAAGGAGATTGGCGAGAAAGAGAAGAAAGTACCGCGCTCGCTAAAAAATATAAAAAATACATACTAAAAAAAAAAAAAAAAAAAAAAATAAAGTAAAAGCGTGCGATGAGCAACGGGATTTTTAATGTGAAAATTAATCGAGGTACTGATGGAAAATGCGCGTAGGTAAAGCGGTTAAGGCCCAATTGAATTTTATTGTTAGGGCCCGTAACGAGAATTTTTTTTTTTAAAATAGAAATTATAAAATATTACGTTGGACGTTGGGTAAATGGAAACCGTTATCTGGTTCGCTCGAGCGATTTTTATCGAAACGGAAAATATAAATAATTAACTTTTTTTTTTAGACGTAGTTATGCTTTAGTATCTTTCATCGATGTCATAAATTATCTCGCGGTATTTTATAAAACTCGATGAAAATATTTGTAATTGTTTTCGTTGAACTTAGAAATAATAGCAGTATGTTGCGGAAAAGTATAAGACAATGAGACTATCAGTTATACGACTCTTGAACGTACGGTAATGAAAGCTTAATTTATTATAACTTTCAATTCGTATCACATTGTACAATGAATTTTTAACATTGGATATCAATCATATAAAATCGACTAAAGTAACGTAAAAAAATTGTAGATTAAAAGTTTCGTAAAAACAATGGCAATTAAATAAGAGAACACGTTTCATGAATCAAGAATGAAATATGTATAAGAGCCGCTCGCACACAGAAATGTGCAATCGATGATTAAAGGCTGAAAAGAGAGAACGAGACAAAAGTGGAAGAAAAATTAAAATCGAGCAGAGAAAATAAAAGGAGATGAAGTTGACGATAAAAAGAGAGAGAGAAAGAGAGAGAGAGAGAGAGAGAGAGAGAGAGAGAGAGAGAGAGAGGCAAGGATGAAGAAAAGAGAGCAACGAAACGAATACATAGAATTCCGATATGCTTCTAAAAATAGGTCGAACAAAAAGAAATACATTCATCCCCACCGCTAACCGACGTCCTATTTATACATCTCTTCTCTGTGAAAAGAGACGGAGAGGATAAGGAATCCGAAAGATCTATACGCGCTCTCGTTAACATTGTTCATCTCGCAGAGCGAAGAAAGAAGAAAAAGAAGAAGGAAGGAAGACGCGAAGAGAGACGATGGAATGTGAAAAGTTTTACGCGGTACGTAAGCCCCGAGGTATTTCCAAACGATTCGGCGCTGAGCTTTAACTCCTTTTTGGCCACACGGTTTCTTTCCTTCCTACGCTCTTTCTTACCGGCGACACTTGTCTTTCCTTTACTCGACCGCCCGCTGGGCGTTCGTTAATTTTTCTATATTTTTTTTTTTTCTTTTTTCTTAAAACTATGCGAATTGTAATTGAAGTGAAAAATTTACATTACGTAGGTATGCTTCGATTCTCTCGTTCCGAGCGTTTTATAAGCTTCTGAATGTATCGGAAAAATAAACGTTGTCAGATCTGACGCTAAGATTGTAAGTTGCAAGGTAGCGTACACAACGTTGCATTACACAATTTTGTTAAGAGTCGGCGATTAATTATTTTCCTGTCATTGTCAAGTCTCATACCATCAATTTAAACGTCAACTAATCTTGAATCTCTTAACTTTGTTTTAGTTTTACTCCGATTGATAATATTTATACTTAGTATCAACCGCGTGAATCATCGGCGCTCGGTTACGAATAAAAACATAAGTTGTTGAATTATGTTAAAAAATTAACGCGAATTCTCGGTCGGTGAAATATTCCTCACGAGAAACCGTCTGCGCCGATTTGCCGCACGACTTACAGTAACTTCAAAGCGATGCGGGCACATATTTTTTCCTTTTCCTATATATTTACTTTTATTCTATGCTCTAGCTTTATTTAATTCGTTTTCCTTTTTCGTGAAATTATTTTTATTAAGTTTCATTTAACAACCGACAAGTATTTTTTTTTTTTTCTTTTATCTTCGATTATTTGCATTTTCAGTTGCTCATACCGTAGTACATTCCTTTACGTAAAATATATATTTTTCTCTTAATATTTCACTTTATCTCATATCTAAATTTTTATGTAATAGCACGAACACGCATTACATGCACACTATTTTATATATTTAATTAACCATTTAGTCCTTTTACGAAAAACGAACGTTTTTCTTTTCTTCCCGGTATTTTAATAATTAGTTTAATTCATATTACGCATTCCCTTCTCCTTTCTTATCGCTTGCCCACATCGTCTATCAAAAGTTTATTATCTATTCGAGCTAGCGCTAATACTCTTTCTGGCTCAAGAATGCCGTCCAACATTCATAAACCTGTACATTAGCCGGTTATACTACAAACGACTACTACGCCGATACGCACTCGGTAGCAACATTTCCGGTTTCATCTGACATTTCCCTGCGCCAAGTGGTATGTGCTTTTCCTGTGGGTGTTTTGCTCCTTTTTCAAAGCTACGTTTCATTTTCCTTCTTTCTTTTCTCTCTGTCTCTCTCTCTCTCTCTCTCTCTTTCTTTCTTTCTTTTGAGCCACATTTCTATTTTTCTTTCATTTTCATTTGCTTTTTTTTACTCGCCTTACGCTATATTCTTACTCCATTTCTTTCTTTCTCTCTCTCTCATACATACTCGGCTCGGCGAAGGGTCTGCGCGGCAAGCCTCGGCTTTCCTCGTGTTTCTTCGACTCGGGGCCCCTCGGCCATTCTTCCCACTCTCGTCGCTCGTCTCGACTCGAACGAAAAGAGGAAGAGAGAAAAGAGGAAGGGGAAAGAGAAAGAGGCTTCTGGCAGCCCTACGAGCGTAACTCCGGTAGCCACTACGTCGAAAGGGTGCGTGGAAGGAGGAGAGGACGCGGGGGGATCGACCGACCGAGCGACCGTCAGAAAGAGAGACGGAGAGAGCTCGCGTGTCGTATTAAGAGTGAGCAAAAGGGAGAGAAGAGACGGGCGGTCGGGAGACATTCCAATCTCCCTCGTGGCAGCAGCACTAGCAGCGGCAGTGCGAGCGTTGCCCGTGTGCCAAGTCACCATGACTGGCTTTAAAGACAGCCCACACTCTCTCTCTCTCTCTCTCTCGCTCAATCTTTCTCTTTCTCTTTCTTTTTCTTTCTCTCTCAGTATCCCGCAAAGATCGTGTCCCATCCACTTGGCGAATAGTAGGTCTCTTTTTCTCCCCCTTCTCTCCTCTCCCTGGTATGCCTTGGGCTTTTGAAGAGAGATAAGTTCGTTCCTTCTTTTCGTTCGTTTATTTTTTTCCCTTTCCTTTCCTTTCTCCATCGTTCTCTCGGTTTTGGCCCGCGGCTACCGCGATTTTACTGCCCCGCGGCGGTACGCTTGCCGATGCCGCGCGCGCGTTGCACAGCAGCATACGTGGCTCCGGCTTTTTTATACGCTTTGGGCCTGCTAAAAATAAGCGGAATAATGGCGATAATAATAACTCCACTTCTGCGTAAGACAGGGGTACGAGAGGAGCCGAATATTTTTTCCTTTATTTATAGCTTTTGTAGAGCAAATATTTTCAATTTTGCATATAAGCATTAATTTATCGTATTTAATTTAATTCGTTCGTTCCTATATAAGTTTTCGTAAAATTTATGCATGTGATCGATGAAAGGAAATGTACTCGGACATAACATGGATGAATTTTAACAAAAATTTAAATTTTGAAAAATACACATATATTTGAAAGGTGCGATTTCTTTTTTATGGTACAAAGAAATTATGCTAGAAAATTCACTTAATCGACGTTCATTTGATTTAATATTTAACAATAAAAGACATCGAGATGTAAAATATGTGAGCATCATAAAGATAAATTTAAAACGTTGATCTTTATTTAAGAGGATCGGAAAGAATGCGAAAAACCTACAAAATATTCTCAACTATATCACGTAACACAACTTTTAACACAAAATCCTCAACGCTTTAAAGTAAAGTTAAAAAAAAAAAAAGAGGTATAAAAGCGAGCCTCCTCACAAAGGCCACGGCTCGACAAGAGAAAGAGAGAGAGAGAGAGAGAGAGAGAAGCCCCCGAATGCACGTTCAGGCACTTCAGACTCAATTCGTTACTGGTAGCATCCAGTTATGTTCAGTTAGGTTAGCGTTCTCGCGCGATTCCGCGCGTCGTACGTGTGTACGTAAGCTCCAGCGCGCGTGTACGTACACATGCGTACACACACACACACACACACACGTGTGCATTATGCACGTCCGCCTTCGATTTCGTGCCCTCTCGCGCACGCATTTGCGCCTCTCCCCGTAAAAGATAACTCGAACGTACACGCGAGGAAGGGAGAAGCTGAGACCGCTGCTGATGCTGCGTCTTTGGCACGCGGTTGAAAATGAAGAGAAAGAGAGAGAGAGAGAGAAGGTATTTTTGACGTGCCTCGTGTTGTATCGACGCTTTTAAGGCTGTAAAGAAAAAAAAAAAAGAAGAAAATAAAGAAAGAGAAGGAGAAAGAAAGAAGACGGCTTGCACGCACGGCCTTTTATATTGAGTGCATAAAGATGAGACAATGAATGGTTTTAATGAAAGGAATTCCAGCGTGACTGCGTGCACACTGCTGCTGCTGCTGCTTTTCGTCGTATAGTTTATAAGGACGCGCGCCACGCGAGTAATGAAGAAGAAACGATTTACGAATTTATATCGGACGGTATATATATAAAAATAAAAAAAATACATTCGATGGGCTATTGAACGTAAATGATAATATTACAATCGGAGCTTATTGTAAGTACAATAAAGCGAAGCCTTGTTTAATTCTTCATTTTTTCCGAATGATTTGTGTAACGGTATTATATTATTCTCGTTTCTTCCTCTTTTTTTTTTTTTTTTTTTTATTAAGACCTCGATTAAATATCGTGTTATTGGGTTATTGGAGCCTTAGTTCGATATAAAAGTCAATTAACTTTTTTATCGATGAAAAAATTTACGCGACGCGTACAATGCTTTTTTCTTTTTTTTTTTTGTGAGCAAAGATATTTTAAGAAAATATCGCGCCTGCAATATTGCAATGTAAAGCCTCGAAAATAAATTAAAAAGTCGCAAAGGTAAAATTCCGTTGGTTTTGGTGTGAAATTTCACACCAAAAGATTCAAAAGGTTTAAAATGCATCCAATTTTCCATCAAAAGGTACAAATAAATTTTCGTTGACGATATCCTTAAAAAGTAACCTTAAGTTTTAAATTTGAGAATTATTATCACTATAAAAATAAGTGTTTTAAAAATAATGGTCTTTAAAAAAAAAAAAGAGGAAGAATTTTAACGGCGAACTATATTTGTATAAATAACTCTTGGATTTTTCTTAGATTTATGTAAATTCAACCTAACTCATTTGTATTTAATTTTAACTCAAATTTTAAGCCATAATATACTGAAAATTCCAACTTGAAGCTCTTAATAGCTTACTTCATCGTCGACTCGCAATAAAATGGAAGCCTAACTGTCACCGAGAGAACCAAATTAAATTATTACCCAAGACTTTGAGATATGAAGATCGAGCGCGTTCTATCATTAACTCATCCGGCGAATCCGTGCCCCAACCTCGTCATCGTCGTCATCGTTGTCGTTCTGACTTTGCCGTTTTCTACGTCGATGGAACCATTCCAAGATCGATATCTCTCTCTCTCTCTCTTAATGTACTTTACATGTATCCACGCGTCGTCTAAACACCTGTCGACAAGTTTCAACTCGACGACAACGACGACGACCACGACATTTTTGCTATTCCGCGAATCGTCGTGACCTCTTTTCGTCCTTTTTTTTGGGGAATGGAAAGATACAGCGAATCTCCGCTGGCGAGGCGTGTGCATCGCGACTCTTTTGGCTTTTGGTTAAGTTATTTGTGGTATTTAAGTAGCGACTATATATCGATTCGATAAATATTTTAATAATAATCGCTAAATTTATCCATAGTCCAAGTTTACATTACAAAATTAAATGTACTCACTTATTTATAGATGATATTCGATAAAAATAAGTCGACAATCTTCACTTACCTAAAACAAAAAATTTTTTTAAATTATTACAATTTCTTATCTGCCGTTTTACATTTTGCATTTATCTAATCATCTTTAAAAAAAAAAAAAAAAAAAAATAGATCTCAATTTAAAGATTACTTTATTATAATAAATTTAAGATATTACGTTAAAAGATCGACCGTTTGTAAATTCTTATTTTATGCAAAAAATGTAATACTGATCAACTTTTCCAAGTAATAAAAAAAATAAGACTTAACGAATAATAAAAAAAAGTAAAGTAGTTAACGAATTAAAAGGCTTCTGAAAATGGCAACATTCTCGTTTAATTAAAGTCTGCTTTGAAACGGTATTACTTAAAGTGTAAAAAAAAATCGAATAACAAAATAATACTTTGAACGTGCCGTAGAAAATAATCTTATAATTTATAACGTACTTTCATTAGATAACATTATCACAAGCTGAATTTCTCAAGATCAAAGATATCTGTTAAGATACATATTTAGAATATTTAATAAAACCCAACGAATCTAACTTAGCCGCTAAATTTTAAAGAAAAAGAAAAAAGATCGTACATTCTTGTCTTGTACATCCGCAATCCAAAACAAAGCTTCAATAACTCTAAGTTAAACTATTCTCCCCAAAGCACTTCACCAATTAAGGAAGCTCCTTAACAAGCTCAAAGCACAACCTCTTACCATCCAACGATTACAACTTAAACGACGAAACAAAAATTTACGCTCCTCTATGTCTTTTTTCTCTCGGTACCTTCGTTTCTCTGTAAACTCGACAATACCTTTTCGGAAAAGCTACAACAAAGAATTACCCACAAACAGCCCGTGACCGAGCATCGGCAGGAATGTTGAAGAAGAAGAGAAAGAGAGAAAGAAAGAGAGAGAGAGAGAGAGAGAGAATAAGAAGAAGCAAGAGTAGGAGGAGAAGGGACGCGTATATAACGTGGAGGCGCGGACAAAAATAAACGGGCAATTAACATTCCGCTTTCGTCTATCTCTATCTCTATCTTTTTACTCTCCAATAGGACCTCAAAGTAGAGAGAGAGAGAGAGAGGAGGGGGATATAGAGGTATCTCAAAAATGTCAGCGTCAAGCCAAAGAGATTCTCGCTGCGCTCGAAATTCGCGGAATTCTTGGCCCGCGGATCTCGCCGCCGCCACCGCCGCTTTTCTATGCGTAAGCGTTGGATATAAATTTCGCGCGCGGGGATGCCGAGCACCCGCGAGCGCTTTTAACTTCGAGCCAAAGTATCCGCGAGTATTTTTCGAGCCTACGTCGTGGGATTGGTTTTTCTACGAGATGAACAACGTTTAACTTTTTTTCTTTTCTTTTATGTTGTTTCTTTTTTTCTCTTTTGTTATTGCTTTTTTCGTGCGGATTATATTTCTTACGTGGATTGATATTTTTTGCAATTATTCTAAAATATCTTTCCTTGAAATTTGTAGTTCCATTTAAACCCTTGCGTGCTGGTAAGGTATTGAGCAATACTTGAAGAATTATATCGATGATGTCAAATTATTTTCCAAATTGCTACTTATACATTATTATTATTACAGAAATTGCAGAATTTAATAAATTTATCGATGAAAAATAAATAAATTATTTGCAACAATACTAAAATATTTTTACATAAAAATTTTGATAACCATTACCAAATTTTTTAACATTAAAAAAGCAAAAATTTTTAATGCATTACTGAATAATTTATTTATTTTATAGATAAATTAAATTTTAATAATAAATTATCAAACAGTTACAATTCAACGATTTCCAATCGGCAAAAGAAGTAACTACTTCGACGTCAACCCACAACAACTTTAGCAACAACAAAACGAAACGCATTATCCACAAAGATTGCAACAATCACCTCGATCCATATAATAACAATAATCGAAGCATTATAGCAAATCGCTCAACTGTGGACATGGACAATTTTATTACAATAATTAATCATCGTTATTTTTAGCTCGATGACGTTTAACCCGCACGAGTTGCCCTACTAAACTACGCCGTCGCTGTCGTATTTCAAGATTACCATTATCGAGCGAATTCTTCTTCGGCAACGACTTACGTATATATATATGATGTATAACGCGTTCGCGTAGCGCCGAATAAATCAACGCCACGCAATGTTACGCGGGCGTTTTGTAAACCTTCGCGAGTTCTAATGACGAGATTGCGCGCGTTGTTGCGCGAGAACGAATTGCGAACGCGAGTGTCCAGTTAAATTGCCGACGCGTTTTATAAGATGTGGTATTTTTTCCTTTTTTCTTATCGTTGCTGTCGTTTCTGACATTTTTTTCATAAATAAATTCACAAAATAGTTTGAATTGTCGCATATATATCTATAACAATATATATGTATATATATATATTGTTTTTTACTTACTCTTTTCTTATATAAAAAGAAAACTTCATTGGTCAATCAGTACTTCAATTAGTATTCATTATTTTTATAATTAATATTAAAATAACGTGTAGAACGTAATTGCGACAGCGTTGTAATTCCATCAAATGTCAGAATCAAAATAATACGCAAAATAAAATGAAGTAACGCATCGTCTTCAACGAAGAAATCAAAAATATATCGTCAAACAAATCCACGAGCCATCACATTGAATAAAAAAAAAAAAAAAAAAAAAAAAAAAAATTGTAATAATAGAAAGAAAAGCCAAGAGGAGAGAAGCCAAGGAAAAAAAAGAAAAAACTTCCTTTTTAGTGGAAGAGTATAGGAGAAGACGAGGAGGAGGTAAGAGAAGGTAAAGGACGAGTAAGAGAGGAAGAGAGCGGGTAGGGGACCATTTGCATCGGAATGCAATCCCCTTCAACGTCGTGGCTTACGCTTCCTTCGCATACACATGTGTGCATCGTACACGTACATATACGTACTTAAAGGGAGAGGGTAGGCGCGGATGCAACCGTGCACTTTTTTTTATCGAGTTTCTCTCTCTTTCTCTATCTTGGCTATTTCCCCTCCACCTCCCTCCTCTTGATAGCTATAAGACAGTCCCTTGCCCTCGCGTGTGTACTAGCAGTGTGTATAGTATGTATAAATATACGTGTGCGTGAGTGCAGAAAAGTTTGTTTACGTTGGATTTGCTGAATTTCTTAGAGACGTTGACGAGATGGTGTTTGCTTCATCGATTGGAATGGAGCGGAGAGATGTTTGGTTGCTCTGATTTTCATGATGTTCTTTTTTTTTCGATTTCTTTTAAATCGATGTTGCTGTGTAATGATATTCAAACGATTGAAAGTAGAACGATTGTATTGTTTTATTCTGTTAATTTGATAAAATTTAATAAATTTGATGAACATTTTCAATGAAATCGTTTGCTTTAATTTCGTTAAAGCAAAGATGTTATATTATTTTTTAAAAGAATTGAAAAATTTAAAAAAATGAATTATTTATATAAAAATATTTTTTACACGTTTAAATTAATCATCGATTATTAAGCCATAACTTTTTATTACTTAGCTTTTGATAAATAAATTAATGTTAATTGATATAATAGCAATTATATGGATATTCTTCTTGTCGAGTAAAGTACATAAAATATGAATCATTGTACGAATGAAAAAATTGCAGTCGCATTGAAAGGTTACAATAAAGAAATGTACCAAAAATCACGTTTATTGTTCTCGAAAAAAGTAAACCAAATCAATTAATAGTACGACCAATCAATCACGTTGAAATATTACGAGGAAATAGAAAATCATCGGGCACCATAGCCGTCGATTAAATTTTCGCAAACATATTCAACGCTCATTACGCGTGTAAACTTGTGTACTCATACGATCGGCGTATGAATAGACGGCCGTCGTGTTTAGTCTACGATTTTTCTTCGATCGCGCAAGCAAATGCGAGCGAGTAGATCGACGTATGCTTATACGAGAATTAGTACGAAAGAGATTCCAGATGTTGCGGTTGCGCCGAGATTTTTGGTAATTATAGTACTCCGCTTTGACCTGAATTCTTGATTCTCGAAGATTTTTTAACACGCGCGGAATGATTGGATTACGCGATACGTCGATCGCGCCTCGATATATGAAGCTGGCAAACGCGTTTAACGTTTTGGTTAGGATACGAATTTCATTTTATTTGGGTAAACTTTTGACGTTTCGCTTGTAGATAGAAATTATGAAAATGATTTTGTAAAGTTTATTAGACTGCATAATTTAATGACTTCGATAAATTTGTTATTTGAATAAAACTTATATAAAAGAATAATGTAACTTGACCAATAAGATTTTATAAATCTGATAAATGCTCTTTATTTTTATAAAAATAATTCATCACATTTAAGATATTTTTGATAAACTACAAGCGTCTTTTGATAAAAATTGTTGAATAACGTTTTTATTGAATCGATTTCACAGAAAATCTGTTAATTTCGGCATACATTATTTTTATATGTATGTTAAGAATCGATATAGTATTGTTTGGATGAAAAAACAAAATAAAAATATAGCGATTGAAAGTAAAAATCAACTTTTAATATTAAATCGAATGATATATTAAATTCAACGATTGTTGAGAAAAAAATATATAAGTTAAATAATTAAAATTATTCCAAAATCAAGTCAACGATAAACTACCAATCATCTAATGTTTTTTTATTTATTTATTTATTTTTTTTTTTATGAGCAAACGAATAAATAAACCAATAAATTAAAACTATCCTCTCATCCGTTAAAACAATCTCGATCGAAACTTCCCGTGTTAAAGAACCGTCGCGCACCGACGGAGCATAAGGCGTAGTCCATCGACCATTGTGCCTTCGCTCGCTCGCTCGCTCGCGCGCGCCACAGATCGCTACGTGACCGGAATGCTTCTTTTCGACTGTCCTCCTCCCTTTACCTCTTCACTTTGTCTTCTTCATCGTCGTGTTCTTCGGGCCCTCGCCTCCTCCTCCCTTCTCCTTAAGCTTTAAAACGCGATCGAAGTCCGCGTTAGGATGTTGACCGGAAGTCCCGGCGATTTCCCACGGCTTACGTCCCCCTCCCCTTCGACTTCCTTCTGTCGACCGATGCCCTCGTAAGTATTACTGTACGTGTGTAGACACGTACACGTATATACACACGTCGGATAACGCGGCCGATTGGATTTTACCGGGAGCGCCGTGTTCTTTGTCCTTTGGAATTTTAATGCGTTTTTTTTTTTTTTTTTTTCTATTGCTCGAATTTTGTATACCATGTAGGTTTTGTGAGATTTATCGATGATGATTTATTTCACGCGAACTTTCTAATAAAGAGCAATCTAATAAAGTAAACAAAGATGTATATGAATACGGCAAATAATTTACATCGAAGTGTAATTTATAATCGTTTTTCAACTTTTTTAATGCAATATATAAATGTGTCGAACGATTCCTAAATCAATCATCATAATGTCATTGTGGGTTGGATTTTGTAACTTTAAAACCACTTACAGAGTTAATTTTTTTTTTTTTTTTTCTTTTTAAACGTCTTTCAAGCATTACCGTTACGTTTGAGTGAGTGATCCGATAGAATCACTCTTCGTGTTGAAAATACGGATTTCCATATCGCACCACTTTACATGACACTTTAAAAACCAACTGTACTTTGAATATTTCAAAGATTTCAATAATTTTCTTAGAAAATTCAGTTAGTGTAGAAATAATTTATCGTTATTTCATAATGGCTTTTTTGATTTTTATTCAATTGCGATCTTACATAGAAGTAAAAACATTTAGATTACATTTTCCGTTTAACTTTTGTCGCAATCAATATTTTTAACGCGATGACAAATTTTATTTCACGCAAGGGTAACAAAAAAAAAACGAACAAAAAAAGTAAGAAATCTTGATAAAAAAATTAAAGTTTAAAAAGTTCGAACTAAGTTGGTACGCGTTATTATTGAATAACTTATAAATCAACGTCTCTTAATTAGGTTCGTAAAAAGTGGTAACGAGTAATACCGCTTATAAATCATGGAAATCTTGAGGTCATAACTTTCTTTGAAAAAAAAAAGTAGAAAATTCAAATTCAATTATTATTGCGCGTGATTAATAACGCTAAGTGTGTACTTGGAAATTACGACCATACGTCAAATACTCTTTAATTAAAATTTTATAGAATCGGGACGTTTAAATTGACAGAAATTATTTTTTTTTTTTTGTCTCTTCTCATTTGAGATCTAATTCATTTATTTTAAAGGAATCGTAGGTTTCGCGTCTTTTAATGTAAATCGTACATCTTGAAAACAATGAAAAAAAAAAAAAAAAAAAAATTCTTGAGCACAAAAACGTAAATCTTACAAATGGGTTCGTTGTATCGTTTGATTAATATTGATTCGAACTATAACGTTCATATTTATATTGGGTGTAGAGAAAACTTATTGTATCGATATGTAGCAAAAGATTGCAGCTTCCGATATTTATTAATATCGATAGTTCACGAAGAAGGGAAAAGGGAATCGAAACATTGGCAATCTTTGAATTGGCAGTTTTTGAAGCGAAAAAATGCGTAAAAAAATAATAATTTACCTAAAAACATATTTCTTACATAAATTAAAATTTATTTTGTAAAAATCGTGAATATAAATTAAGAAGATTGATGGGCTTTGGTAAAAGAAAAAGCACTTATAATTTTAAAATTATAAAGAAAAATAAAGAAAAAAAACGAAAAATGTTGCTTATAAATGCATCTAACTTAATAATATTCAAGAAAAAAAAAACTCATAATAATCATAAAAAAGACGATAGTAAATTGCTAAACTACAAGAACTACACGCGCAGATAAAAGCTACACGCGCAAGTGAGATTGCGCGCGAGCGCAAAGCAACAAATTCTTTCGTTGATTTACGCGCTTGTACGACAAACACGTGTTTCTTGAATTTTCCGACGAATTATACGCGATCTACGCGAACTTATTCGTTTACGTGTGTCGCTTAGTTCTGCACGCGGACGTTCTTTATTTATAATATTTTTTCCCTCCTCTCCCGCTTTTAACCCCCCCCCTTCGCACGATTTATATTTATATAGATTTATATATTTATTCAAGCGACTAGATAAGGATTATTTCCTTTCTTCGTTATTATTATTATTGCTATCGTATGTATACATATTTTTTATCGTAGTCGTCGTACCGCGCGGCAAAGTTTCGCATCGAATAAATAGCCCGTTTCCATAGGCTGTCGCGCGTTAGCTCTCTTGCTCGCAAGATTGGATATTGATTTATCTACGGTATTTTCAGCCCGAATGATTAAATGATTAAAAGCTATGCGGCTTCAAACGTTATTTTTTCTCTCTCTCTCTCTCTCTCTCTCTCTCTATCTCTTCAAACGCTCGAGTTGCGTGTATATATGTGTGAATTGCTACGAACGGCTGCTTGTTTTCTTTATGTTTTTTCTTCTTTTCTGTTTTTTACGTTAGTTTTTATTAGAAATTTGCAAATATGCATTGAATAAACCTTGATCAAATCTTTTTAAATTATCTTTTATCTCCACGTGTAAAGTAGCGATTTCTAATGAAACATTTTTCAAATTTCAATAGTTGGGGGAGGGGGGGGGGAAATTTTGATAAATGTAGGGTTAATTACTTTGTAAACTGTAGCTTATGCTTTATTACGGTAACCATATTGTAAGGATGCATATAAAATAATTCTCTATTAAAAAAAAAAAACGAAAACAAGTATTTTATGTTTTTATCGCCAATGTAAAATATTCGCGCTCGTATTTCATTAAAAAAAAAAAAAAAGACAAATCTTTAAATCTCACGCTTCGACATTATTTTTCATACTCATATATAATAAATGAAGCAATGAACGATTTATTATAATGCGATTAAAATCCAATATTTCAAAAAAATAAAATTAAAGAAAAAAAAAAAAAAAAAAAGAAAAAAAAGAAAGAAAAAAGATCAGCAATAAAATTACATCGAGAAATTAATAAACATACCAATAACTTTCGCCAATAAAGATGCTCGCGTCAGCCGATGATTAAAAAGCGTTAGCTTTTCAAAAGGTGAACAAATGCGCGCGCGCGCGCACTTGTTCTCGCGGTAACGCGAACGCATTAAAGATTCCCCAAAATATATAGGCCATCGCTACCGAACGCGCGAAAAAAACTCAAAAACTCGTAAAGTACGTCTACTCGTAGTATGCGCGGCGTTTATTTTTTTTTTTTTTTTTTTTTTTTCGATTTTCGATCGCGCGGATGAAATTTTTTTCGGAAATAAGAATGGAGGGGCGGTTTATGATGTATGAATTTTCGTGAAATAATTTTTTTTTTCTATTTTTTTTTAAAATAAGAGCCGTGAATCGGCAAAATTAACGTAACGGCTTTTTGGTTATCGGTAAGATCGATCGGTAGGCTTTGCAAAGCTCGAGCTGCATTCGAACATTTTTTATTTACGTAACGCAAACGTTTTGAGTAATTCATAAGCCCTCTTACTTTTTCTCTCTTCATTTTCTTTATTTTCATTTTGATATTTAAAAGTGTCAATAAAATTTAAGATAATCCTGCGTAATTTATCATTGCACGAAACTTTAATACTTAAGTACTTTGGCTTTTTTTTTCTTCTCCGCGATAATTAGCTTGATTCTTGATGCTACCGGATACTGTAAGAGTTGGTTCATTTAAATAAGATATTTAATGTTCGCTACGTTATCTACACATCTAGTTACATTTCCATAATGAATATTTACACATTGATTATTTTATTAAAATTTAATCAAGTTTTTAATTCAAAGTAAGTAATTAACCATCACATAAAATTAATAAATTTTAATAGCATTAACAACTTTATTCAGCGCATTATTATAAATTAGCTGTCAATGTCGCCGCGTACGGATAAATGCGCGATCGCGAAGCCAAAAATGTTAAACACCCGCGCCAACGTTAACTCGACGGAACGTTTGCTTTTTCATCGTGCGCTCGCGTTTTCTTTGTCTCCCTTGGATCTTATTTTATTCCTACACAAGCGTACACAACACGCCTGCCCGTCCGCCCGTCCGCCCGCGCGCTTCGGATCGAATTCGTCGACGACGCCCACCACGCGGCAGGAAATGGACATTAAAATCAAATTTACGAAGGTTCTTATGCTCTCTCGGACGATTTAAATTCTCGCATTCCTCGGACGTTTTAAGCCGCGTCATTTTTTTATCCGCCAGTCGTGTTTTATATCCTCCCTTTTGTTTAACTCGCGACGAAGAATGAAAAGAAAAAAGATTTCTTTTTATGCATTTTATTAAATTAATGCAAGTGAAATTACGTCGATAGATTTTCTTAATTTCGGATTATTAATAGTTTTTATTTTCTTGTAAACTATATGTTTAAAGCATGAAAATTAAAAAAAAAAAAAAAAAAAAAAAAAAAAAATGGAAAAATATCAATAATTTTTGGTTAATAGTAAGTATTTATAAGTTTTTTTTTTTTTTTATAACGTTTTAATACATTTGATAAATCGATATAGAAAGAGTTAATTTAAGTTGAACATACGAGCGACGAATAAAGAACCCATTTTACTTTTAAATTAAGGCAATTGCAAAATAGAAAGTTTATGAACTTGAATAAATTAAATATTAAACACGTTGTGTATTTGTTTTAAATAGAATCGATAAATTAATATCAAAACAGTTTTAATTTACATTTTAAAGCAAAAAAAATCATCCCTCTTAATAAATCTGGTTTATAAAATGAAAAATATTAACAAACGAGTTCAAATAAATACTCAACATCAATATTGACCAATAAATTTTCATATTATAAAATACTCTCGCTGGTTAAGCGAATTATAATTTAATTCAAACGCTTTTTTTTTTTTTTTTTTTCTTATTATAGTATCGATTACATAAGAATTTATTTTCTTTTCAGATTATCAACATATAAAATAGAGCGTAAACGACGAACGCTTAGATCAAACTACCGAAAATATTCTCTTCGCGTAGCGCACGTTTTACGAAAGGTTCAAGGCTTCGTCGAAAGGTAAGAAAATAAATATAAAAAACAAAAAAAAAAAAAAATAATAAAAAAAAACACTTGCTCGATCGCTCGTTCGCATACTCTTAGGTCTACACGCCAATCAATCGAAAATACAAACGGAAAAAAAGCTTTCTCCGTTCTTACTCACTCTCGTACGCGGACAATCGGGCCTCGTTCTTTCTCTTCCTGCGCGCGCGAGCCTTTCGAATTTTTCAATAAATTCAAGGTGACCGTCGTGAATTGCGAGAAGGAAAGAGCTAGTGTAATAAATATATACGAGTATGTATATATATATATATATATATATATATATAGAAAAGGCGAAACCCCCGCGCGAGAATGAACCGTCCGCGATATTCCCTATTTCGCCGTTCACTTCGAGCGCGAGTAAATCCGTGGGAAGTCGCGCGACTGTATTGCCGCGAGAAAGAGGAGAGCATAAGTCGTTATGGTATGCTATGTTTATGTACGTTCAGGAATGTCTAAGCAAGTACTGTACACCTATCTTTATACATATATGTATATGTATATCTATGTGAGATGTAGTAAGACGGAATTTTTTTATAATTAAGATAACGCATGTGTGCGTATGCGTATATATAGTACATAACGAAGAGAAATTTTTTAAAACGAACGTGGCTTTATTTCTTGCGAGAAAAAAAAATGTACAGTTGGCTACGGAGTTAGTTGCCGTGAGTTAATTTGTCGATGATTAAGTTGGTTGTGTTTTTCGTCGTGTTCACTCGACTTATTATTAAATGTTAATCTGCATTTAATAATGTCGTGAAAATTTAATAAAATTAACGATATTTTTTTGTTTATAACACATAATGCAACTGTTTCGTGTAACGCTTATAATTTTTAAGAATTAATTGTAAGTAGCTAAAAGACGCAACTAATTAAATAATTATTACAGACGCCGTTACTTTTGCTCATGTAAATATAAATTTAATTCATTTAAAACGTTGTTGCAAAAAATTATTTTTATGAATAAACAAAAGAACGTAACGTGCGAAAAGTTAAATGAACTTTTTGCAATCGGAGCCGTCTAATTAGTCGAGGCAATCAAGAATTAACAGTGTTGAGGCACACCCTTTGAATTATAGATTTTGATCTGACTGGTGAAAGACATTTCTTTTTCATTGTAATAATATAATGGCTCTAATTACGGTTTAATTTTCCACTTTAATTGTTGTAACAAAGCAACGATATTGTTTCTTGGACAATTTTTCTAATTCAAAGAATTGAAACGTTGCGTCTTAAATTATGTAAAAACTAATAGATGGAAGAAAAAAAATATCGTTAAGCAATCCTGAATGAAAATGCATAAATCAATTCTTTTACATCTTGATAGAAGTAAAATACTTTTCCACTCGGCGTAACATTCGCGATTATCAATCTTCCAGACAGAAACAATAAATACGTTTACAAAAAGCAAGTATTCAAAAGCATCAAACGGCATGGATTAAAAAGTGACATTTCGTCGCTAACGATTCAGAAACTCGTGCCGTAACATTAAAGCGCGACTGTTTTGCCTTCAAACAAATAAGGTTGTGTACGTTTTAACGTCGATTTCTCACGCGGTTCTCTCATTGCGATGGATTCGATAAAACATTGCTATTGTAAATTGCACTAGCGATGTCTCGGTCGATATGTGTACTCGAGCAAAGAAATTTATTTCATCTATTCGTTGCTAAATGAAATTTACAAATTGAATTATTATTGGTTACAAGACTATTTGAAAAATTTTTAAAAAAAAATGTTAAACGCCTTACGTTTTGAAATTAAGAATGTATCTCATTTTCTCGAAAGTTATATATCAGAATTGGAAATATCGATAAACTTTTATCGTCGCATTCCCTTCTTTTGGGGGAAACAGCTTGAATCCTAAAATAAATTGATTTTAAAATAACTCTCCATATACCAATCGTCCGCCGATAAAAAAAAAAAAAAAAAAAAAAAAAAAAAAACTATTAATTTTCTTCCCTCAAAATTCAATAACCCGTTGGCCGTACTCATAATTCAAACTAATAATCGAAAAAAGTCTAAGCCTTCATTAAAAATAAATAATCCATTTACGGATTCCCAAATTCAACTTCTCGTCTCATCCATAATCAGGTAGGGCATGACCTCCCCTCGATGAAAAAGAAAAAAATAAAGGATGAGAAATACCTCGTCGGCATCGATCATCGACTCACCGGACTTCAAAACTCGCCTCCGAAAAAGCATAATCCACATCTGCGCTAATCACTACGCGTGTCTTTTTCCTTTTTTTTCTTCTATCTTTTTTTTTTTAAACGCAAAATATAAACATGTATACGTATGACATGCACAAACTGCATAACGGCTACTCGGCTTTGCCGCTAAGTGAATTCGCGCCGATCGTTTTATAACGCAGAGCAGCCGATGATAAATTGGCAAAGAACGCAATCTCGAGAAAAAAAAAAGAAAAGAAGCTGCTGCTCCTCGCCGCTGTGTAGTCGCCCCCTTTGTGAAAAAGCCGACAGATACGCCGCCACGTCGTAAATAATCGCTGCTTCTCTCTCTCTCTCTCTCTTTGCCTTCACCTACTATTTTATTTTCTTTACATTCATTTTTTTTCCTTTTCTTTTCTTTTTTTTCTTTTTCTTTCATTCGGTTCTTGTTCTCTCTCTCTCTCTCTCTCACTCTCTCTCTTTCGTCGTATTTTGAAGTAAGTTTGGGACGATCCGCGTCGAGGAGAAGAAAAAAATAAAGAAACACGTGTCGTCGAGATACGACCACCAGAGTGTCGGCGGTACTTTTCAATTTGCGAAAACCGAGAATGTAGTGCAGCGCGTAAGAAAAACGGTTTATGTTGTGGAATTCATATTCGCGTTTAAAAAAATCACTACCAATTGTAATTAAGCTTTTAATTATAGACGATTTTCGAAATTATTTGCGTGCACCTGTTGGTTGTTACATTTTTATTGTGATTGCGTTTATCGATTACGATAAAATAATATAAAATTTTTATTTCAAATCACTTGCTAACATTGTCTAATGTTTTACAAGCATAAAAATTAATAAATTACGAAGATTTTATGCAGAACGAGCGCCGATAATGGATGATAATTCAAGTATTCCCGTAAAAGTTATGAAAACAATCATAAATAATTTAATTAAATTTCATAACGAATAGTTTTCATGCAATTGATTATCAAAAATTATTATTACCCATATATTACCCAATTAACAAATCGAAGAAACTTATCATACTCAAGATATTTATCATTCGCAAATTCAACATTGAAAAACAATCGTTTTTTTTTTTTTTATACTAATTCATCAACGATCATAACTACGCGTCTTTGTAATAAAGACGCAAATGACACATCTTCTTTATAATCTTAGATGCGATAGCGCATAAATAGCTTCGAGGCGGAGGAAAAATAGCGATTCGCGCTTACAATCGATTGCTCGATGTAACACTCACCTCGAGTGCGTCCTGTGCGGTTTGCAGATACTCGCGGAGCATAGCTTCCTGAATGGCGCGCCATTCTTGTCTAGGATCCTCGAGTTGTGTCGTTTCTGTAATGGAAATACGAAAACGTATAAATTATACGTGACGTTTATGTTTATTCATTGATGGACGTATCTTTATTCTTAATTTTCTTTCAAGGAAAATTTATCGATGAATTTGGTATGTATATTTATTTAATATAAACGATACATGCGTTAAAATTTTTATTAAAAGTTTTCGTTCGTTTATTTTAATTAAGAAATTCATTTTGGTCTAAATTTAATCATACATATATTGCAATTTATTAAAATGAAACGTCGCTAAAACGAATGTAAATTAAATTAAAAAAAATTTTAATTATATAATAACAAGCATTCATCTCGTTCTTCAATTTACGATTATATCCTTTTTTTTTTTTTTTTTTTTTTTTTAACCTCCTTATATCGTTGGCGCCACATGAATCAACTTAACTATCAACAGTTAGCGCGTGAGAATTCATAACTTTTCCTAAGTTGTATTAAAAGCGGAATAACTTGAGGTTAATTTTTTTTTTTTTTTTTTTTTTTTTTTTACATCGAAAGAACATTTAAATTAATTTTTAATTTATATTCACGACTGGTTCGCGAGAATGAATTCTCTCGCGCGCGTTATTTAAAAATTATTTTAATTTTATGTACGGGGAGAACGACAACGACGTATGAAGCAAATTTTCAATATTCAATGATTATATTAAATTTATCTACAAATAGATTGTTTTTAAAATAAATTTGAAATTTAATATTTTTGTGTAATAACGTCAACGAGATTTTAAGAAAATTTATCATTGCACCGTAAATAGAACATTTTTATTAATACATCGAGTAAAAATAATCATCAACATTGATTTGATAACAAATACGATATTACCATAAATGTTTAATGTTTCAATATTTTGTATGAATATATTTTTATATATTAATAAATTATTTAGACGAAAAGATTTTTAAAATTGTTATTATTGCTAAAATGTATGATTAAAGTAAAAACAAAAAAAAAAAAAACATGTGTATTACAATAAAAGTTTATAAATGTTTAAAGTGCTTGGAAAACAATTGTTTTAAAAATTATAAAATAATTTCGAAACTCGATTTAATAATTGTGCTAAATTTACAATATATTTTATAATGAAAAAGCGAAAACATGGAAAAAAATCAGCGTAGATTCGCATATTCGCGAAATTCCATTCATCGAACGTGTTATATAAAAAATATTAAACGTACACCGATGGTAAAATAAAAAGAAATATATAAATGTTAAATAATGCTAATCAATTTTAATTTCAAATAAAATAAGTAATACTCACGGTTAACATGATTGATGTAATAAGCGCCCACGTGTTTATCGTAGGCCTCCTCCCAACCGAGTGGAAGCTCGTTGCCGATGCAGTCTGCGAACGTCTGGGGCTTTGTAAATCTGCAATCGAACATAGAAAAATTTCTTTAAAATTTTATCTTTTCTAACACGAATTTGTTATACGTAGGTTATATATACATATGTGCGCGACTTGTTTATACACATTTGCCGATACACCTGTTGTTGGATTTCTTTGAGTTAATTTGTTTTGCGATTTTAAATTAATGGAATCATGCATTTAGTTGGGTGTATATATATACGAGTATATTTTTAGTTACAGAAATTTTTGTTGAAATTGAATTAGTTTTAATTTTCAATTTGCAAGTATTGAAATAGCTGAAATGTATACTATATAAATTATGTTACAATAACATTAATTTTTTTCTTTGCATCACGAAAGCTCCAACTGTTTTAAATTATCGTTTTGCTCCATATTGAAGAGCGATACCGAACCTCAAAACAGTCGATAGGTAAAAATTTGATTCATTAATATTTAATAACGAATACTTCTTATTAAATTATCGTATGAATTTATTAAAAGCGTTTTAATGTGCATATGTTTAGAATTCAATTGATCCATTTACATACGCAAATTTATTATTTTTTTTAATAAAAAGAAAAAAAAAAGACGATACAAATATATTAGATTATAAAGTAAACATACACCGATATTTTTTCACAATAAACGAATATTTATATATCTTATTATGCAACAGTTAACAAGGCAATTACCATGCTCGAACATACCGTCACACCTTTAATTGTTTTTTTGACAAGTGTCATCCACTTGTTCTTAATAAATATTCAAGCAAAAATGAAAAAGAAAAGAAGAAGAAAGACAATGAGAGAAAGGGTAAGATAGACGCCGAGAGACAGAAAGAATGAACGAAAGTAAAAGTGAATGGCGGATATCATCAAGGAATTTTTCGAACAATGAACGCCGTTTTATAAATAAATGAACGAGTTCGAGAGCGTTTGTATATGTGTATATACGCTCGTACGTACAAAATATTCGTTTGATCAAGGTGACGGTTCTTTTTTCTTTTATTTAAAGGGGCACACGGGTCCTTGAATGGCTGTCCGGATCTTTAGCGATGTAAGTAATGTCGTATCCGAGTGTAAATGTACCGGGCATGCTTCGACTAGGTACACAATTTTCGTTTTTCGTTTTTTTCTTTTTTTTTTTTTTTTTTTTTTTTCGTTTCTATGCCTTACAACACTTTTTGTTTTAAGCGAATATTCGGCTTTTGACGGATTTGAAATTTTTTGTTTGAAATTGAATTGTAAAATAATCGTAAAATAAATTATTTTTAGATTTTTTTTTTGTTTTTTTTTTTTTTTTTTTTGTAAATTAAAAATATGTTACTGTTAGATTATATTTAATTAAATTTAATAAAAAAAATGTTTACTATTTTATATAAATATGCACAATAACAAAGAGTACATATTTTTTTTTAATAAGGCTTCATCATTTAATAATCTTAAAAAAAAAAAAAAAATTAAATAAGTTTATTAGCAAGTTAATTATTAATTTACAATTCAATTGAAAAACGTAAACCGCTAAAATCCTTAACCATTATAAAATTACTTACTATTATTGTACCTAACTTCATTTTCTTCAAAGACTAATCATCTGCTAAAAAGTCATAACGAGCGCGAAAGCGCGAGCCAATGAAAGAAAAAAAAAAAAAAAAAAAAAAAAAATAGCACGAAAACACGTTCGACACAACTTTAAAATGGAATGCGCAGTTGTCGCCGGTTCGACTTTGAATGTGTACATAACTTTAGTCGTTTCCGGACGACGATATTTTTTTCTCCATTTCTCTCTCTTTTTTTTTTCTCGTACACGCGTACAATACGCTTAGATTGGCACATCGGTCCCCGGAAATTCCGGTCGTACTACGTAAGATAACGACAGCGCTTGCAATTATTTTTCTTCGTTTTTCGAACTCGATTCGACGATAACTCAACTATTTATTCGCGCGATTAATCGCTAGCTCTTCGTGTCTCTCTCTCTCTCTCATCTAAATAAAATTTCGTTCCGTATTTTGCATCGTAAAATTATTCATTTTCTTTTATTTCTCTTCTCGGATATTTTGGAATACCGTGAGCCGTACGCGCAGGATTATCGAGTTGATAAAGGTAATGAATATCGAGTTAATAACTCTGGTAGAATATTTGCCGGATCATTTGTTATTATATAATTATTAGATATATACCGTATAAACGCGCGCGCGCGCGCGTGCGAGCGTTTATTATACACAGTTTGAATGCACATATATACAGAGATATCGATCTTGACTTACCAGATCGTAATTTCCTTGCACCCTTAATTACTTGCGTCGCGCCTCTGAGGCGTCAAAGAATGAAAGAGAAAGAAGAGAATGGAAGCGAGAAAGAAAAAGAGAGAGAGAAAGAGAGAACCTGAATAATATCGTTAATTTCCTAATTGCCGTGGCTCTGTGTTATTTTGCAATAAATCGCGCGGGTTAATGTCTTAATAACAAACACGCCGTAAAATATATTTTGAATATAATTTACGAAACATAATTTAAAAGTAAACTGCGTTTTCAAAATGCTAAATAAACGCTTAGATTAGTAAATCGGATAATTAATTTTTATATCAAATTTATTAAATAGCATGAACAATGTGATAAATAAAATAAAACAAACACATATTTTCTTTATATTGCCACGGGCGATCGTTTTTAAAATGTATTTTGTCATTTCTCAAAGGTTTCGGAATTCTTTTATGCAACAACGAACTTAAATTGTTTCTTCGCTTCAAATTGATGATTTTTAACTATTAAAAAAGCATTAGAAGAATAAGTATTTCAAAATCGTTTATCTTATTTGTACGAGATGAATTATGCTTGAAATCAATCACTCTTTGAGTAGTTAGATAATATGAATTTTATTTTTTTTAAATTTTTTTCAATTGTTTAAAAAAATGATTTTTTGCAATTATTAATGAGTTACTATGAACTTAAATTACTTTTAAAACACAAAATATGGTAAAATATGTTTTTATTTTTTAACTTTGTTAAAATAAAAAAAAAAATATATATATCGCACAAACGCACTGTAAATACCAAAAAAAAAAAAAGGGACGCAATATAAAACGAAGAATCCATGCTCCAATCACCTTCCTAAAATCCATTACATCGTAAAACGGCCTCTCCTCCATTCCACCAACCAAAAATCGAGAACTAAACGAAGCGCGTCCTCAACGAAACAGCCGTCGAAAGGCGCTCGATAGAGAGAGAGAGAGAGAGAGAGAGAGAGAGAGAGAGAGAGTGAAAAAGAATAAGAAGGAAAGAAAGAAAATAACGCCGATTGAGCGACTGACGCAGCGGAATTCCAAAATAATTGCACGTTATGACGCTACGTAGCGTTTTCGTGCTCCGAAATTCCGAATCTTCGCCTGTGTGCTCGCGAGCGTGTTTGTATATATACATACATATGTATAGTCGCGAGTCATAAAACCGTTAGCGTCGATCGGTGCGAGCGCCGATAAGAGGCACTCGCTCCTCTGTGACTATATATTTATACATACATGTGTACGTCGTTACGCAAACGCCGGTGCGAGAGTCCGTTAATCAAGCGATGGGTTAGGCTGATGAAAAAGACGGTTTTGTTTCAAGTTTTGGAAGTTAATGGCGTCTTACGAGTTTAGTTTGAACGGATGCTGTGATTAAGCTGTTTTATTACTTTTCTTGAAAGATAATTTTTTTTTTTTCATATTTTTAGACATTATTTTATATAATACAGATTATTTTTTCGTGAGTTTTTTCGCGTTCGATTTTTTATGAAAAATGAAATAGTTTTAATAATCGACGTTTCAATTATTTATTTTGTTACATAATCGTTAACTTTTGCAATTAGGGAAGAATTTGTGTTAACTATAAAAGGAAAATAATGATCGTTATAAAATAGTGTCGACGTAGAACAATTAAATATGGTTACATGATAATAATTTTTAGAGAAAGAAAATCAGATTAAAAATTATTTGTCTTCATTAGAACAAGATAATAAAGTATATTTTTGTATTAGAATTGTATCGTTTTTTCTATTACAAAAAAAAAGTAGGTTTAAAATAATCAAAAATAAATCGGATGGAACTAAAACCATTTGATCTTCTCTTAAACAAACATTTTAAATTAAAAAAAAAAAAAGTCTCCCATTAAGTATCTTTCAAATCGTTACATTCTTTTGCTCGCACGAAGCCGGAAATGTGAAAAAGAAAGAATGTTAAAAACTCCAATTTAACATATCCCATTCCATAAGCATTAAAACAAACATCAAAAGAGCGACGCAATTAAAAAAGAAAGAGAAAGGAAAAGGAGAAAAAAATTAAGAAGAAGAAGGTTGGTCTAATTTTCGAATAACCATATACGTTACTAATGTTACCATCCTAATAACAGGCTTTCGAGTCGAGCCACCCTACGTGCGCGTAGCTCCGCGCATTTTTTACCCACACGCTCGAATGAATATAGACGAAACGTTAAGAGAGAGAGAGAGAGAGAGAGAGAGAGATACACATACATAAAAAGAGCTTCGGAAAAAGAAAATGAAACATATCCACGAAAGAGAGAACGAATGTAATAATAATCCAGGTAAAGAGCGTTTTGAAGAACAATAAATAAAGAAAAGAGAAGATCGGCAAGATGGTCAACTTGTCGAGGAAATTCCTATTCCACGAACGCACGCTCTCGTCGTCGTCGTCGTCGTCGTCGTCGTCGTTGGATGAACGCCGACGTTAATGATCGCGAGCACGCATGATACACGCTACCGGTTTCTTACGAAAAACATTTTTCTTGTACCACTCGTTATATTTTCCCTGAGAGAAGAGTAAGCAAGAGAGAGAAAGAGATACGACTCGACGACGACGTCGACGAGGGAAAATCGTTTCGCGGTAAAGCGACCCACTTTGTTCGGGATGGAATATTAGACTGTTCGAGTAATCCCGTGCGTTCGTCTTCGGGGATTATTTATAATGATAAAGAAAAAGTTTTCGTACTGTTCAAAGATAAATTTAAAGGTTGCTTTTTTTACAATCCATCTTTTTCGCTTCTTTAATTTGAAATAAAATGAATAAAAACTGAAATAAAGTTTTTAACGAATTACGATCGTGCAGGAAATAAAGCTTGAAATTCACGTAACATCGATTTTTTTTTTTCAAAACGTTCGCATAATAAAAACAAAAAAAATAAACACACGATCCTCCTCTTTCTCGATCAAAACACTCATATATTAAACATGTATCTCAAATAAAAATAAAGATATCGCAAATAAAAAAAAAAAAAAAAAAAAAAAAAAAAACGGAAAAGAAAAACAACAAACATAAAAAAAAAAGCAGCTCGCGTCACCGAGAACTTCGAACAACGATCGCGAAGAAAGATACTCGCTCGCAATACGCGCCGTCGTCCTTATCTCTCCGTCTTTCTCTCTCTTTCCTCGAGCATGCATTGCGTCTTTCAGTAGCACTCTTTATCTCGATACCTTTCCACCGAGAGGAGAAAAAAATATATCGCTCGCTCGCGCGCACGAGAGAGAGAAGGAGGACAGTTTAATTATCGTCCCGTAGGTCCTTGGGGCGTCGCGAGTCCTTCTTGGCTTCTCTCTCTCTCTCTCTCTCTCTCTCTCTCTCTCTCAAAAAATCTCTTTTGCGTACGTGCGTAAACTTGGGCGTATACGCATACATATGTATACTCTCTCTCTCTCTCTCTTTCTCTGTCTTCTCCCTCGTCGGAGATTCTCTCGTTTAGCGCCCCCGGCAAAGAGTGCGGTAGCGCGAGGCTGCGTCGTCCGTACAGTATTTAATGAAAGTTATTACATTCACGGATACGTTTTCGAACGATGGGGAGGAGTAGCTTCTTTAACGTATGCGTGTAACACGCCTGACTTGAATGCCTTTAAAAATAAAATGTTACGTCTCGAGACATTTTTTCTTGCTTTATAAAGTGTTCAATAAAGCGTAAATTTATAAATTAAAAAAAAAAATGCGATTCAAAGAATAAAAGAGAATAATTCAATACGGATAAATACAATATATGAATTCTTCGCGTCTCGTTACGCACAGAGCGTATCTACGAATATAAACGTAAACGAAACTTTTTATATACGATGGTTTATTTTATAGAAATATTAATATCGCGCAATTAAAAACTAAATCAATCTCTAACAGATGATATGTCGCCCGATTTAAAAGAGAAGAAAATTATAAAACGTAATAACCATAATTAAAGGTATAATATAAGTATAGCGAGTTTGTTAAAAGAGTTCTATGCGCTAGAACGGAATACCATTAAACTGCCCTATTCTTTTATCCGCGCGCAACTAGAATATAGTCGAGTTTAAATTTATGCGTTGCACCTGTAATTCAGGTATTACGGTCAGGTATCTAGGCAAGAAAAACTTTCTGATAATATAGCGAGATATGAAATTCGCGTTAGTTAACAGCTTTCTTAACTGATTGTAATTAATATCGCAGTAGCGAGTTTCTCCCTCTCCCTCTCCCACTCCCTCCCTCTCTTTCTCTCTTTCTCTCTCCGACGCATTCCGATTTTATATATTATACCGTACACATATAAATATATTTCAATTTTTATGCATACTCGCTCATATAAACAAATCTCGTTATTACCATCCGTTGCGGCAACGATTATTCCGTCGCGTATTTATACGTCGTTAAACGATTTCATTATATCCATAAATAATCTCCTCCCTGTGTAGCATGCGTGTGTCATTGGTGTGTGCATTATTTCGTCTCGCTTCCTCTTTGCGTTCTTAAATTACGTTTTTCTTTACCTTTCATTTATTTTAATATTTTTCAAAGGAGATTTTATAATTAAAAAAAAAAAAAAAAAAAAAAATAACGCACAATCTATATTGCGATGAAAAACAAACGCGAATGACTTATTATCGACACACAAACGCGTGTATTTATTACACGGAAAACGCCACACTCGTTTTACGCAGAAGTAAACACAATCGCTTTGCAGAGGGATAAAAAGAGAGATGCGTACATAAGTCAAAGGCAGATAGCAATTGTTTTATAAATTATAGGGTGTCTCTCGCGTGTACGAGAAGCGAGACCAACTTTGTCTCAGTACAATGTAAGAGCTTTACCGACGCCTTTGGAATGCAGCGGTCTCTTGCTTGACTTTTTGTTTTATCTTCGAGATTTTTGTTTTTTACATACTTTTCATCCAATATTTTCCATCTTTATAATTTCTATGGTCATTTTACAGAGATATTCATTAAAAAAAACTTAAATGAATTTTGAATTTATGAATTTTATCTTACTTAATCAAAATAATCTCGTTATTTTGCGAATAAGAAAAATGAAAAAATACTTGTAGGTTTTGTTACCGATGCATTAAGTTCATTTTTTTTTGTTAAAAATGCATACATTAAAAGAGAAAAGTATACATATGAATACCGGTAGCAATTAATTAAACTCCGAAAAATTTTTAAATTTACTTTTACGATCTCATCAATATTATCAATCGTTACTATAAACGAACATTTACATTTAATGCCTTTATAAGATTCTTTACTATATATATCGATAAAAAATTTCCTTTCATCAAAAAACCACACCGACGTTCCTTAAAAAAAAAATTAAATAAATAAATAAATAAATAAAGAAAGAAAGAAAGAAAGAAAAAAAGAAAGAAAGAAACCATTTCCATTTTATGACAATTTAATAGTTTTTTAATACAGAAACTCGAACAACCGAATCCATAAATATATATACGCTACCGTGCTATCTTTCATCTCGAAAAGAAATCAAAAAAACTTCACCGCGACGATTATAAACAAATCAATACAATCTCTCCTTTGCCGCAAAAATTTTCAACGTCAAACTAACGCCAAATGTAAACGAAACGTAAAAAAAAACATCAAACGAGTTAAAAAAAAAAAAAAAGAAAAATAATAAAAAAAAATAAAAACAAAAGGAAAAAAAAACAAGAAACAGTCACGGTATGCGCGACTCTCGGGAGTCGAGCAGTGGTAGTGCGCAATCAATGCGGAACGCGTGTGCGAGCCTTTTAAAATAATCCCATCGCGTTTTCCTATACATATATACATATAGACATATATACATACATACATATATATATATATATATACACATCAGCCAACCATACGCGTACAACATGTATAAAACACATTTTCACTTTCACCGCGTGCGAGAATTCCACAGCCGTGGGGCGGAGGTCGGAGAGCGTGTGTGTACGCGCGCGCGTACATACATACACACACAAAAAGATATATAGATACACACATTCTCGTTACGTTGAACGAAGTTTATAAAGACACAGAACTGCGAGCGCTTGGTGCACTTGAAAGCCGCGAGTGCCGTTAAGGTATACATACATAACATATCTATACGCGTCGCGTTGCGAAAATCTCTCTCTCTCTCTTTCTCTCTTACCTTAACGCCGGCTTGATATTTTCACCGGGTATATCGATACGTATGCGCGTGTATGATGTAGAAGCGCGCGCCATGAGAAACTATTTCCATACCGATATATGTAAAGATGGTGTGTGAGTGTATGCGTGCGTGTAGGTATGCTTGAAACTCGACTCGTTACGTAAAGTGTTTTAACGGTTAATTATTCGCGACGTCGAGTGATTCGATGTGAGGAATTTCGTGAGTTTATTTAAGCCTCGTCGATGGGTTATTGCGTTTTGATGATGAGAACGGAATGTTCGATGTGTTTGGAAGACGAACGAATAAATTGTTTCGTCGGTAGGTGTGGATAGCTTCGTATACGTGCATCAAATTCTTTCTACTATTTTCGCTGAAATCGCCAAAAAAAAAAAATAAAAAAAAAAAGAATATCCAAAGAATAATTGAAATAAGGTCTTTTTTTTAATAAAACATGAGAATCATTGAGAAAATCGTATGAAATTTAAAACAAAATATTGGTTTAATTAAAATGTTTGTATCAAGATAAAAAATTCATTCAAGTGCATTTAAAACTTGTACATTCGTGTAATAGAATAATCAAAAGAATATTATAACTATCGCATAATTCACAAACACTCGCGTACAATGAAATTTGTCAACATCATTAAAATTCCTTTAAAAATCTCATTTCCATCCGCAAGAATTTATAAACATTTCCATTTTTAAATAACTAATTTGTACCTCGCGTACAACCTCGATAACATCAAACTTTGCACCATAAATTACACACGTTGTGCAAAGATCAGGTTAAACAATCGCGTCGCGCATCTACAATAGCCCACACTCGTGCTCACGAGAGCACACGAGGCAAAGACCACGGGATATGGAGGTCTCGAAACGGTACCCGCTATCTTCACCAGCAACGACGACGACGACGATGACGACGACGACAACAACAACAACAACATCGACAGCTTCGACGCCGACGACGACGACGAAGACACGAATATTCTCTTCTTCGCGTTCCGACAAACGAACGAGGCGACGAAAGTTAAACTCGAGCGATCTCGATTTCACCGATCGAGTGTGTGTGTCTCTCTCTTTCTCTCGCGTCGCCGTCTCATTGAAATTCGTGCACGCGCGGCGCACCTTTCCGCTCACTTCTCCTTCTCTCTCTCTCTCTCTCTCTCCCCCTCCTCTCCCCCTGGTTATAGGGATCGCTGAAGAAAAACCCAGTGGAGACGATAACAACGGTAGAAAGTTCATTCGTGTTTATCGACGATGGAATGCCATAAGCGAATACTGAATCATTGCGAAGATGGGAAATTCCGGTCTCTCTCTCTCTCTCATTCTCTTGCTCCCTTTTAACACAAAGTTTTAACATTTAAAGCCTACACACAAAACGCTCCGGTGGAATGTGAAACGTTGCTGGCTTTTCCGTTACGTAATTTATGTATCAGGTTTTTGGCGCTCGTTAATGATCTTGTATAACGAACGCTAACGCAAACTCCGAGAGCGTGAAAAAGCGCCTTTAATATTCGACAAAACTTGCGCCGATACGTAAGCGCGCAAGCGTATCTGCGCTAATAAGTATATTATGCGAGAGTTTTCAGACGTTAACTAGTGAAATTGAATTGTCGAGCTTGATTTCTTATTCCACCTCGCAAAAGTTTATTTTCCTCGTGTATAAATTAATTTTAATCGAAAAAAATAAATAAATAAATAAAATTTTTTTTTATAAATTTGTATTAACGTAAACGAAAAAAAAAGAAAGTAAAGAGATGAAAGTATATGGTACAAAAGGTGACTACTTCTTTACGCAAATAAATAGGCTTATTTAGATACAGTAACATCTACATAATTTACAGCGGTATCGCTAATATACCGTACGGTTTAAAGGGCAGCCGTGACGAAAATGAATATTGTCTGTGTATCGAGCTGTGAGCGTTATATATATATATATATATATATAAATGGATGATCATTTATGATGCGTTTGGTTAAAAAGCCGTCTAATATCGGAACAATTTTGTATTTTTGTTTTTATCTTTAATTCAATAGAAAAAAACTACTCGACGCGCGCGCCAACAAAACGTAAGTAGTGCGTCAAATCACAAAACACGAAAACGCCGGGTCTCCTTCTTCGAATCGAAAAAACGCGATAAAAAATTATTGAAAAAGCGCAAATGGCGTTGAAAAGAAAAGAAAAAAAAAAGAGGAATCATGCCGTGCGTAAAAATGAGGAAGTAATTGTCATCGGATCGCTGCGATCGTTCACGGTCAACGGCGACGACGATTCGTGAACGGGTCGTCTACCGTGACGAACTAAATGTAAGAGAGTGGGAGGAGAAATATCGCCCTTGGCCTCTCTCTCTCTCTCTCTCTCTCTCTCTCTCTTTCTCTTGACGTTCGAGAGCACAGTTATGAAACGTATCCGACGCGGTGCACGGGAAGAGATGACGATAAATTAGCGAGCGCATCGTAAGACTGTGAAAAAATAAGCGTCGAACTATACCATAATGTTTGTAATTTTTTTATGTAGATTAAGTACGTAAGAGAGCAGTAAACAACGGGATAAGAATTTTGAAAATTTTGAAATTTGTTTTGATCGAATATATTTTCGAAAACTTTTTGATTTGTATCCAAACAGAAAATAAATTAAAATTTTATATTACAATATTAACATTTCTCGCCGACGTATATTAATTAAATTAATTTTTGGCTGTTTAGCGTGAAAATTGAAATAATGTTTTACCTCGTAAAACAATATTAAAAATGGTACATGAACATTGATACTGAAAATAATGAATAAACAAATGTTTATCTAACGTAACGCAACTTAATAAAAAATAGAGCTAATTAAGCTGTCTCCCGCTACCGACGATATAAATGTCTTAATAAGACCTCGACCGTTATTTTTTCACCGTTTAAATTTTAGTAAACAACACGTGTAGATATTTTTCTGGTAACGTCATGTTTATCTTATAAATAAATTAAGAAAGTTTGTATTTTTTATCAGCTTTAACCCTGACACAGATATTTTTTTCAACGCTGCCGACTACATGACGTGCAATAAATCTTCATTAAAAAGAGAGAATTAGCCGTCCGGCTTTTTCACAAAGAGATATTATTCAAAAGTTCGTGAGCGTATTTTCAAATGAAAAATATTAATCAAAAAAGAGACACCTAATTAAAATTAAACCTTCTAAATATCAAATTCTATTAACTTTATAAATTATTTTCAAATGAAACTGCACTTACAAAGAACCTTAAAATTATCCACGATAAATAATCGACTTTTCTCGAGACGTTCAATGCACACATACACACGTAAACTGCATCGCTAAACGTTAAAAGATATAAGGCTGCATAGCTGTGAAATTGCAGACCGTGCGACAAATTAAACGCGCTGAATCCGCGAGTTTATGCGGCGACTCGTGGTATGCCAAGGTCGCGCGAGTCATGTATACATATATATATATATCGACACGCCACAAAATTTCTCTCATCCACGACTCGTCTTTATCGATTTTACTTGATTGTTCATATCGATTTAAATGTTTATCGAAATTACAAAAATAACTTGTTCTCTGTTGCTTTTGGGGGGGGGGAAAAAAAAATTTTGATCTTATTTATTTTTATATTATCTTTAATTAAGTATATAATTTGCTCATGTTCTTATCACATAAAATATTTCTATTAAATAATGTTATATTTTGAAAATGTTTATTTTTAAAGAAAAAATTTTAAATTTGTTAAATTAACCGTACAATTGAGTTGACATTTTTAAAAATTTTTCGACGCATGAATAAAAATAATCATCATATTAATTGCACATAATTTAAAAAAAAAAAAAAGTCGATGTATATCGGAATGTATAATATATAATACGTGAATCATTTTAATGAATTTCTTTGAAGCAATTATAAAACGAGCGCTATTTGAATTTTAACGGAAAGAAAAATATTTTCATTTCGTAATGAAAATTTTTTAACGATGTAATTACACATTTAACATATTTTTTAAACATTTTTAACTTTGGCAGGAATTTCGACATAAATTCAAGTTTAAAAATTTCTATTGCTTTTATTAACAATAAATTTATACAAAATTTATCGTAACGTATCAAAGCTACAAATTAAAAAAAAAAAAAAAAAAGAAACGTTAAAACTCTACAAAAAAACTTTTCTCCAAGCTCCACGCGTCAATCGTCGTTTGTCCGGTCGTCCACTTGCAATAAAGTAAGATTCCCGTGATTCGCGAGCGCATACAAGTCGTCGCGTCGTCTTGGCCGCGAAATCTATGTGAGAGCGACGCGTTTCTCGTCGTGCGTCATCGTCATCTCGATGAGACAAAACGCGCGCGAGTTAAAATATTTTCTTCTCCGCGGACATTGACGTCAGAACGTTGTCGTCGTCGTCGTCGTCGTCGTCGATTTTATCCGACGTTCGTCTTTCGCATCGATGTGCTTTGGCTAATTAGTTGCGCGTAGGCGGAGAGGATTTAATCGTTCGTTGCTAAATTTGCCGCCTGCGTCGTGTTTCTTTTTTTTTTTTTTTTTTTTTTTTTTTTTATTTTTCTTTTGGTGCATTTTTATTGCACCTGTTTTTTGAATAGGTAATTTGATAATTGTCTGTTTTATTCTCGTGCGATGATTCAACATTTATTCGGCGGTAAGAGAATGTATAATTTTTTCACTGGTATTATTTTATCACGACAATATTTAAATAAATGTTCAAAAAACATCTAATCTCGGAACAATTTTGTGAAAACGCAACATTTAAGCGAGCTGGTATACGAGTTCAGGAACGCAAAGTGGATCGAGACTTTTATGTTTCTCTGTATTAGCAAATCGTCCTTATTAAATGTCGATGAGAGAGCGCAAGATTAACTAAATGAATCCGTGATTCTTTAGAAAGTCGTTTGGCTATTAAAAGCCTTCGAGTAAAATACGTGCTTTTAAATTCTATTCTCGGAAAGTATTACGGAAATTTAAAGATTTCGGGTTATTATTCATATAATTGCTCGGAGCTAGTACCAGTATTTACAGGTAAATAATTTTTACAAATATAATGTATCTTTTTAATGTTTTGGAAATGGTATAATAAAACTTGCAGCGACGATAAATAACGGAGCTTTTTTTTTTTTTTTTTTTTATAAATTGCATTTTACTCAATATTGTTCAGTTTCTTATAAATAACTTCGACTATTTATTCTTTATGAAAACTTTGGCTAGCTCTTACCGATTCCTTTGAAATTTCTGAATTACGCATTCGCTTTATAAAACGTAAATATAAATTTTAAATATTTCTTAAAAGTTAAATTTCTGCAGTTCCACGTAAACTGAATTTCCAAAAGCACATTTCTCTAATAGACGAACAGATTTCCCCAAGCCGTTCTCGAGAACTCGAAAACCTTTAACGAAAAATAAAAATGAATTACAAAAATCAACAACAACCGCATAACACATGTATCCCCGAGGCTATCGTCTACGACATCGATTGCACAAGACGTTAAAACCATCTTTTTTACCAAACGATATAAAGAAAGAGGAAAGAAAATACGTCGTAGCGAAAAATTACGTCAAAGCCGGCGCTGAGCTCGACGACGCAGTCGTCAAAAAGATTGCGCAAATTCACACACGACGAGCTCTCGGGCACGTATGCGCGCGGCTTGGAATACATAATTCGCTATCGCGCGCGTGCGCATCCTTCGCGCATTCTTCTCTTACCTCCAAGCGAGTCTACTGCTGCCTTTTTTTTGTCTTTTTTTTTTTTTTTTTCTTTTAGTTTTTTAGTTTTTTAGTTTTTTAGTTTTTGCATTCCTCAATTTTACATACCTCCTATGTAACTCACCGTCAGTATGTATAGTAGTAGCTACTTGTCTCGTTTATTCTTCTTCATAAATAATTTGTGTATTCTTTTTTTTTAGTTTTCATGCACGCACGTATTTTTATCTATGAATTCTCGATTCGGTTGGTCGATATGTTTATCGGTGGTTTTTTTTTTCTTTCGCGTACTCGATTTGAATGATGCCACGAACATGAAATTTTTAAATTGACTAAGTTACGTATGATTTAAAAATGCAAGCGCAAATTAAAATTGATTAATAGTCCTTATTAATCGTTACTTCGTTGAAAGCATATAAAATTACGGATAAAGAATAAATTTAGATTCTTTTATTAAGAAAGAATTTTTTCATCGAATTTATTCACTCGATTAATTTTCTCTTCGAAAGAAATTTCCACTTTAACGCAATAAGTCATCCGTCATCCTTAAAATGAAAAAAAAAAAAAAAAAAAAAAAAGGCGATCGCTCAAGCTGCACACGAAGCTTAACCGAAAAGTACAATTTACGCAGGTACGTCGATCTTAAAACGATGCACCTTACGATCTTGGCAATACGCCTGGAAACGTCGACAGGGCCGGTATACATAACGGATGAAATTACGCGCGCACCAACGTCATTATTCTCTTTACCCGTCTCTCTCTTTCTCTCCAAGCGCTCTTTTCTCTTTCTCCATTAAAAGAAAGAGACGCATGAATTATTTTCGTTTCGTCCGCGCGGAAATTTTCCGTAGCGCGCATTATTGCCCATGCTTCCGCGAAAACGCGCAAGGGTAAATATAATAGCTCGAGCGAACGAGCAGCGATAATCGACTCTGCTCTTGGAATTGTCTAGATTAAGAAAGAGTGATATATTGAACGAAATGTGTGCGAGGCATTGTCAATGGTTTTGGCTTTCGTGCTACGAATGATGTATTGGAATAAAATTACTACGATTATCGTTGCCATTTCGTCGATTTAATTTTATCGGATTGGGAATGATTTAGAGATAATGAGTGATTTTTTTAAAGTTCTTTTTTTTTTTTTTTTCATCGTTTGAAAAAATAAAATAAAAATACGTTACAAAATTTTCCATGATCAATGGTTAAGTAATTACTTTAAAATTAAAAAATTGATAAAAATACATCGTTAACGATCACTTTTTTAAGCCATATTATAATATTTACAGCTGCTTTCTCATATTAATGATAAAAAAAAAATTTTTCAATTTAAGCACCGCGAATAAAATTTCAATGACCGGTGATTAAAATTAAACGTAAAATTTTTATGTTCTTAATAAGCATGCGGTAGTATCCCTACACACACACACACACACACACACACACAAACACACACACACATATATATATATATATATATATATATTTATATATAAACTGCTTAAAAAGGAAATAAGCGTAGCGAAGTAGAAAAATGAAGAGATGAAAAGGTGAATAAAAAAAGAAATACTTTGCCTCGTTTTGCATCTTATGCAAAAGATCGTAAAACGTTCGGCGATTATTGCGTACCAAAATGCTTTAATGAAGAACGAAGAATTTTTACGAGCGGCGATCGATGAAGAACGATGTTGGTAAATACATTTATCGTCGTAAATTACCGAGTACGAGATTTTATTATTTGCCGTTTTTAGCCATGGAGTTTTTTTTTTTTTTTCTTTCTTCGGAAATAATATTACTTTACGACGTTTAATTTATCAGCGCTGATAGAAAATACACTGAAAGGGAATTCAAAAAAAAAAAAAAAATATTATATAAACTGATTTATTTTATACTCGATTCACCTTGAGCGGAATCAAAAAGTTGTCAAAATTATGAAGCTCAATCGGCCTTTTAACATTGTGAAATAAATAATAATAATAATAATAAATAGTTTTATAACAAAATCCAAGTATTTAAAATTTAAAAAATGTATAAGAACATGTTTAGATGCATTCGGTTGTTAACCTTTAATTATCATCGTACTGTCATCGAGGCGCCAAATAATAGAAGAAAACGAAATTAAAAGAAAAAAAAAAAAAAAAAAAAAAAAGTGGGAAAAAAATAAATAAATCAATCATCTCTATCAATTACCACGTCTCCGTTAACTAGTGAAAAAAATGTAAAGGTCAACGTTTCGACAAACAAACGAAAGTTATTCGCGCGCACGACGATTTATTTACACTCGAGCAACGTAAATATCGCATACTGCGTAAAATTGAAACGAAACTTTCCTCTATTTCCATATCCAAAGCTTTGACGACGAATTTACTCACGGTGTATTAATCGCGCATCTCGTCCTCGCATACTTATACGCACACGCAGACGGATACGATACACGCGTACACGTCAATTTCCCTAATCACACAAATTACACTCTATTCACGAGCAGCAGCGGGCAGAGCGACGAACGGCAGCGCGCGCGAGCTCGAGAACGACAAGGACACAGACACATCGACTCGACTAAGTGTCGTGAAGTGCCAAGGCCGCTTATCTCGATTTTTATATATATATATATATATATATATATATATATATATATATATATATATACATGTATACCGCACGCGCAAAACTGCACTCCTATATGCACGTAGACGTAAAATCGTCCCTGGGCTTACCGTTGCGCGCGCGACCTTTTGATTCCTCAAATACAAGTACATACGAGCGTATGTGCGTACGAGTGTGCGTACACATAAAAACACGGCTTACGTCCTCGTCGTTCATTGCGAGGCGAGCGTGCAAACATGACCCTACATTCCGCGAGCGTGACGTAGTCCCTGAGCGACGCGACCGCCACCGTCGCTAGTTCGATCCTTCTTTCGTCGTAATACTATAAGCGCGCGTTTCTCTCTCTCTCTCTCTCTCTCTCGCTCTTTCGTTTTTATTCGGCGACGTGGCTGGATGCTGATTTTGTTAATACTACTTGACTTTAATGTTATTCTCTTACACGTGAATGAGGCGTGCTTTTGTAACGAAGAATGTATATATATATGCACGATCGACTGGGAAATATCGGTTTCGAACGATTGATTTTTATTCATCTTTTCTTCTTTTTTCAACGACGAAATAAAATATCTTATTGAAATTAATTAAATTTTTTAATAAATTGAATTAAAATAACCAATTGTACAATCAATATGAAAATTTATCTTAAAATAAAAATACAATGTAAATTTTTCTCAAACAATAATCAAAACACAACAGTCCAAGTGCATTATCGATCACTCGAGTCCTCTCGACATTCTTTTAAAATGCGTCCGATGTTTATTAAACACGCGGATCGATCTTCTCTCGCATCTTAAACTCGAGATATATCCTTGCGCATATCTCGAGCTAAATATCGTTAACGACGCGCGTCGAACACGACTCGTGCCTTATCTACTGAAAAACTCTCAGTTTATCGTTTCAACAGAGCTCCTGTAAGCTACATTATATGTTTACGTATCTCTTTCTCTATTTTTTTTCTTTCTCTGTCAGTGGCTTAAAATAAATGATACCGTGTTCGAAAATAAAACGAAGAATATTGAACGGCAGAATATTGAATTACGTATGCTTGCTGGATGATATGGTCGTTATGACAATGCATAAGAATTTTAATTGTCGTAGATTGAAACTTTTAATGTTTTTTTTCTTTTTCCTTTATTTTAAAGTTTCGATTCATCTGGTTTGGCACTTGACTGGTGCTTGAATATTAATTATCATGAGATTTTAAAATAAATCAACCGGTTAATATAAATTGTGTATCGTATTTCATACTTGCAAATTTGTTAGCGTTTAATAAGTGGCAATCCCGTAAAAATATATTACCTGCAACAGAAAAATTGAAATATAAATTAATTAAATTATTAGGAGTGACAATGAAGATATATTATAAATGGAATAAAAATTTATTAAATTATATTTCATTTTAATTTTTACATCAATTTAATACTTTAAATATTAAGTTACATAATGAAATTATGTTACTTTCAGTCGATTATCAACGTAATATACGAAAATAAAAAGCGATCGGCAAGATAAAATGTCGCGGAAAACAAAATAATAAATAAATATTCAACCAGCATCGATTATACAATAATAAAAATAAATAGAATCAAAGTCAAAAAATACAAAACATTAATAAAACAGCCGCGGCTTACATACGAAACGTATTTTAGAATCAACGGACCGTTGCACGTGAAGCCATCGCATCACTCGGTAATCTCGATCGATGCGCGTAATTGTTACTTTTTTTTCTCCGCATTTTGTTATCATCGCTGCGAGACTCAAATACTTCTTCGTACGCACGCGAATTTTTATTACTCGGCTACGAGGAGAAATAACGTTCGAGAAAACACAAAAGAAAAAAAAAAACAAAAAAAAATAAATAAAAACGAGAACGAGAAAGAGAATAAAAAAGAATGGTACAGTAGTTAATTCGAAAAGACATTAAACTACAGCTTTTCTATACGACCATACACGAGTTTTGAACGTTTGATTAATCAAGCCCGGCATTGTCTTTTCTCCCGGCAAATCGCACCTCTGCAATTTAGCACGCCAAGGAATTCTTCGATATCGCATTAAATATACGCGTAAGAGACAACGAGGGGAGAAAGCGTCTACTTTTTTTTTTCTTCGCGCGTCGTCGACGTCGTATAGTCGATACCCTACCCTCGTCGTTTACTGTAAACTCGTGATTAATTTCTACGTGATGTTTCGGTATCATTTTGTTTTTGTATTTTTTTTTTTTTTTTTTTTTCTTTTATTGTTATTATTTCTCTTTACACCGGTAGTTAAATCGGAATCCCACCTTTTGATACTCTTGGCTCACGCGCGTTAGAACGAGGAAATATACGGGCAATGAAAATAAATAAAATATAACGTCGTGTATATACAGTGCGTTAAACGATGAGTAAATTGTTCCGAGTAAAATATTTCCGTATACCGAGAATAAGTGATTTATTAAAAATTCTTTGCAATTTAACTGTCCAATAACTTTATTATTACATTTTCTTTTTATTCTTTTCGTCGTAAATTCTTAAAACTCATTAATATCGTATATCACACTTCTGTATAAACTTTAACAATAAGTAGCATATTTTATAATTTAAAATAATGATTGAAAAAAATATGTACCAAAAATGTGTACCAATCACAGAGAAATATTTTTTTAAAGAATCGCTTCGTAAACGTAACAATCGAAACAAATGATGCACAACGAGATAAACTGTCGGTCTTTAAAAATAACCGGTAAGAAAAATTTCCATGACTAAAACATTATCGCGAGAGCGTGTACTTGTGCTCTAAAAAAAAAAAGAGACAGAAAGAAAGAGAGAGAGAGAGAGAGAGAGAGAGAGAGAAAGAAGAGAGAGAAAGCGACCAAAGAAAGAAAGGTGAGACGACACGGACAGGAAAATATATATCTACACGCAACGGTCGTATTATATACTGCACCGACTTTAAGAATGCGAGCGAAACTCTCGGCATTCCAAGAGCGAACTGATACCATTCTCTCTCCATCTCTCTTTCTTTATTTCGCATTGTCTAGCGCGCGTTACGCGCTGCTTGTTCGCCTCTTTCGCGGAAAAACGATGACTTGAGTTTCTCCATCTCGTCTTCCTTCTTTTAGTTTTTTTTTTTTTTTTTTTTTTTTTTGCTCTTAACTTTGTAACCGGCGGCTTTTGTTGCTCGCATTTTGGGTCATGCATGAGTATATGTCGGTATGTACAACATAGGGCATCGGGCGATAAACGATGCTTTGCATAAATTTTATTTGTTGGAAATTCGATAATTTATCTGGACACAATGAGATATATTTTTCACATTTGCATTCTTTTTCGCTTTTTGTTTTTGTTTCAATATTTTCAAATGTCAATCGACGGTTTTCACATTGATATGTTAATTATTAAAAATTAAATATCAAATTACCTTTGAACAAAGTTAATAATTCACTTAAAAAAGGGTTAAATATCATACATTGGTACGATTAAAAAATTAATTATAAATTTAGTCATAATTATTTAGAAGATAATTCATAAAATATTACATTTCGTTCCAACTTCTGTAATACAACGAATATTGTATTTTTATACGATTTACGTTAAAGCAATAAATAAACGTCGAGATACATTTATCATCGATAAAGGTAAAGGAATCATAAAGAATTTCATTTTTAATACCTGCAAGAGAAAAATATTTTTCAAAAGATATTTAAGATATTATACGAATAAGTATAGAATTTAAATTATACACTTTCTAAATCAATGAGTCACTTGAAAAAAAAAAAAAAGCGGCAATTTATCCGTTTGTAATTATTCAATCAAAACATTAAACGTTATTGCATTATTATTCATAAATTATTCTAGCTAGAAATCGCTCTAATGAGTGGGTCATCAAAAAGGAATTTTCTCGTCTAGAGATTTTATAATGATGGACTGAGTTGATTCTCGGGACGGCTATTCTATTTCATAATAATCTTTTTTTTTTTTTTTTTTTTTTTCGTCACTCAACGTATCGCCGTTAATTTGACAACGCGTCTGCGTATTTCACGTGACCATAAATGGTTATCGAATAATTTTTAAAATGCGTTCACTAGTAATTTAATTTATAAACATTAACAAAAGTAAATTATTTAAAACTATTTCTATAATATATTGTTATTTCTATAATAAATTATTGCTTAGTTATTGTATAACATTTTATTAAATTCTTTTAGAATAATATTAAAAATCATTATTTTACAGTGAAATGTTACACGCCAATTATCCCAAGTCAAGACTAATTAATCTCTAGCATGAAAAGAAAACATGAATAGGGATCGAAAAAAAAAAAAAAAAAAAAAAAAAAAAGCGTATAAAGCTTAAAGAACAAAAAGTACGGCGCATAAATTAGTAGCTGGAGTGTCACGTTATAGAAAATTTTTCGCCGCTGTATAATAAAGAATACGAATGAGTAGAGTGGAAGCCTTAATTATCCGAGGTAAAAATACCGAGAAAACTTCCGTTTCGCGTCGAAAGAAATACTAAGAGAGAAGAACGTGCGCGTGTACACGCATACATTGTATGATTTTACCTCCGCATTCCCGGCACTATATCGCGCGTGTATACTTCAACGCGAGGAAAAAGACGCGCACGTTTATATACGAGTAAATGTATATACGTATTCTCGGGAACGTCGCGGGCGAGAAGACGCATAGCTCGCGTTGAGGAATTAAGCCTCGCTCGGACGGTTTTCTCTCCGGTTTAACGCGTACGCGTATAACCTGGCTAATTAATCAATCGGAATTTAATTGACTTTTCTGCTATTTTCTCTCTCTCTCTCTCTCTCTCTCTCTCTCTCTCTGCCCCCGGTGTACTTATGAGTTTTTAATTAATTGCTTTATCGATGAAACGCGAATCATTTTTTTTTTCTTTCCTCTTTGTTTATTGATTCGTTGAAGTACGTTGAATAAAACAATTTGATCGAACGGAAAATCAAAAAACGGATCGGATAAAAATGTTCAATCGATCGTTGAATAAAATAAGTAAGCGTGCTTTAAAATTATTAAAACAAACAAACAAACGTGTATATTTAGATATTTTTTTTTCAATCACATCGAACACGGTAAATACGTATACGGAAATTGATTTACAATTTGATGAAGCGAGCGATTAAGTTAAATTCATTGTCGTACGCGAATACGCGTATTCGAGGTATGACACAATAAAGCTTTTACCTTACGATTGCTTCCGTAAATATTGATTATTAACAAAAACAAACGTAAAAGTCTTTGCACAATAGAAACGTTACGTAATGTCTATTATTTGCAATTAAATAAAAGCCACGTATCAATGAATTTTGTTATTTTATTAATTATCATAAATTTTCGTAATATTCCAAGTTTATATATATATTAAAATTTGTGTTATAAAATATCTCTGGGCTTGTTTATTATAATGTATCATAAAAAATGTATATATTTTTTAATGCATTATACACGAAAGTTTTTATCTAAAAGATTAAACTTTTATTTTTCATAAACTTTAAACGATACGATAAACTATTTTTATCGAAGTACATTAAATTGCTCCAATTACATTGAAAATAAACAGCATAATAAATATTTTCTAAACGCAACGCGCGTCTCTTGATAATTCCTTAAACCATTCCGTATTCCAAATCATTCCTTCATCTTCTAATCTCGATCAATCCATCGTCGCTACCTCCACGCATACTCACACAAACATGTATAAATGTCCATGCATAGATATATATGTATAGAGCAACGCGCGCGGATTCTCGAGCGCTCGACGAAGCACGTCCAGTCCGCGCGAGCGCGACTACTACTGACCCACTATTGGCCGAGCGTTACACGGACGGTAGTAAGAGAGATATAGCAGGACTTTAACTCTCTCTCTCTCTCTCTCACTCTCTCCCTCTCTCTCTCTCTCTCTTTCTCTCTCTTTCTTTCTTTACCGGGCAGCTTTATGCTTGGCTAAGTCCGCGTGCGCGGCTCGTGCCTTTTTTACACGTTTTTCCTCTCTCCCCGCGCGTTGAAGATGGCCCGCCATGCGCGCGAATGTTGTCTAACGGAGCTTTCGTCCATGCGCGAGGTTGTATGTACGTGATTTGCAAAGACACGCGTATAGTTTATAACGTTTGCTACTTTTGGATACCGTCGTTGCGAAAGAGTTCGAAATAAGTTAGCGAACATTTTTATTTCTTTTTCTTAGATTTCTTTAGCGAGATTTGACATTTTTTTTTTTTTTTTTTCGTTTTGCGATGCTATAAGTTCGGTGGAGAAGTATTTTTACCATAGTTCGGATGTAAAATATTATTATCCCAAGGAAAGAAATTATGGATATGTAAAAAAATCATTATCGTCATTTTTCAATTAGACAATGCCAGCGTTTCTAACAAATTACTTATTAATATTTGAAAAAAAAAAAAAAAAAATCCTATCCGCGTATAATCTTAAATATCGCTTAGCTCGTTAATCATTGTTCACATATAACGTGTTTTTAAAAAAATCAACATTGTCCATTCCTTTCCCATTAAAATATTCCTTCACCGAGCCTGATCACAATATCGAATGCAATAACCAATCTCTTTACCACCCACAAACAACAAAAGAGAAAAAAAAAAAAAAAAGAAAAAAAATCTACAATTTACCTAAGTATTAGCCAAGTCAAGGCTCGCTCGATAAACCCAACGGTTAACGTACGCGACGCACAATCCACCTGTACCGCGCACACTACCGCACGCCGACAGCAACGTGATCGTACACACAGAGAGAAAGAGAGCCTCGCGCTCGCACAAGAATCGCATTCATAGTTTGCTCCGCGCATAAAACGCCCACGCGCTAAGTCGTTACTATACCGCGGAGATCGGTCGCGCGTGCTCCTAAAAGTTCACCCCACCCCCCTCTCCCCCGCGCTTCTAGATACATAGAATATGAAAATTAAAATTTGCACCGTTTTACGAGAAAGAGAGAGAGAGAGAGAGAGAGAGAGAGAGAGAGAGAGAGAAAGCTAATTTATTCTGCTCAAACTCTATACGGCGAACCTTTGCTTGATGTCTGCATGTATTAGTGTGCGCGTACGATGAAAATTTCGACACGCTGCGTTATACAGTATATATTATACCGCTTTACTTGGCTCTTTAATACCGGCGTGAATGTACCAGTGGACGGGAAAAAGATGGAAAGAGAGAGAGAGAGAGAGGGGGGGGGGAGAAAAAATTAACGGTGCACGTTATTTTTTTCTTTTTTTTTTCTCAAAGATTTCCGTAACGAGAGTGCCGAGAGAATGTGAAAAGTCGATGTTTTGTTTAGTTTTTTCAAAAACGAGGATTGGTATGCGCGCCCGCAAGAGATTGAAAAAGATATATTTTAGCTAAATATAAAAATATAAACACAGTTTTTTTTTTTTTTTTTTTTTTTCATAGGACTGAATCGAAGCATGTAATAAAAAAAATGTTAAGATATTTAAATGCACGTTAATATCGCATTATACGTAAAATAATAAAATAAAACATCTTTTATTACCATCCACATTCATTCACGTATTCTAAAAATTTACAAACATCCACTTAACCCACCCACAGCCGAAACCCATTAAACCAAACACTTTCAAATTTTCGAACGATAAAGGAAAAAACACATTTTGATACCCATTAAATAGCGGACACGAGAACCAGTTGGAAAGTCGAATGGACGCGAGATGAATCGCGTTAGCGCGATACTTGTATGCGTGTACACACGACGTGTGCCGAGGTTACGCGTAGGTGTCGTCGACTATCCGACACGTGCATATAACCCAAGGGCACGATCTCATTTTTTCGATTCGACGTAAAATTCCTTTTACGTCGAGATAAATATATAATCGACTGTGGATGACGATCGAAATTTTATCTACGACGTTTCTTGATTTTAATGTTCTTGAGTTTATAATAGAACGATGTAAAATGAAGCGATGACGAAAAAAAATTTCGATGTATACACACATATATAGCTGTTTTGATTCTCGAAAATCCGCAAAAAAAAATGACAAAATAAATATCGTATTTATAATTAATTTCATGCATGCCCGTAAATTTACATAATCATTAATCGATTATCGTCTATTATTTCATAATCGCATGAAACATTAAAACATCGATTGAAAATTTAATTCAATTCGACATTAACAAATCTCTCTCTCCCTCTTTCTCTTTTTTGCAGAATTTTTTCTTGGAAAAACCGCAAATACGCATCCCATCCGAGTACCGAGAAGAATCAAATGGAAGATCCCATTTGCCTTGGACCACGAACGCGATCGGCATGCGTGTCGTCGATCGCTAATGTATCGAATTTCCAACCTCGGGAACATTCTTCTCGTCCCGTCGTTATTTGTGTCACGGCTTCGGACGACTCGTCGCTTGGTTAAAATGAATTACGAAAATTGAATCCTGATTTTCGAAGCTGTCGTGAGTTTTTGCTATTTTTTTCTTTTTTATTTTAATTATTATCAGCTGAATGGAATATTGAATGGATTTGTATAAAATCGTCAGCCATTGGATTGAAATTTTAATTTTGAAAGCTGTAATTTTAATAAGTTTTTAAGAATATGCTGTAAAAATGCAGATATGAAATGAATAAATCAATCGCTTAAAGTACAGATTAAACGATAGTTGCATACATTTTTCAAAAGGTAGAATATCTTTAAAACTAGATAATGGTGTCTTATGTAAAATAAAAATTTATATTTGCAATTCTATACGTATAAATCTCGAGTCGTAAATTTTCAACAAAATCCAAAGAATTTGTATTGTATATCCAAGTATTTTAAATTAATTGTTTCCACTTTAGTATCGTTGCTCAATTTTTCCATGAAAAAAAAGAAAAAAAAAAGCCAAGAGTTTTGTAACGATCATTAATCTGTTTAAAATATATTCAATTAACATTAATTACGATACTCGAAACATAGAACGTTAAAATTTTAAAAACGAACAAACCGAAAGATACACTCATACAAATTCGGTATAAAACTTTGCATAATTTACGTATCCCACAAACGCAAATGCTTGAATAAGAAACGTCGCTTAAAAAAACACGTATAATTTCAAATCCCTTAAAAAGCAATTACGGCCATTTAACGAACTCATTCGCACGAGGAATGAAGAACGCGACGGGATTACAATGCAGTGCGAAAAAAATACACATACACACACGCGCGCGCGTGCGCAATCGACACACACACATATACACACACGCACACACATACACACGCATACACACGTATACACACGCATACATATGACAAGTACGAGGACGACCGAGGCGCTCCGCTCCGGAATTCCGGCGCGCGTTGCGTCACTTTTATTCCATAATCGCTCGTTGATCGAATCAAACCGACTGTCGACTGCGTGTACTGTCTCAACCACCGCGGCGTATAAACGAAGAAAGAAATGTTTCTTGTTTTTTTTTTTTTTTTTTTCTTTTTTATTTATTTGTTTTAATGAAATAAATACCTTAGAGCACGCCTGTGAGAATATTCGAGGACACGTTTATGATTCTTTTCGCGATTGTGAAATTATCCAGGCGTGAGTTGCCTCACATCTTGTACTTTTTGGGGAACGGTAAAACCTTGAATTGGTAAAGTGGATAAATGTAGGTGAAGAAACGAAATATATAATTTTTTTTTTTTTTTCATTTCTTTCGTTTTATCGATGCTGCGTTTTTTGTAACGCTCGGCTTATATATTGTGAAAAAAAAAACAGTTTAATTTTTATGCTAACATCTAGTAATACCAATGGTAATATATAAAGTAGAAATAATTTCAAATATTTTTACGAAGAGAATAATAACTTATCGATTAAGATATCGATGCAATTCAACATTCTATTTAGTTAGCTGCAAATACATTTATTATGCGAAAAATTTCATAACGAATGTGTAATGATTAAAAAAAAAAAAAACTGTTTCAAACCGGTCTTGCAAATTTTTCTCTATTCGTGTATAACTTTAGTGCCGCCCGCCATTCATAATATATAAACGTTTTTATTTAAAAAAAAAAAGCCTTATTCGAAATTAGCATATAAATAAAAACTCAAGCATATGTCGTATGCCACGAAAGCCGCGTTCACTTTCTCTCGTAAAGTGTTTACCTTCGTTAGACTTATAATCCTATGGTTCTCTCTATACGCGTCTTTCTTTTTTTAATTATTTGAAAACAATGGCCTCGCATTTAATTAAAACGAGAGGATGAATCGTATACGGTTGTAAACTATTGCGGAGGTCACCTTTACAGCGGTATCTAAAAAGGAAACAAAAAACGGATTTTTATAATCCATTAAAAATAAAATAGAAGAATAAATATGCGCTGTTTAAAATTCAACAAAAAAACAATTTATACGTTTTTTTTTTAATATGATCGGTGAAAATTAGATATTCGTGATGAGTTCAAAATGTGACAAATGTTAATGAAACAAAATTATTTTTGTTGCATTTACCTTGTAAGCAAATTAAATCTTATAAAACAGCGTTTATCGTTTCAAGTTGGTATAACCTTTTTTCTAAATTCGTTTTGAAATTAAACCAGCCATAGTTCATCATCGATCACGCGGACGCTACTTCACAGTTTACACGTTCGGCAGATTAACAAACTTCCCTCACCATCCAGCGGACCCTTTCCGAAAAACGATAAGCAAAAGAATCGGCGAAGTTGAGAGAAAGAGGAGGGAGAGAGAGAGAGAGAGAGAGAGAGAAAGGGAGGGAGTCTCTGGAATGCGAGACATTTTTCTAAACGTTGCAAATGGCGAGCAGATGTCGGACGGAATTGGCGACGACGTCGCGTCTTGGCGTCGTTTCCACTTTGCCCTCTTCTTCTTCTCTCTCCGCCTCTTTTGACCTTTTCTCTCTTTTTCTCTTTTTCTCTGTCTCTCTCTCTCTCTCTCCCTCTCTCTCACGCAGGCGCGTTCCTTACTACGCTACGTTTCTCTTTCTCCCCTTGCTCGTTGTTACTTTTTTACGCTTCTCGTCAAATTTGTTTCGTTTCAACCTTTTTGATTTTTGTTTCTGTGCGACTACGTTTCTTTTTTTTTTTATTTTTTTTTTTTTTATCTCTAATATTAAATTATTTAAGTATGTGCTATGACATTTAAAACAACTTGTTTTTCGTAAATATTCTTAAATGGAAGATAAATAAAAGAGAAATAAAAGAGAAGAAAAATAAAAATAAAAGAGATTAAATTTCTCAGCAGCACACATAAAATTAATCGCGCATCTGTACGAAATTAAGTCCGATTATACCGCCACTAAAATATAACTTTCGAGAAAAACATTCGATCATCGTAAAAAAATTGAAGCCATAAAAACGACACGTGCTATGTTAAAAAGAAACCAAACTCATGTGTTTCTACTTTCCGATCTCCCAAAAAATACGCGCTCGAAATCCAAACAGCCGTAACAAAAGAAAAAAAAAACATTCTCCTTAAGCCAGTATGCTTACAGAGTCACACGTCGAAGGAAGAGGAAAGAAAAAAAAAGATCGGCAAACGCATCTTAATGGGATCGAAAAAGCCCATAGCCCGTCCCACAACTGTCCGGTTGCGTGGAATGCACCGAAAGCTCGTAAAAATCTATTTTAAGCGAGCGCGTTGGCTTTCGCTTCGACGGTTTATTTCGTCTTACTTCGCGTTGAAGCGAAGCGAAGCTGCTCCGGGACTCTTTTTGATTTCCAAGTAAATTTTATGGCCTCCTAATCTCTTGCGTTAATACTTTGTAGTATTGTTTGACTCGATTCGCACGCGAAATCCAAGGAAATCGAGGAAATGTTGATGAACATTTAAAAAGCCGTCCTCGAATGTTTGGATTGGATTGGGGATCGTTTGTGTGATTGAAAAAGAGAAAGAAAGAGAGACTGTAAAAGAATACGTTGGAATCTTTATAGTAAAATAAACAAGCGGTTTTTGGAATTATGGTTTTTCTTTATAGGTTTGATAATTTATTTTAAATAAAACAATAAGTTTTTTTCACAACGATGCATCGTCATATTTTGAATAAAATCTGGATAATTATGTCCATCAAGTTAGCCCCGCCATTTTGTCTTTTTAAACAAAAAAAGTTGTGCTGAATTGTGCTCAACTTGCGCTATAGTGTGCCGTAAATGCAAAAAATTAATTTAAAAAATTTCGATTTTTATAGCCAAAATTAGATTTTCGAAAATAGTTAGCCCCGCCATTTTGTTTTTTTCTTTAAAAAAAAGTTGTGCTGCATTGTTCTCAACTTGTGCCATAGTGTGCCGTAAAAATAAATTATTCATTTTTATTTAAGGAAAAAAAATCATGGTTTTCGAAAAAAAGTTAGTCCTACCATTTTTTTTTTTTTTTTTTTTTTTTTTTTTTTAAAGTTGTGCTCAACTTGTGCCATAATGTGCCGTTAATAAAAATTATTAATTTTCATTTTTATAATTTTTATGATCGGAGTTAACTTTTCTTTCGAAAACGACGATTTTTTGCCTTTAAAAATGATAATTAATAAATTCTTTTTACGGCACATTATAGCACAAGTTGAGCACAATACAGCACAACTCTTTTATTTCGTGAAAAACAAAATGGCGGGGCTAACTATTTTCGAAAATCTAATTTTGGCTATGAAAATCGAAATTTTTGCAATTCATTTTTTTTTATTTACGGCACACTATAGCATAAGTTGAGCACAATTCAGCACAACTTTTTTTGTTTAAAAAGACAAAATGGCGGGGCTAAATTGATGTACATGGATAATTTATCAGTCGGATCAAAATAAGTATATCGAACGCTTCAAAGTGGTATTCGTTTCTGCATCCCAAGTAACAGAATTCACATCGCAAGCTAAAAGAAAAAGAAGAAAAAATAAAAGTAGGAAACATTGGACATCGCTGTTAAGAAAAAATCAGAAGTTACATGTGCTTTTTACCACTGAAGTAGTTTTTTTCAAAAGCTACAAGTATAACGGAAACTGTAAGAGAAGCGAGTACACGAAGCGCAACGGCGACATGGTGTGTCGGAGAAAGAGAGAGAGAGAGAGAGAGCGGTTGCTGTCGCGGTGCAGGCACGTGGAATGCGACTTTCACCCTCCTTACGCTCGAGCCGGTAACCTTCCAGGAGGTCTCTCGTTGCGCGCTAAAAAGGGAGAGAGTCGCCGCGAAAGCCAGATACTGCACGCTCGCCTACTCCTCCTTCGTCTCTTGCATTCTTGCAGATGTACGTTTACGATCGAGCCACGCTCGATTCTTCTTCCCGAGGTGTGACCCGAAAAATTTACGCTTTAAGAGATGTTGCGTATGTATATGTGTATACGCTTGTATGTGTCTTTTTAATTTTTATCGACTATATCAATGAAGGGGATCGAGAAAGTTTGATTAATAATTTTGTGCCGATTGTTTTGTTTCTCGTGAGAGTGGAATTTTAATCGTCTTGCGAGGAAAGTTTCAAATTTTTGATACGTTCTACAGTTAAAGTAAGCTGTACACGAACGTTGGCTTACAACATACAAAAAGATATATATATTTTTATTTTATTTTAAATAATCAGAATTCACACGCATTTATTATTACCCATATTAACTTGTCATCGTTAATCTTATCAATCATAAACCGCAATGTTCGCAATCAATTAAACCTGAGCTAACAATTTTTCATGACATTCTATTTGGTTTTCACAAAAAAAAAAAAAAAAAAAAAAATTAAATAAGAAAAAAATAAATAAATCCAACGTTTCTCTCTCGGTAAGATTCCATTGTTCTCGCGCAAACAGACACTCACACAAGGGCTTGTGCGCGCGAAAATAATAACAGCAGAAGAAAAAGAAGAACGTGGAGAGGTGCGGCGTGTCGAGTCGGTCGACGTACTGTATATAGTCGAAGAACGAAGCATGGCCGAAAGTGCCGCTACATTAACACTTCTTGCGAACTCGCGCGCGCGAGGAAGAAGAATAATTTTCGTATATGTATATGTATTTGTTCGTATATGTATATTATATATATGTATATTCACGTTCGCGCTATCCTCCCAGCCCTGGATGTATAATAAGCTCCTACTCTCTCTCTCTCTCTCTCTCTCTCTCTCTCTCTCTTTCTCTCTAACGTCATTCGGTTCGTACGTTGGTTCGCGCGAAAGAACATAAAGCGAGCGAATGCGCGCTACTTTTTGCCGTTTTTGTCCCTCTCGCTCTTTCTCTTCCTTGTCATTCCCCTCAATTACCTTCAATTTGTCCCGTAAGTGGAGTGTTGTTTTGACTTTTTAATGAAGAAAAGAGAAGATAAAAGCTTTCTCTCTATATCTCTCTTTCTTTCGCTCTATTATACATCCACAATATTCTTTTTCTCTTTTTTACTCTCTTTCTCTCTTTGCTCTCTTTTATCTCCAAAGAAAGAGAAAGAGAGAGAGAGAGAGAGAGAGAGAGAGAAAGAGCAAGTTTCTTTCCGTGGGCCGATTAGTGCGCGCATTCCTCGATGATTGTTTGTAATTGGCAGGCTCTCGCTGATATCTTTCTATGTGCGCTTACATTCACATACACGCATACGCGTATATATATATATATAAGCATTCGCGTCAGGCTTGCTTTCTCGAGAGGTTAACTTTTCGGGACGCTGGACCGAGGATGCAAAGAGAGAGAAAGAGAGAGAGAAAGAGAGAGAGAGAGAGAGAGAGAGAGAGAACAACTTCGATCGAGCCGCGCGCTCGCTCGAAAAACGTATACGTGCGTGTACACAGGCGCACGCGCGCATTATGCAAGTAAAGTTGCTCGCGCGTGCGCCACTTACCAAGAATTCGCGCGCGCGCGAGCCTCATACGGGTAATTAAAATTTTTTTCGCAATTTTCGGTACGCGCTTATAGAAGTAACGGATAAGCGTGAATATTTCCTTCTTTTTTCTTTTTTTTTTTTTTTTTTTTTTTTTTTGTTTCTTTCTTTACGCGCGTTGTTTGAGGTTTGATGCTCACAATGGATGCGTTGCGCAAGCGAGTGTTCGCGCGCGCACGCGAAAATTAAGATCGAAGATTAAGATTGAAGTGAAGACATCAAAAGTTGAAAGATCCTAAATTAATATCGTTTAGTTATGATTTATTGTCGTTGAATTCACGAAAAGACTTACTTTCGCGTGTTTAATTTTGCAAACATTTCATTTAGCAACTTAGTCTAACGAAATTTTTTAAAAACTGTTTTTATTTAAAATTTATATTTATTTTTAGTTATTTAACTTGTTGTTTTATAGCATAACCTAATATTTTATTAGTTTATAACTTATTGTTTTATAGCATAACCTAATATTCAGATACGGATTTAAATATAATTTTTACGTTTTTAGCAGCTTTATTCAAATGTGAAAAATTATTTCGTTGTACTCTAACGTTGCAAACTTTAGGCCCATCTTCTTCTGTAATTATTTTTTCTTTTGGAAATAGGACTCACGCGATGATTGAAAAGATTCGTATAAAAATCGCATTAAATTTAAATAAAACAATCGTTGTATTTTTCATGGTAAATATTTAAACAACGTGTATTAAATTTTCAAAAGTTTTGTACAATAACTATTGGAATTTTTCTTTAAAAAAAAAAAAAATGAACTATCCAATCATAAAATTTAACCAAAAACTTATTTTTCAAAAACTACATTCTTTTGTAAAAGATAATGAAAAATGATAAAAAAGCAAGAAACCACAATTTTTTTTAAGTGGCATCTTCGAAACTACTACTGTGGTTACAAAAGTTAATGTCAAAAAATAAGAAAAACCAAAATCGCAGCACAACAACCACGGTTAAATTTATATCGGATTGCACGCATGTGCGTAAAGAGAAAAATAAAAGCAAAACGAGCGAGAGAAGTGATTGACTTGAAAAGAAAGAAATAAGAGATTGAGCGAAAATACGCATTATGCAAGTAACTTCATGCGCCACTTACATTTTGGAATGAGAACACTTAGCATGCGAGGCTGTGTGTATGTGTGTATGTGTGTGTCTAGACTAGTTTAAATGGCGATTAAAGTTTAAATTGTGGAAAAATATTATTTTTCTGTGTCAAACTTCACAGTTCGCGTTATTGCTTAAGCAGTCGTTAAGTATTTTTCCTTTTTTTTTTTTTTTTATATAGAAACTTCGCATAAACTTTGGCACGCGAAAGATTATTTTTATTGGCCGTGAATAATTAAATTTATTCACGAATGCCTTACATTGTAAAAGAATAAAATAACGTTATTACCGTTTGACGAGCGCTTTTAAAAACTCTCAGCTTTACGAATATCAAATTGTTTATCGATCTCAATATTTGTTCCATTAAATTTAATACTTAAATTTTATTGTTTATTCGAACATTTTACTTTTACGACGTCGAGGTAAAGGTTGTAAAAATTTGGTTTCAAGTGGTAAAGCGTTCTGGCAAATGTCATCAACTCGATTCCCAACGCTCGCTACCTACGCCATACGAAAATTACATACATTTTCGCGAAACAACTTCTTCATCTCGTACTTCTTCCAATTACCCAGTCGTCGTCGATTATCCTTCTTCCAAAAAAAAAAAAAAGAAACGAATATAAATCAGCGAACCCCAAAAAAAAGTATAACAACCTCGACTTGAAAAACTACCAGCTCAACTTCGCAAAATAAAAGATTCACGAGCGAAGTTTACCTCGTATATATGTATATAAACTGCGTACAAAATGCAGAATGAAGCATGCTGATTTCAAGCAGCAAGAGAAATAAAAGAAGGAATGGATGATTTCCACAGGACCGGCCGGGTAATTTAAAAGCAATTTGGCACGAGGTCGCTGCGCCCCGAAAGAATGCAATGACTCGTGCGTATATATGTATGTGCGCATGCACACGCGAGCAAGACTTACATACGAGAGAGAGAGAGAGAGAGAGAGAGAGAGAGAGAGAGAGAAGAGAAGAAAAAAAAAAAAGGGACAACGAAGACGACGACGACGACGACGACGACGACGACGACGATGGACGAGTGTCCCTATCTTCTCCTCCTTCTCTCTCGAACGGTAGCCTTTTGCCACTCGGCTTACGCTCATTACGGCCGGACACGAAAATTGCAAGATTAGCTCGTCGGCGTTTTCAATTCACGGCTCCTCGCCGCGCGTTTGTGTATATATTCGTCTTCTCTGAGTGCGTGCGCCTGTGTGTATAGTATTTGTAAAACATTGTACACCGCGGCGAAAGAAACGGGGATTGCGATTGGTAAATATGTGTGTCGAAAAATTTTTTTATTGTTTTTTATTTCATTTTTTTTGACTGTGTTTGAAATTTTTTTTATATTAAGGATGGAATATTTTACATAACGATGATATTGATCACTTGCTATATATTAATCTTAAAAAAAATTGATTAATTTTATAACGGAATAGAAAACAATTTTTATTTAAAATCAGTCAAATATACTCGTATTTGAAAAAGCTTTCAGTGGTTTAAGTAAACTAATAAACAACGCATCAGAGCAGTCGTTTAAACTGTCGGAAATAATTAAATTTAATGAATATAATAAACATCGGCACATTTAACAAGTACGATTTCAGCTAATAAACAATATTTTAATTTTAATTTAAAATTGACAACAGATACAACAACGAGAGATCAAACGAAAAATTTACATCGCGTTTCAATACTCGTCGAGCAAACAAGAGATTTTTAGAAGCATTGGAGTTATAAAAGGAATGAACAATCCCGTAGCGAGTATCCAATCCGCCGCGTGAGAGTTCGCGAAATAATTATCCGTTACATAGGTTCTGGCAGCCGTCCAAAAACTCAACATTTCCGCGGAAAATCTTCCTCGAACGTGAAAGCGGCGTCGAGGATCGACGTTGAATTCCTCGTGCAACGTTAGCATCGAGATCGTCGATAGATAAACAGATCGAGCATACTGTTATCGAAATGCATAAGCTTGCACGGCCGGGCGAAACCGACGAGGCGGACGAGACGGAGAACGCGCGGAGGTTAATGCAATTACAATGGCCGGCTATAAATATTCATCGACGCGAGAGCTTATAAGAACGAGAGAGAGAGAGAGAGAGACGTAGAGAGCTTCGACGTTTATGTACGCCGTTGTTCCAGTTTCGCGTCTGTGGATATACGAGTATGTGTGTGGAAGTATACGCGTCGTACGTACGTCGACTTCAGTTAGATTCTGTTGTCGTCGCGCGCGACGCTTCTGTTAGATTACGTTCGAGTCTGCATCGAGTGACAAGATTGTGGATGTGGCCAATGTAAATATTTATATATATATATATATATAACTTCCGTTGATCGATGGAGCGCAAGAGATAAATAAATGTATTCGTCGCTCACATAATAAACAAAAGAGTTACAAAAAAAAATTCTAAATTTGATTTAAGAACGTCTGTTATTTACGATAGTATATAAATAATATTGTTTTTTATATATTTATATAATCATTAAAAAATCATCCACTTCTTCAAACAATCCACTCGAAGGTGTTTGCGTACATCATTACTTTTTAGCGATCGCATACAAAAAAAAAAAAAAAAAAGAAAAAAATATATAATCGATTTCGATCCGGTATCAATAACCTCTCTAAAATCATCGTTGAGAGGACAATGAATTTACAAGAGCGATAGAGCGGAGAGGAGAATAAAGTGAGAGAGAGGGGGGAAGGGGATAGAGAGACCCCCATAAATTTCTCTTTCGTGTGTCTTCGACCCAATCGAACTGACAGATTCTTCCCTCGCAACAAATTGCTCTTGACAACATGGGAATAAAAAGAGAGCGAAACAGATAGATAGAGAGAGACAGAGAGTCGCAAAACACGCAAGGTGAACGAAACCCCGGTACCGAGAAATCGCCGACCGTTTCCGCGAATGCAAATGCGCTCTCTGTCCTACCCACACACGCACACGCATATGTACATAAGAAGCGCGAAGATCGTATACCTGGTCATAAGAGTCTATGACGCAGCAGTCGAAAGAATACGAGGACCTCTTGCGTGCCGCGTGAGAAAGAGAAAGACAGCTCAACGAATATGCTAAATTTTTGACTCGCAAGGAAAGGTTGCAACGATCCTCGAGAATTTTTTCTACCTGCCGCGCGTTTATATGTTTTCTTTTTGCGCGATACCGTTGGTTTATCTTATTTTCTTTCACGCGTGTCAAGATTTTGTTGGGCATATGTGTGTATAATTGTTTCGATTTTGTCCCTGAATTTTGAAGAGTTCGAATGATAGGCTTTCGAAGAAACGTTTATTCATTCGAACCTTATCTTTGTAATGTTTTTAACATCTTACATATACATCTTTTCTTAATATTAATTTTTAAAATTGACTTCGTTTCGGTTAATATTGATGAGCTAATTATTAGAAAAATGTTCCTTATATAAATTGGTTATAAAATATAACTTTCCTTTAATTGATTTAATAACCGTTTCACGATGTATAACCGCAAATAAAGTCGGATAATTATGCATCGTTTGCTCAACCAATACAACCGCATGCAACGATCTAATAAGTCACGTTTAAAATAATAAAAACGACAGTTCCTTCCTTAAACTAAAAATCTCATAACTCAATAAAATTATTCTCCTCCTATGCGTCAATCCATAATTATCATTACACGAGCATTTAATATACGAGAAGAATCGCACCAACGTTAATCATAAATGCGAATCACAAGAATGGAATTTCCGCGAATGCCGCGACTCTTACCGAACACACACAAACTCATACATGTATATAAAAATTTTTTTTCCTCGCTCAGATTTCTCTCTGGGATTAAACGGGCTGTTTAGGTGCCGGCTGCGGCTCCTTTCACCAACTTTAGCGCGGAAGCTAAGCGCGGAAAACGGCTACCGTTTATTCCGAAAGCGTAAATCGGCAGCCTCTACATCTCGCTGTGCCGTAATATCTCACTCTTTGCTCCGCTCTCTCTCTCTATCTCTCTCAAAAATATCACCTTACGGTTTATATCTATATGTAGATAGAGAGAGAGAGAGAGAGCGACAGACAGAGAGGAAATTCGCGAGTTGAAATCCATCACAGAAGCTTATCGTACGCTGGATCTATTTCGCGAGTGTGTTTTAAGAAAACTAATCAAACATCCGCACAGATATATAGATACGCTTGTTTTTATCAGATACGTATAGATGTACGTATAACACCAATCTGAATTATTCGGTCGCGTTCGACTTTTGATTTAATCGATCGCTCTATAGTAAAGTGAAAAACGAAGGAATCGTTTTTTGTTTTTATTTTTCTTTTATTCCACATTTAAAGGCGCAGGTTGTCTATTAATTGGCAAAAATTGCCATAATTTATACCAATTTTAAGGTTATAAATCGGTATTTTATGTGTTTTTTTTTTTTTTTTTTTTTTTTTTTTTATATATCTTTTTGTTTTCCTTCGACGTTGATTTGCGCTTGAGTTATTTTAGCGGTTTCTCATACTCTCGCGGTATGTCTTGTTAAAGGTTTGCCGGGAATTAATTCTAACCGAATTCCTATTGATTAATGAGATAAAAAAAAAGAATAGTCGGAACGTTTTATTTCTGTACAAACGCTTTCGTGATATCGAAATAATGCGAGCGAATAATATTTCTAGATCGGACTTGATACAAAAATATTTATTTTTTTCTCGCAACTTCTTACGCTACAAGTTTTACTTTTCAATATTTTGCGTCAAAGTAATTTATCGATTATTTTTTAAAATAATATAATTTTTATCAAAAATAAAACTTGTTTAGAATGTATAAACTAAATTAAAATAAGTTAAATTTTCCGTTAAAACTTCGTTATCGAAAGGCAAGAGATATTTCATTAAAGGTCAATGTCCCATGCTAGAATCGCACACTTTATATTTCTTAGTAAAATTAAAAAAAAGTGCACAAATATTAGTTAAAGTAAACTTTCTAACAAACAAAAATAGATTATTCTTTTTATAAAAATTTCAAAGCTATTGTTAATAAATTAATTATCTTACCTCGAGTGTCATATACACACGTACACATACATGTATATATATTACATATATCTGCATAATAATTGATAAACTCGTTTATTACAGATAGTATTCAGAATAAAGAGAGCGTTCAATGTTCGCAAACACAATCATCGTCGTTGAATCTGTATTATTCACGCACGCGCACACGCACACACACACACATATATAAATCGGCGATAAGCCGTTGCGTTTACACTACGTCAACGAGTCGTACGAGTATTAGGCAACCGCGTAGTTAAATTTTTTCTTAATGATGTCAACCACATAAAATTGGCGAAACTATATATATATATATACATAGATACATGTGTGTGTGTGTACGTAAATATTTCAGCACTAAAAGGCGACGAGATAAGACATTTTTCTAACACACATGTTTGCTTTCTCTCATCCGCGATGAATCCAGGCACGATTTATTTTATCGTTTTCCATCTTTTTACCCTCTTCTCTTTTTCGCGTCTATTTTTCGAGGTAAGAACGAAAGGATAAAGGTATATACGCACGTGTGCGTGTAACGTTGACGAGCTTGATAAATCTATCGCATTTTTGCAGCGTGATTTGTCGAGAAGTGGGGAAAGCTGCACGATAATTGTCGTATCGCGATAACGATTTGTTATTATCATCATCATTTCTCTTATTTTTCCGCGCGCTATTTGCTTCCATCAATGGACAATTTTTATATTGTAATAATTCATTGTAATAAATGATTAACGATTTATTAAAACAATTTTCACCTCGGGAGGAAAATATATCTTTATATCAATTATAAAAATTCTTAAAGTTACGCTCGTTCAGTTTATGTGAGAAAATATTATTACAATGCCAATGATTTAATTGAATTCCATCAACAAATCATTTGTTATAATACCTACTATCCGCTATTGTAAATAATGGAAATAACGGTTATAGAGTAATGAGACTAAAATTCACGCATACCAATGGGGAGTATCATACATGTGCATAATAATTAATTACATTTTATCGCGATTTTATTCAATGCCGACACTGTTTGAATAAAATAAATTTTTATACTGAAATGTATGCAAAAATTATTACGTAAATTTGCGTGATGAAAATTTTTAAAGCACGGAAATATACATAATTTTCGTTTACGGATACTTTTTGATAACTGATGCGCTCTAAACATTTTAACACTATATACGAATAATTTACTCGTTACGTTTCAATTAACAATTCAAATTACGATTAACGACTTGCAAAAAAAAGTATCACGATGTAAAAATCATGAAAAATTTATATACTTTTTGAAATAAAATCTTGTTTTCCTATCCACACGAATAAATACACCATTAAAAGCTTTATATTTTCTTCTCATCGATCGTCTATCGCATCCAATCAACGCACACGAATATTTCAAAGATTTCACCAATCGATTCTCTTATTCTTTGCTGCTCCGTTACTTAAGATTCTAACTATATCCGGCGGAAGGGTGAAGCTACGCATTCATGTAAACGATATAACGAACTATTCTCTAAATAAAAAAAGAGAAAAGAAAATCGCAATGTTTTTTTTTCGATTTACAGACTCATACTGCTGTTACTTGGCTGCATCTTGCAACTCGCGCGTCTTATAATCGCGCTGTCTCTCGCTACCGGGAATCGGATCCTCTTATTATATATATATACATACATATACATATACACGTATATGTAAGCAACGCACGCGGAATCCACCGTTCGTATGTATATACAGATGGAGGCACGCGTACGGGAAAACTAGCTTACGAGCTATATAACTCCCGTTAAGCCGGATCGCGTGCATATACGTTCATGTGAGAATGTACAGAGAAAGAAAGAGAGAGAGAGAGAGAGAGAGAGAGAGAGAGAGAGAAAGAGAGAGAGATATTCGAGTGCACGTACAGGAGTGTGCGAGATATGAAAGTCGGACTCTCTTTCGAATTCTCGGGTGTAAACTTTTAAGTCTGTATCGATGTACTATTTTGCAAAACCTTTTTCTATCACTTTTTTTTTTTAGCCGAAAGTTTCTGACGAAACGTTATTGTAATAATCGCTGAATGTTTTTTTTTTTTTTTTTTTTTTTTTTTCATGGGATGTTAAAAATTTTTTAAAAGTGTTGAAAAATATAAAGGAGTATGAAAATTTAACACTTTTTGGGTATGTAATTTAAGAATAAAATCGTTCCTTTGTATTTTAAATTGTTTAAAATTGAATCAAATTATTTCACTAAATTTGAATTTCCTTAAATAAGTATTTCTTTGCGTATACAAAATGTGCATTAGTCACGCAAAAAAAAAAAAAAGAAAAATCTCTCCGTTAAACGTTCAACTATTATTTTTTGCATCTCAAAATTAATCCAAAAGAACAAAAGGTTAAAAAAAAGGTACAAAATAAACAAATATTAAAAAAAAAACCAAAAGACAGACGTCGCGCGCAGTCCATACACGATAAGAGCTACAAGTATCGTTCGCTCGCCACACTATGCACAAACGCACACCGATATACATGTGCACGAGTGTATAAGAAGTACGCGAACGATGCAGACATTCCAAGCCCCCGTTATAACATCGGTCGCGAGAACGTTGCGAAAGCCGTCGCGTTCTCCTCCTCCTCCTTCTCGTTATCGTTTCTGCTCGCTCCGTTGAAATATATATATGTGTCTGTGTGTGCGTGCGTGTATGTATACGTACAGGCGTTTGAGAGAACTCGCCTGATTTAGAGGAGAGGATGCAAATTAGATAACGCGAGATCGTATATGTATAGGTAACGATGAGTAGGTGGGACCTTGAATTAATAAAGCCTAATTAAATCTGGTACAAATATTTTTTTTTTTTCTTCTTAACCTGATTGTACTCGGTGTTTTTACAAGAAATAAGTTTCTTCTTTTTTTTTTTCTTTTTACTCCACTTTTAATTGTGTCACGCGTACAAAAAATTTACAGAGATTGTATGTGTGTGTGTGTGTGTTTATGTTTTTTTATACCAAGGATGGAATAATAAAATTGATTTTTAACGCAGTTTCGAAACGAATTTCGAATCACGAATGTACAGTCTTTTTTTACCGTACCTTGAATTAACGTTAATAACTTCAAATTAAAAACCGATCGGTCAAATTTGACCGACTGTGCGTATCTTACAAGTGTACGATTAATTTTTATATCATAAATACCGGCGTATTGTATTTTGTTGTAACGCCTTATCGTCGTTATTTTATAAATTAGATTTAATTGCAAACGTATATAGATATGATAAATGAATTTTTGTTGATTTTTAGAATGATTATAATTAAATCGTCGATGTTGAGGATAATTTATTTTTGCACGATTTAAAAAGATATAACGTTTTATTATTTCTTTAATATATTTTTTAAATAATTTAATATTTACACGAAATCGAAAGATATTTATTTGCTAAAAAATAAAACGATAATATTCAACAAAAATTTCAATTAAAAACTATACAAAAAAACTCAAACTAAAGACTGCGGAAGTCAAAAAGCGATTAACGATGTCCCAAACCTTCGAAGTAAAGAAGAAAAAAAAAATAAATAAGGAAAAACAAGGTACAAGACAAAACAAAGAGGCGAAATAAAGTAAAGTATCCGAAGGAGATCGAGCTTCGTCGAGCTCGAACTCCTCTGGGGGCAAACTCGGTATTCGAAATACAACATACATACGCGCGCGCTCACACACATACACAATCCTTTGGAATCAATGTCCCCATAAAACACAGTCGTTTTTCATAGGTCGAAGCCCCAATTATCGCGCGTACGACGGCGGTGGTAGTATGCACGACCTTGGAGTCCAAAGAAGAAGAAGAAGAAGAAGGAGAAGGAGAAGGAGAAGGAGGAAGAGGAGGAAGCAAACACCACGACGACGACAACAACGACGACGACGACGACGACGAGGTGGAAGAGAAGGAAAGAGGAAAAAGACATCCGCGAAGAAGAGAGGCAAAGAAGAAAAAGAGAAGGACCGCTCTCGCGCAAGGCTGCGGCTCCTAACGGACAACGATGGAAGGAAGAATTAAGAGAGAAGTGCCAAAACTCCCGTGTGTGTATATATATATATATATATCTGTATACACACACAATAAATGCAAAGAGGAAGTTGAGAGAAATGGCAACGCGTGGAGAACGTGTTAAAACTTATGCGGCATCTCTTAAATAAAGAAGGAGGAGAAGACGATTGGGAAAACTTTTAACGGCTATGAAAAAATTCGAATATGTTTGGGAATTATTAAACAACGATTTGAATTGTTTAATGAATTATAAATTATTATAAGTTGTTGAATTTAAATATAGTTTTCGATGCATAAACAATCGCAATAAATTTTGAAACATCCATACAATTTAAATTTGAAATAAACATCATTATAAATGTATTTAAGTTGATGTGAAAAGATAACAGTGATTATATACTTGTACGTAATAACGACGTTAATTTATGTAAATATAAATATCTGAATGAAGGATAATTTTTTAATAAAGTATCGCACAGACCGTAACACAGACATTTTAATCAAGAAAAATCGTTGTTTTTAAAAAAAAATTACATCGTGCAACGATTACGTGCGATGCATCGTTTGAAAATACGAAGCAATTTTAAAGAAAATAAAAAAAAACAAAATTTCCTCTTATAATCTATGTAAAAATCTTTCTTTACTTATTTTTAATAAAATACAAATCTTGAATCGTCGTTAGATTCCTCAATCATTTCCCCGGATAATTTTCTTCTCCCCGAGATATAAACATCGTAAAGATACACTTCAACGTCCGTACAAAATTCATCGTTCCAAATGAAAAATCCATACGTTTCATCGATCGATTTAAACGAGCTAGCCAACGATAATTGCACGCTTGTATTATACGTCGATCTCGAGGATTTCTCGATGATATTTCGCAGGGGCGCAGTCCTCGACGCGGCCCTGGTTTGTGGAATGCGGGCGCGGCAAGTATATCGCGCGCGTACGAGCATAAACGTCGAGCATAAAACTCTTTCTGTGTGTGTGTGTGTGTGTATGCGCACTTCGGAAGAGCTTTGCTCTTTGCTCGATTCTTTTATCTTTATATTTTTCTCTCTTTCCCATCTTTTTTTTTTTTTTTTTTTTTTTTTTTTAACCGATTAAATAAATAAATTGAAGGGAATTGAATAATAAGATAATTTGTAGTTAATCGTTTTCAGTTACGTTTAATGCCGATCGTCGACGAGGATTGGATTTGTGCGTTTCTTTCACATAATTTATTGTTTAGTAAAATATAGGAAACGAATGGAGGACGAAATTTTTAACTATTCTATTAAAGTATCATGCATCGCTTAAATTTTCATTTCACGCAAGCCAAAGCATCGCAAAGCAACTCATTAAATCTTAACGCCGAGAAACAAAGATCATCGCTCGCGCCGATAATTAAATATAATAAATACAAGAAAATTTCGCATAAAGAAAAAAGCAAATAAAAACAAAACCCAAAAGAGGGCCTCGAATTCTAAAGATCCGTCACTGCGTGGCGCACACGCGCCGGAAAAAGTATGCGGACGAGACGCAGCGCTCACATGCGAAGAGTACACACGTACATTCGCGCGCACGCGAAGCGCGTACATACACACTTATATGTTTGAGGCATACACATACACACACACACACACACACACACACATTCGTGCAAGCGTCGACGCGACCAGCGTCCGTTGTCCCGTGTGTCTTTCACTCGTGCATACATATATGTGTAATATATTGGCGTCGCGCTTCGACTGATCTGCAGAAACGAGAGAAAGAGACAATTTTTTACGAATCAAATTGTGCGCGTTAAAAATATTTCGACGGATGTATATATATTGACTCGAGTGCACGGTTATGGTTCCATAATTCGGAGTACATTTTGGTGAACGAGTTTGGTAATTTTTTTTTTTATGAAATTAATCGTATATACGATTAAATATCCAGACAAATAATTGAAAAATTTTAATTTTTTATCATCGTTTAAAATAGAGCGTGAGAAAGAGTAATTTGAAGTTAAAAATTTTCTGAAAACGTACAATTTGCACAAATTTTCTCGGCAGTGCATGAAAATTATTCGCTTATGACCTCAATGTAATAATATTCTTAAATAATTAACCTTAATAAACTTTAAAAGTATTATTTTAAAAAGATTAAAATACTATTATGTATTAGTTCGAAAAATGGGTATAGTCAATTACTACAAAATTTTTATATACATATACACACGTGTAGTTTAATAACATCATGTCGAATATACAGATAATTTTGCAATTTTAAAAGAAATTAATTTCTCAATTTTATAATGATCCCCGACTTCTTCGAGTAATTTTTTTATGTTTCATAACTTTATTTTCCAACTTTATTTATGAATGAAAAATTGAATTATCTAATTTCTTGTGTCTAATTACAAATATAAAAATGATGAAAGAAATTAATTACCTCTCTTTGTGTTATTTTTATAAAGAATATTATTTACACGTTTCTTTAGATTAACATAATTAAATATCGATCAATGTGAAGAAACTATTAATAAAAAATAAATATTTAGAATTTATGTTTATATTTTTGTATAAATATTAATTTTCTAATATTTAAAAAATAACTTGATAAAAGTTTTATACAATAAATTAAAGATATATTAAGCGAAAAATAAAAATAGAATTCAAATTTTGTATCGATAAAAATAAATTTTTTTACAATTAAATAAAAAAACATTTTTTTCTCGTATAAAAATATAATAAACAATTAATAAAATTTTTGTTCAAATGAACAATTTGTGAATGAATCGACGAAAATATTAAATCATATGGAATATACGTAGAACAAGAACAATATTATTTCTTCTTAATTAAAATATTGGAACACAAGAGAGCAACGCAATTATTCATGGCTAACATTCATATCTGTTTATACATGTTGAGATATATAAAGTAACCAAAACACAAAACAAGAATACTGTTTTATATTTACTCTCGCTAAATTTAGATACGAGATAAAAATACCATTGTTATGCATTTCGGAATGACACTCTCTGCATCTGTTTTTAAACGCGGATCGCAATACATCAGTGCGTACATAATTTCGTTAATGTATATAATAGCAAAAAAAAAAAAAAAAATAGAGGAGAGTTTATATATATATATATATATATATATCGTGTAAAGCTATTAATGAATTACATTGAAGAGCAAATAATCATCATAGATATATACTAGTAATTATTATAAGTACATTTAAAGTTTAAAAAAAAAAAAGATTTAACGTACCTGTCACGAGGATCGATCCATGTCGTTTTCCTCGTGTTGTGGTCAATGAAGTACACCTTTCCGTCGAAGTCCTGCGCGACGTCCCACCCTTCCGGAAGCGGTATCTCCCCATTCCGTCTCCTTGGCATATTTCACTGCGCTCTAAATCCATCGAAAGCAACAATCACTTGACCGGCATTTGCACATTCCCATGCCGCGCTATATATCTTTTCCCCTACAATATTCCATCTCTTTCTTTCTTTCTCTCTCTCTCTCTCTCTCTCTCTCTCTCTGCTCTCTCTGCTCTCTCTCTCTCTGCTCTCTCTGTATCTCTTACACAATCACTCGCGCCCATATGCTGGACGCTCATTCACAGATGTACGCGCACGAGTCCCAAAATGTTACAAGGATCGTGATTTTTTCTCGTTTTAGTTAATTATTTTTTTATTACACTTTTGAATTCGTGCGCGATTTTATAAGCAAATGCATGCTATGTTAAAAAGTGATGGATACATTTTTTTTTATTTTTCTCGACAATAATAAGTTGTTTACACTTCTTTCCGATTCGAAAATTAATTGTAAGCTTTAAAAAATAGTGTTCACATTTACAGCACGTTTATAGTCGAACGGGGGGGAAGCACGAGCATTATTATTATCATTATTATTTCATTTTTTTTTTCTCTTCACCGTTCATTATTTGTGAATAAGGCGCGCGCGCGCGCATTGCAAAATTTCACATTTAGCCAAGAGATTTTTTGAATTAGTTATTCTCGTTATCCGATTAAGATCTCTCGTATGCATAAATTATGCAAATAATTTGCTCGTTGATTTACTACTGATTGACATTAATTTTTTTTCCGACCATTTGCATACAATGCAATTTTGTAAACAACTTAATAATTGCGCAGAATGCAGAATAATTAAATGTACAATTATGTATAACGAATGTATCGAATTGAAGAAACAATTTTTTCTTTTTTTTTTTTTTTTTTTCATTAACGTTAAATAATGTAATAATTAATGAAATAAATATTTGTACGAATTAATCATTCTCTTATGCAGTGACAACTTGTTTTTCTTGCATTAAAATGTTAAAAATTTAGTTATAGGTATAAATATTTTTAAAAAATTATTATAAAATTTTATCTCAATTTGAAACAGATAAGAAACGTTTTTCTTTAAATTGGTTCGCGTTTAACGTAAACGTAAATAAATTTTTTTAATAATAAATTTATTTGAAATAATCACAATTGAAAACAATCAAACTAATAAAATGAAAATTTTTATCTCATTAATCGAGTTTGGAAAAATTTTTTAAGCCGAAAGAATTATTTTTATTTTAAAACGCAATAATTTACGACTAAGTACGATTGAAAAAACAGTTATTCATATTCCAAATATTTAATTAGTGTGAATCATTAACCTTTGAGTAAAAAAAAAATTGCGATTTCACGATATATTTAATAATTCAATTATATACTTTAAGGTACGTTTTGCCGCACATGTACCAAATCCGTTTACTTTTGTTACAAATTCTTGAACACACCTTTTTAATTACATTGCTTAAGCGATTAAAAAAAAAATAAAAACGAAAAACTGATTTATTTCTTTAGAAACTGTATTACGCGTAACATTTCGTCTTTAGATTAAGGTATTTTTAATTTCTTTTCACAGCATACATAGTGACATTAATAATGAATATAGAATTTTTTTTTTTTATTCGCTAATTTTAAAACGTATGAATTTATTTTAATTGAATTAAAAATAATTTTTTTTTTTTTTTTTAATAAATGCTCAATAACTCTGTATCATTGTGCGTTTAAATATTAATAAAATAAAATTTATTTATCTCGAAACTTTAACCAATCGTATTTGTTTTAAAATCATTAAAAATATTACAACCTACGTTACTTTTATAAATATCTTTTCAAAGTTAAAGCGAAACCTTCAAGTTTTGAGTTAAAATTCAAGCTCTCTCGGCATTCCATCGGAGAATTTTCAAAAAAATAAAAGAAAGAAGTGAAACGAAAAAGGAGTCACGCGAGTCTAACAAGACCAGATCTACACAACTTGCCTATCGTCGATGGGAAAGGAGGAAAGGAGAGACACGAGAAAAGGCGAGGATCGAGAAAAAGTAGACCTAGAAATAGACAGACGGAAAAGCATGAGGTTGTTGGCGCGAGCGCGCGTTTACAGAACTCATCCTTAAGCTTAGTTATATAGGGAGAGAGAGAGAGAGAGAGAGAGAGAGACCCATGCGAGTACATGCGTATATATGTACATACATACAAACACGCACACGAGAAGAAAGAGACAGCGAAGAGAGACGTATACACAAGCTCTCTCTCTCTCTCGTTCGATGTCTCCTGCTATATAGAAAGAGAGAGAGAGAGAGAGAGAGAGAAAAAAAGAGAGAGAGGAACAGCTTGGAGAGCGCATCCGCCATCATGAATACCTCATTATCATGAGCGGAGTGACGTCAGAGTCCCCGCCTTCAGATTCCTCTCGAGCGGAATTCCACCGTTAACATGATAGTGTGCAGTCGTCGTCGTCGTCGGTGCTGCTGTTGCTGTTGATGCTTCTGGCGGCTGGTCGTTCTCTCCCACCGCATGTACACGTCGTTGTTTTATGCCTTGCTCTCTCTCTCTCTCTCTCGTCTCCTCTGTGCAAATAACAGGGGGAATTATAAGGCTCCCCCTCGCTTCTTCTTTCTTTCTTTCTTTCTTTCTTTCTTTCTTTCTCTCTCTCTCTCCCTGGTTTTGCTCTATACGTTATTTCTCTGCAATCTTGAGAGAATTTTACTTCTTTTCCTTTTTATTTATATATTCTTTTTTTTTTTTTTTTTTTTTATCACAAAAAATTATACATATAAGGCACTACACTGAACAAACTTCTTTCTCAAATACTCTAGATTTTTAATTTTCCTTTAATTTAAAAAAATTATCAGAAAATCACTTCGCACTTCACCACTCATTTTATTATTATTTTTTTTTAAATCTTCGCGAAAATTTCTCGTCGAGATGACTTCGGTCCTTTTCTTCCTCTTTTAGCCAGCTTTAGTAAACGCGATCTCGGCGCAAATTCTCTTCTATCTCCCTCGCTCGCTGTACCGTTTTATATATCGTATCCTTCCTTACTTTAATTTTACTTTCTTTTCTTTCTTATTCGGCTCCTCCGGACATGCACTCAACACGCGATCCTCAAAAAGCCGTTTTATAGCTGCGCGCACTCGTGGCTCTAACTTTTTTTTTTCTTCTTCTCTCGTGAAAAACTCCCAAAGGTATTTATTCTCTCTTATTCGTTCTGTTTTTGTATTTTACACAGAAATATTTAAGAGCTCTCGAACGAGAGGCAGATACGAAAGAGCTACACGCTCAAAAAAAAAGAACAGGTTTTAACATTGCTCAACTCTCTTTGCTTCTCCTCCTCCTCCTCCTTTTTCTTCCCATCGACGACACTTTCGCGCGGAATTCCGTGTCTGCCTCTCTCTTCGCGCGCGCGCGCGAGAGAGAGAGAATGAAAAAAAAAAAGGCACGAAATATTTACGAAATCTTCGAAATTTCTTCGATTCCCAGCCGTTACCACTCAGCCCGCTGTGCTCCGTGTCTTGCTGCTACGCCGAGTTTCTATATTTAAACGCACTCGTTCGAACTTCTCTCCACTCGAGCAATTTCTTCTTTATCCTACACACGCGCACTAAAAGCCACTCTTTTGAGTGCACTCCTCCTCGAAAAAAAAACCTTCGAAAGGTATTTCACATGCTCCGAGTATTCTAAAAAATACCAAGGAAACCGTACCGATTTCTTCTTTCTTCAGAATTCACCACAATCGCCGTTGCTCCGGAACAACAACAAAACGATCATTGTCATCGCGATATAATTTGAAAAAATAAAAGAAAAAAAGACGATTAGATCATTGAAAAAAAAAAAAAAAAAAAAAAAACAAAAACAAAAACAAACAAACGGACACTGTTAATTCGTACTTCAGCAACGCCTAATGCCGATTATTGCCTATTTTTTACGAGGCGGTTACGGCGGTTCGGCATAAAAAGTAAGAAGGCTGCGGGTTAGAGCGCACAGTGGTAGCAGCAGCCAAGTTCAAAGCGGTGAGAGAGAGAGAGAGAGAGGAGCTCCGTCGCATTCCACGGGCGACGTAACCTCGAAATCATCGCGCGAGGCGACGATACTCCGGCGGCGCGATGCGATCCACTACGAAGAAGGCGATCGGCCTCCTCGCCGACATCACGATTTCCCAAGACCGAGACACTCTTACATTCAAAACACACGAAGGGAACTATCGAAATGTAACACACTCTCGCACAGAGAGACAGGCGCGCGAGCGCGCACACCACTTTCCCCTCGTCGTATACGTTCGTTCGTTTGCTTCGCGCTCTCCAACGAATGTATGTAATATTCTCTTCAGCTGAAGAAAATCCACACGCAATGCACGGACGGATACACACCACACGGTACACACGCACGTCGTTCTCCTCTATTCGTTATATGACTTTCCTCCCTTATTTTATTCTTTTTTCTCCTCTTATTTTCACCTCGTTCGCGCGACGGATGATAACGAGTAAATAAATAAACAGGAGCGTTCGAAAGAAAGCGGGGGAAAGAAAAAAGGGAGCAAGCGCGACTGACTTGGAGCTTACTGCTGCTGTTGCTGCTCGCGCGCCGGGTTTGCGTTCTGTGGCTGCTGCTGCTGCTAAGCCGTGCGCCGCTGCTGCTACGTTTTTCTCTCTCTCTCTCTCTTTCCTTCTCTCCGTCACTCGCTGGCTCTTTCTCGCGTGTACGCACACTAGCGCAATACTAGCAGCGGCACGCACTTTCCGCGCTCGCGGAGGGACACATTTCTCGCGTGTGTACACACACCAGCTCTCTCTAATCCGAGCGTCTCTTTCTAGCTGCCGTACTCTCCGCGCGCGCTATACGACAGCTCTCCTGTGTGTTTTCCTTTCTTCTTTTAGGTTAGGTGCTGAGAAGTTGAAGGAGGAGGAGTGAGTACGTGCTTCGTCTCCCCTTCCCCTTTTTATTCGAGTACACGTGTGCGCCTATGTGTACGCACGCGCGTGCGCGTGTGTGTAGGTAAGTGTAGTACCACACTCTCTCTCTCTCTCTTTCTCTTTCTCTATCTTCGTGTCTCTGACCGCACTGTGTACGCGCACGAATGACGGCCCGCTACGCTCTATAGTAGTGGTGATTTGGTGAATCGTGCGAGAGAAAGAGACGGAGGGGAATGTTCCTTCTTTCTAAGGAACAGGCTAACATTGCATCGATGCACTCGATGCGTTTGAAACGCAAATTAATTTCGAATCATTTTTTGACGTTGTTGATACTCGTCGCCAAATAAGGAACACCAACGATCATTTGAGCGAGCAAAATTGAATAAGAAGAAAAATAATTTAATCTCTTGTTATTTAACTCATTCACGTTTCGCGTGTCGCGCCAGTAAGTTGATGCAAAAATGACCTTAGAGCGAGAAAGGAAACCGCACAAAGTGGCGAAGGGGAAAGAGGAGAGTACTCGCAACTAATCGCGAATGTTTGCTACAAGGTGAAGAATCGGCGCCACTTGCTACGACAGACTGTTGCGTTCTGTACCCGGTATATATATATATATATATATATATATATATATGTCACCGAGCAGCAGCTTTCCAAGATACGCGCGAGTCTACTTGATTTTCGGGTACAGTACTCCGAGCATATAAGTTTGATATATAGTTGCGGAATCTCAGTTGTGATTATTTTCAATCGATTTCGTGTACATCTTTCTGAAGATTGGACAACTTGCAAATAGATTCTTAGTTGTAGAAGAATTTTCAATTGTTATGTTAACGGGTTACCCCCACTTGCGACTTTGAAAAAATCGATTTTTTGTTAATTGCATTTTTTTGAAGTATAAGTATCTGAGAATATGACCTGGAAATTTCAAGTCGATCCGAACAAAATTGACTGAGATATGAGCGTTGAAAGAGAAGAATCCGTTGTGTAAACAACCGGCAATTAAAACTTTAAACGCGTTTTTCTCGAAATGGCATTTCTGAAGTCGGTGACCAAGATTACTCGAACACTAATAAACCGATCTTCTTGAAATTTTGCAGGCTTATTTAATACATAAAAATGTAATCTTTAATCGTTCGATTTTTTGTTTCGAAAAAAAATGGCCGTTTTATAGCCAAAAAACGGCCGTTTTTTTCGTTAAAATCGAACCATTAACTTTGACTGTCCGCCATTTTGTGAAAAATGAATATTTTTTTAAATCCTTCGATTAAAGACTAGTTTATACTTATATTTAACTAAATCTATCCACATTTTTTGTTTCAAATGATCCACTTCGCCGCAATGTTGGTCACCGCAAACCGTATAAATAAAAACACTATTTCATTGGCGGCCATTTGCCACTTAACAATGTAATATTTTGCAATAAAAAAATTACTGAAAGTTCTTCAAGATGTATTCTTTAAGATGATATAATAATCGTTTAAAAAAGTTTTGTAGTTTTCTTTAAAAAAATTCATGAAAAAGGCCTTTTTTGTTGAGCTACAACTGGGGGTAACCCCTTAATAAAATGTTTTACAGGATGACATAATATGCAATTTTTAGTTATTATTACTTAAAGTTTATATAATAATGTATTAATATTATACACTTGAAAATTTATTTACCTCATTAATATTACACACTATGATACTAAAATTAAAATACGTACTTAATAAAAATTAATATTAAATATAGTATTTAAAATTTTCGTTGTATCTATATGTATATTAAACTTAATATACACATTCATAAGATACTTGATATGAAACAAAAATATTTTGTTACATTTCTTCATAATTAATAATTCTTTTTATTAAGAAAATTTTTTTATGACTTAGAATCTAATATAAAATAATATAGTTAAATTTTTATTTTATTTTTCTTATAAAATAATAGAATCCACATGTTTTTTTTGAATAATTTTTTATTGCATTTGATATCACAAATGCAGAATGTCACAATTTTAACGATGTCCACGTGACCATTTTATTTTCTATGCCTATATATGTACGAATATCCCTTTCTATGTGTAACGTGTCATGAATGCGCACAAAGCGTTTATAGCTTTACGCAGATTGAAGAATGCAAAAAGAAAATATCAGCTGCTGTTAACATAAAAAAGGTCATAGACACCTCTCGATGAATCTTTGGTGGTTATTATCCTAACCTATTAAAAGATCGGTACATCGAAAATTTCAGGTACATAAATTTGTGCTTTAGAGGTGTTAAAATATCAAAACTTTTTATATTTTATACAATCATTTGTATGAGTAAAAAAAATAATGGCAATTGAAAGCGATACTTATAAATGTTAATTATGTATTTTTGAAACAATGGTAAAATTTTATTATAAATATATAAAAAACATAAGTTTATTCAGTTTTTTACTGTATCAAAATAAAAATAATTAAATTTGTCAATTTTAATTTTAAGAATGAAGCATATGACAATTTATTTCATCCAATTTAATATAATGTAAGCAATACAAAGTTTTACTTTATTGAGTAGCATTGATATATTCTGGTTTTTCTAGATTTGTCAATCTTATCAGTAATATATTATGGCAACATCTGAAAGTGATGATTTTGAAAGTGCTGACGAGGAGTTGAATGCTCGAACTGAACAGCGTAATAGATCTAAAAAGTATACTTCAATTGGTTCAGATAGCGATGATGATGTGGATTACATACCAGTACAGTACCATACGCCAATGAAAGGATTCAATAAAAGAGAATTTAAAACTTTATCAAACTATAATTCTATTGACAATATTGATAATAAACCTGGTTAGAAAATTTTATAAAACCTAATTACATGGAAACATCATTTTTTTTATTAAAATATTAAATGTAAGCAATAGAAAAATGTAATCAATACATTTACGATAAATTTTTTTTTACTAGATAAAGTCCAGATGGAGCTAAACAAAACATCTGATAACAGCAAAAAAGTTGAAAAAAATACTCAAGATGATAAAAACAAGAAAGAGCTAAAAATTAAAGATAAAATAGAAAGTGAAAACAATGAAACAAATAAAGAATTAAAACTTAATATACCTTCTAAAGAAACTGTACTTAATACAGAAAACTCACAAAGTATTTCAAATAAACGACAAAGACCACAAAAACAACGAAAACCTAAAGAAGTTCAATCGTTAAATGCTAAAAAATTAGGAGCAGTGAAAATTGACAAACTTCTAGATGAAAGTGGAACAACACCTGATGAGGTTAGGGAAGAAGCAAAACAAGAAGGTAAACCTCCTTTAATCACAGAATGTTGGGAAGAATGCGATGAAAAGAACTTAGAAGAAGAATTGAGAAATGCGGAAAAGCAAAATAAATTAAAACAAGAAAACTTAAATATAGAAGATTCTGATGTTCCAGCAGAATTAAAATCAAATTTAAAATTTAAAGATATTTTTAAACCAGATGGTTGGGAAGGTTTAGGGGAAGATGTTGAACTGCCAGATGATCTTGCCGATGACAAATATCATCCTGTCTTAGATAAGCTTACATTAAATAACACAGAAAAAGAAAGCACAAATAACAGTTGGGGTGGATGGGGAAATTGGGGTGTAAGTTCACTACTCAATACTGCTACTGCAAGTGTCTCTACATTAACTAGCCATGTTAGTCAAGGTCTATCATTATTAGAGGAATCAATAGGAGTTCCCGATCCAGTAGATTCAGCTAAAGTTGAAACTCCTTCAGAAGAAAAATCAAAATCAGAAGGTATAAAATAATTCGATTATTTAAACATTTATTATTGACATTATTTTTAAATATTCTTTAATATGTATGCATACATTCAAAAAACAAAGATTGAAATTACAGAAAATTTCCCTTTTTAAATAATTTATCAAACTTATATTTTAGTCTACATTTCGATTCTTTAAATTACAATAGATTAATACAAAACCAATTTTTATAATAGCTCTATGTGAACCAAATAAAAAGAGTAAGAATCGTTTATCTTTGTTGTCATTTATAAAATATTACATTTAAAAATTTTTTAAAGTATTTATAAAATTTCAATTTTTGCTCTCATTTACCAAACCAAAATATTTATTTATTATTTGACCATTCATAACATTTTAATATATATGTTTGATGACATTTATGATGAAAATAATTGTAGATAAAGTGTCTGAAGATTCAAAAGAAAGTCAGTCACAATTTCTACCTTCGTTTGGTTTTAGTAATTTTATATCAAGTGTATCGTCAATTACAAAATTAGTAGAATCTACTAGCACAAAAGTAATTTCTGGAGGATTAGATACTCTTGAATCAATTGGTAAAAAAACAATGGAAGTCTTACAAGAAGGTGATCCTGGTTTAAAGAGAAAGAGAGCATTTTTCTCAAATGATACAAACAAACCAATACTTTCACAAGTTCTCAGAGAAGCAAAAGAAAAAGCTGACGCAGAGGAAAAATCTATGGAAGAAAAACAATCAGCAAGAACAATTCATTTTGAAAGCCTTTTCGATGATTATCAAGGTCTAGTACATCTGGAAGCCTTAGAAATATTATCAAAACAATGTGACATTAAAATTCAAAATCAACTGATTAATCTTGAAGGAGATAATTTAACATCAATGCAAGAAACATTGGAGGAAGTTAAGGAACTATGTGATCTTGGAGGTGAAGGCTGTGATGACGACGAAGAAGAAGAAATAGACTTTGAACAGAGGTTAAAAGAAGCTTGTAAGGATTTAGGCGTTTCAATTACATATGACAAACTTATCAATGTGAGTTATATAAAAATTAATAATTTTGTAATGTCAAAATATATTTTGAAAAATAATGAATAATTTTTAATTATTTAAATTAATCTATTTTTTTCATAGATTTGGAATGACATGAATTCTCAACTTTCATCACCACAATCGAATAAAATTTGTGCAAGAGAAATTTTGCAAAAAGCTATATCTGCTTTAGCTCAATTTACAGCTTACTCTGTTGAAAGATTTCATAAAACTGCGGAATTATTATTGGTTAAAGAACGTCGAAGTACTGTTAATGAAGCCGATTCATTAGTCCAAGTAACAAAAATATTATCAAGCCAAATTGCATCTATTGCAAGTCTTTATATTAATTATCCATATGATCCAGAATCAAATGAAAAATCTGAAATTAATTCAAATATGACAACAATTTCTTTCACGGTAGGTGTTTATAAATTCGTACTAAATTTTTTATTAGATTTTTATTTTTTTATTATTAATTTGTATATTTTGTAAAACATTGTTTTTTTAAAGACATGTAAATTATTTTTAGGCCACCAATGCTAGTGCGTACATTCAAGAAGCATTTGGACTGTTGATTCCAATAGTACAAGTTGGTACTATATGAAAAATGTTTTAAAACTTTATTATTATCAAAATGTTAACATTTTTATTACGATTTTATAACAATGAGAATATTTAAAGTTTAAGAATTACATTGATAATTTAAAGTTTATACTAAATCTATAAAAAATAATTGATATAAGAAAATAAGTATTATATCTAAACTTAGTAGTACTATTAACAATCAATATAATAGAAGTTTATAAAATTTTTACATTTGAATAAGCTTGGAATTTTTTAATTTAATATTTTACTTATAACAACAATCCAGTATAAAAAAAGCTGTGGTTATTAGTAAAATAAGATTTTATTATATGTAGATAAATGTAAAGTCAATTTTAAATATATTTACAGATTAATTTATTTCTTCAATTTAAAAACATTTCATTCTTAATTTTTCATCGTTAAAAAATAATTAAATATTTTTAAAATTCTTTATAAAAAATATTTTTTGTATTAAATATTTGTTTAATATTTAAAATACTTTAAATTATTTTATGTAAAAAACGTATCGCACATGTTGAAATATAAAAAAATTTAGCGCGCATGGTATATTAAAGTATGTTTTAAAATCATATACACTCTATATCATAACACAGTAATTAAAAAGGGTGAATTATTAGTAGAATTGTTATTCTTAAAGAAAGTAGTGGTATTTTTAATGCCAACATATAATTTATAAAACTACAAACGCTATTTAAAATAATTACAAAAACTCAACTATTCTGAGACACTTCCCAATTATTTTACATTATGTTATTTTAATTAATGTTTTCCCCGTTTACTGCCGATGGGTGGCTTTTGTAATTGAAAACTTGAACTTGAATCCGTAGCTGAAAGCGGTGCAGTGAGATTAATAGGTGGATTAAAATTCAATCCTACCGTTGGGGGTTTCATTGTCGCGCTCATGGTAAGATTGCCCGAAGGCGTCGACATAACGCTTCCCCATGCTGAAAACAAATATTAATTTTAATTTGTTAGATTTGTAAATTTTACATTTATTAAAAATATATAATTATAAAGGATGTGTAAATTTATAATAAATTTACATTTAAAATTTGTTAATCGTTTAAAATAAATTAATCTTTTTTTTTTTTTTTTTTTTTTTTTTTTTTTTTTTTTTTTTTTTTTTTTTTTTTTTTTTTTTTTATAAATTTTTATAAAATAAATAGCTTATTCATGGCATATATCTAAGAGCGTGAATCAATAAGTACTCGTTTTACCAATAAAAACACAAGTCTTTCACAAAAATTTTATTTATTTTTCAGCATAATTTCTTTTTAGGGCGATACACTTCTCCCAACGTTTCCGCCATTTCTCTAAACTTTCTAAAATATACGATTTGTCAATCTCTTCATTGAAGTATTACCTTACGATTACTCCTTCTTTTTTCCAAATATTTATGAAGATTATTTTTTTTTGAAACTCAAAACGTCATAACAATGACTTTATCTTCTTCAAAGCAGATTCGTCTGAAAAAATTCTTTATTTTAATTGTAACTTAGTGTCTCTGGTGTGCAGTAATTGATCCAGGTTTTATTTATAGTGACAAACTCAATGCATAAACTTATAAACGCTGCTGTAAAATATCCACTTAATGTCTTTCACAAATAATCGCGGCATCTATCTAGCCGAAAACTTTTTCATTTTAATGTTCTTTTTCATTTTAACTTTTTCATTTTAAAACTTATTTACAGATCAATCTGAAATGTTGTACGGCATTGTTTGAAAAATAATAGAATCTATGATAGTACTGCCAGATATTTATTGATCCACCCTTGTACATATTGTTTATTTTATTTTACCATTTTTAATGTAGTAAACACATAATATTGATATTTAAGATAATTAATTAAATTTTAAAAAATTTTTAAAATTCAATTTTTTTTTTTTTTTTAATATAAATTTAAATTATTTACACTTCCTTAGTTTTATTATCATTATTATAATAAAATTATATAATACAAAATAATTCCTAACAGTTGTTAATGCACTACCTAACCATTATAAGAAGCATGACGGCAAAGCGGTGCAAAATTAATATTATTAATATATGCGAATAACTTTTTATTAGTATTAATTAAATGAATGAACTATTAAAATTCGAAATATGAATAAAATGTAAAAGCAAACAAAATAAATTTTCAGTACCTCGATAAACAAATTAGAATACAGCCATATTTTAATTTTTTCCTGAAAAGGTAAGAGAAGAATTGTAACACAGTTAATTGCTATGACAACTTTCAATACTAAACATTAAAACAAAATTCAGCAGTAGGATAATCAAACATTCTTGAAAAGAATAATAATAGCAGAATAAAATAAAAACATTTATTGTATTTTAATCCAGAGAAAAATGTTTGGCAAAAAATAAAACAATATACAGAAACGAACTGACAAGAAAATGGATGCACACTTGCTAAAAAAAAAAAAAAAAAAAAAAAAAGTAAAAAATAAACCAAATGCACAGACTGAATTGCACCTAAATAAAATTATAATATTTATAAATAGGCAGATGTTAGTAAACTTCTACCTTGCTCTAGATCCTTGCCAAACCTGGATATTGGAATTTACATAAAAATATTGTAATGTAGATCGATACGAACAAATTTTTATTTCAAATTTCAATTTAATTTGAATATTAAATATTTAACACCTCACCTAATGGATTTTGAGTACCATAATTTGATGTTTGGCTTGCATTTAAAGCTGTGGAAGATAAGAAACTTCGGTTTCCTAAATAAAAAAAATCATGCTTTCAAGTACATTCATAAATCTACATAAAATTTTATAAAAATAAAAATTCTAATAAAAAAATAAAATTAAAAATTTATATAAATTAAAATAATGCATAATAATAAAAATTTTATATTACATTCTAAACTATTTAATACTTTTTAAAAGAATTTACTATTACGTATAAAAAAACAACAATATTGAAAATAAATATACTAAATTTAAATTATTTTTAAATAAATATAAAAAATACCTGGACTAAATGGTGTTGGGCCACTTGTTACTTTTCCGATATTATTTCTATTTGATTTTCCATTGAGTTTTATATCTTCAAAAACATTTGTACTATCTTTTAAAACATATTTTCTAAAGTTAAGATACTGCTCTTTTTGATTTTGTACTTTTGAATGAACACCTTGAAGTTTTCCAGCAACCGCTACAAGGGACTCGTGTAATTTACTCATTGCCATTGTTAATTCTGAAATTATTAAAAAATTTAAATTTGATAAAATATGTACCTTGAATTCTTAAATATTGTTATTATAGAGAATTTAAATAAAATTTTTTCTGAAAAATGTTGTTTTATTAAAATGAAAAATAACGTGAAAACTATTGTTTATTACCTTGAGGCGTTAATGTTTTTGGAGACATCATAGTTTGTATATGTTTTTCAGTTGCTTCGATTTGAGATTTAAATAACAATAAGTCGTGTTCAAAATTTTCTGCAAGTTCCATAAAGAATAAAAGAGGTGCATTGTTTTCATATTGTAGTCCTGCTGGTGTATCGTGTGTTCTTTGAGCTATTTCAGCATTTTGAAGAGCTTTTGCTGTATCTTGTTTAAGTTTATCTGCTAAGGATCGATCTCTTTGAACAGAACCAGCTAATGTTGTTAATATTTCCATAAGAGAAGTTGTATCTTCTGAACACCTATTAAGTGGTCTTGCGGAACCTCTTGCAATATCGGAACTTAAAACTTTTTGTGTTTTAACAAATTCTCTGAAAGTGAACAAAATAGTGTTATAAAACGGATAAAATTCAACATTTATTTTTATATTTACACTTTAAAAATTGGTTATGTTTTTACTGTAGTGTGCGAATGTAATAAATAGAATTATTTTTGATACATAATTTTTAATTGCTTACTTAAAACCATCAATTGTTTGCATTAATTCATTTGGTAACAAATTTTCTTTGGCAGCTGTGGGACTAGTGCTACCTTGTGTTAAACCCTTATTACTAACAGAAACATCCAATCCTCCAAGACCTCGATTTGTAGTTACAGGCACAGCAGACGTAGTAATCGCTGTAGTTGTTGCAGGCTTTGCTCCAAAAAGCCCACCTGTTGTTGAGCCAAACAATGAAGCTAAAAATAAAAATATTTTTCTGTTGTATTAATTTAATTTTCGCATAGTTTATTCATAGAAAATTTAAAACTTTTCTTTCCTTTAATTAAAAAATAAAAAAATAAAAATAAATAATAAACTTATTTTTATATTTATAATTTAAAATAATTTATTTATATAAAATTAATATGTAGTTAAATTTAATTTTATGATCTTACGAGCACTAGTGGTGACAGCTGTAGCTCCAAAACTCAAGGTAGAACTTGTAGGAGCAGGTGTGGGAGCAGCTGTACTTGTTGTTGCTCCAAAAGATAATCCACCAGTTGCTGGTGTAGCAGCAAAATTTAATCCTCCAGGTGTAATAGTTGATGTGGCTACAGGAAAGGTCAATCCAGTTGTAGTTCCAGTTGCATTTGCCCCAAATGTCAAACCTCCTGTTATGCCTCCAGTTATACCTCCAGTTACAGATGTTCCTGTTGTAGCTGGAGTTCCAAAAGTTAAGCCAGCACGCTTAGCCGCTGGTGTACCAAATTTGAATCCAGTTAATGACGTTGTTTGAGGTGTTTGTGCTTGAAGTGCATTACTTCCAAATAGATTACTACCCGTAGTCAAAGTACTACCACCTAATGCTAAAGTAGAAGGTTGAGAAGTTTGTGCAGGTATTGCTGCACTGCCAAAACTAAAATTCAATCCAGGAGTTGCAGTTTGTCCTACTGGTTGCGCTAATGTAGTAGCTGATGTAGCACCAAAAGTGGTCCCAGTGCCAAAACCCCCAGTTGCTGGACTAAAAATAATTATTTTTCATCGTTATTAAAAATTCTTCTATATAATATTGCATTAAAATTTTTGATGATTTATATTTAATTTTTATTAAAATTAAAATTTATTTTTTTATTAAATAATTTTAAAATTATTTTTATTAATATTCATTTTATAGGTTATAATCATATTGTATATTTACGTTTGTGTATTAAATCCAAAACTGAGAGTAGTTGCTGTGGTAGTAGTCGGAGTACCAAAAGTGAATTTAGACATTTTGATTTTGAAGGAATAATCAAAAATGTCTAAAACGTCCTTTATTAATTATTATTTACAGAAACACTTGGAACTAGGTATAGTTTGAAAAGCACATCATTAAAGTTTAGGTCTGCTAAACAACCAAATGTGTAGGAGCGATCAATGGAATAAGTTTGTACGATTTCTTATTCAATGACAGTCAGTAACGGACATAACTGTAACAATCTATATATATATATATATATATATATATATATGTAAATTATTTTCAATGTAACATTTATTAACTCTATGGAAAAGAAATTTATAAAAAAAAAAAGTAAAACGTAAGTTATTATAAGAAAATATAGGAAAATGTAAATTTATATTTTTCCTTTCAGTGTGCCACGTGACTAAATTAACCAATCATAAAGTGAGCACTCTATTGTCGACACTGTATCTGTATAAAGGCACTGTAGTTAACCACACGTTACTTCTGAGACATAACGTGCGTGATGACTTTTATACGTGTATTATTCAAAATTATAAGTATTTAAAGAAAATATGAAAAAATTTTTAAATACATGTTTGAAAATATAAAAAATAATGTTCAATATGGTCTTTATAGAAATAATAAATATACAAAACTATAAGAAAAGTATAAAAAAAGTGTAATGATATGTAAAAAAATTGCAAAATAATAGGTAAAATATTGCAATATAATACACGTGTGTGCGTAAATTTTGCATACACTTTTGCATACAAAGTATACACATAGATTTCGCTTACATTCGTGTAGAAAGTGTACATAAATTTCACATATCTTTCAAATTCATGTAGAAAACGTACAAAAGTAAATAGTTTATAATTGTATGTTAAAAATTTGTTATTCATAATAAAATAAAAATAAATGTAATGCTATTTAATCAATAGATTTTTATTTCTTAGAAAATATTTCATGCTTTATAATAAATATCGCACGAAATAATACTTATGATTTTTCGATATTAAAAGTACATATTAAAACTGAACCACGATATTTGTGACGCAATGGTATATTTTTTATTTTATTATAATTTTTTAAAAATAAATTATAAAAATTAATTATAAATTTTCGAAATTATTTATTAATTATTTATTGAAAATTAAAATTAATCTCAACTAATACAAAAAATTTAAAAATAGAAAATAAAAATAAAAATAAGAAATTTATTTTAGTATTCTTAATATCAAAAGAATTCGTATGTATACAAACAAACACAAATGATCGATATAACTATTTCCAAATAATACGAAGCAAAGACCGAGGTAGTGGGGAGAGATTTTTGGCCGGCGCTACAAGAATTTCTTTGTATAGTTTAATTAACTCGAGCGCTGATACGTCCACCACGTTATTGTAATTAATTTTGCGAGTAATGAGAGAATATACTAACATGTCACGTGACGTTCTTATTAATACGCAATTGTTTCGTGCAACAATATAAACGTGACATACTTAGTGTAATCTCAGATTTTTTTTAATTGAAAAATTCGTGCGTTTTGTGTATCGTACACAAAGGAATATTATGCAGTATGATTGAGATTTTTCGATTGATACTAATTTTATTATTTTATTTCGAAATGTGCTGTATGCAGTCCTAATAATCAATCAACGTGTAAGTAAACTTTATTCAGAACTTAATATAAATATAAAATTTACAAACATGTGAGAGGAATCTATTATGCAAAATTAAGTCAAAATGATACAAAAAAAGAAAAAAAAAAGAATTTTATTTTATTTAATTTTAATGACTTTTTTTTTCTCATTAAATAGTTTTTCATAAATTTAAAAAATTGATAATAATATACAGGACTTCAAATTTTGCATCTCCGTTGTGTAATAATGTTTTTTTATTTTGCTTAAATTGTTTAAAAGTTAAATTGAAAAATTAATTATAAATTATTATATTTATTTATATTTGTCTTGCGCTGCAAAATATTTTTTTCTTATCTAAAATATTGTCATTTTTTCTTTTTCATGCTCCTATATATTATCTGATTTAATTATTCATTGTTCGATACGTCTATACAAAATATATGCGATATAAAATATTATGCGATCATACCACGTCATTTATTTTATTTAATTTGTTTCTTATTTATTTTTTTATTTCTACATCCCTTTTAAGTTTTTTTTTTTTTTTACGTATTCTCAATCTCTTTAACTAAACTCCTTTAATTATATTTCTTTCAATTTATTACTCCGTATGACGGCAGTATAACTTCTCTACATTAAAGTACCTTTCGCTGCGCATTTCATTATTAATTTTTCAATTTATTATGATTTCTTCAACAATACAATGTCATCTCTAAGTATATTATTTCCTTATTTAATTAATTTTTTTATTTAATAAGAATTGTTATTATTAAAATTTAAATAAGTCTATATATATATATATATACACGTACTTTTCTATGACTAATAACTATGATTTTTGATATTATGGAATTATTAATTTAAATTTTTTTTTTGCGAGCTCACACTTTGCAGCAAACTTTTGGATATGAATAAGTAATATCTCTATCTACGAAAGCGATATATGACGAGTTCGTGAGTTTTTCTTTCTCTTTCTTTGCCAACAGATAGCAATATAAAGGAAGGACAAAAATTTATTTTGAAACAAGGTAAGAGAATTTCATATGTTTATTACATGAACACTGATTTACGGATCATAAATAATATTATTTTACAGATATTTTGATTTTTATTTAAAAGAACTTGAAAAGCCGGATATCCTTATTTTGAATATCAATAAAAAAATAGAATGAAATGCAGAAATGTATTCTTAATTATTTTGTTGTATAGCAAAACATTTATTTTGTACTCTTATTTAAAGAAAAATTTTGCTTGTTGGTGTTTTTCATTTTTTCAATTCTATACTCAAAATAAAATATCAAGATTTAATTTCTTTTTGAAGGATTTGAAATCTTTCAATACATTTGAGTATTAACAAATGACCAGCACACAATGCTGAAAAGTATTTTTTTTGTTTTTTTTTTTTTTTTTTTATACGGAAAGTCTATTTTGTACTTTTATTTGAATAAAAATTTTACTGGTTGGTGTTTTTAATTTTCCCAATCCTAAACTTAAAATAAAGATATCAACAGATATGAGAAAATTTATTCTAATGTGATTCAAAATTTACTATATGTGCATACTTACATTTGCTAAAAATTAATTTTTGAATTATTTTTAAACAAAAGTCTTTGATCATGGATACATTTGTTGATGTCTTCTTTTCCTTAACAAGTTGAGATAATTTAAATTCTGTATAGAATAGAGCACGCTGTAATACAATAAGGCATACTCAGTTTATAAAAATTGACCGCAAAATTCCCGTTTTTAGGTAGTCGATTACTGACAAGGAAAAGAGGTAATCAATTCTATTGATCTCATATTATTTCTTGAACAATTCCAAGATGAGCATATTTTTTTGTTTTTCGAAAAACTTCAAAAACCACCCTTTATAAAGGGTTGAAAGAATATTAAAAGTCAATGTTAGGTAAGGGGACTCGCGTGAAACATGCACCCAAACGTACAAAAAGGATAACCTATTATAAAGAAAACTTTTAATATTTTTCAACCCTTTGATGAAAGACCATCTTGTTCCTTGTTGACCAATATCAATAAGTGAAGATAAGGCCTAATCAGCATGAAATTAATCATAAATTGGTGCTCAAAACATTGAAAATTCCATCCCTATAAAGTTATTCTTATTCAAGTGTTAAAGGTGAACGTGATCATCGTACTGAATTTTAGCGAATCCATAATGAAGAGAATAGATTATAATCCTATATTTTTAAGAAATATAGATTTTTCAAACAAAGTAAGATTTCAATTGAATGGAATTGCCAGCGGACAGAAGGGTAGATTTTGGTCTGATACGATGTCTCATTGGGTGACGCAAAACCATTCATTTTTCCAATATTATTTAATATTATATTTCGATCTGAAATTTCGTACATTGCTAATCTGCAATGGATAATAGTTTTTTATTAAAAAAAAAAAAAAAAAAATTTCCATATAGTGTTATCTAATAAAACAATTAACTTTTATTTTAATACTATTTATTAAAAAAATTATAATTTATAATTAAATATTAATCAAGATAGGTGAACTATCTTCCTATTTTAACTATCATCGGTCCGAAATAACCAAGTCGGCAGTGTGTAAATAGTTGTAGTCTATAGGCTGTTCGCGCGGGTGGCAAAGCAGCCATTTTCGGATTTGCAGGTAAAGGCGTGAACATTTTACAAATTATAAATTTTGCTGCTACGCTGCGAATCGCTTATCTGCAATTAATTTTTCTGCATTTCTAAACAAAAAATTTGAAATTCGTTCAAATTCTGGTTTACCTCTAGTCTCAAAAGCGGCATATTTAATATTATTGTTCAGTCAGGCAACTGTTTAAGCAAATTGTCGGTTATTTCAGAGCTATTAAAGTATCCTAAATATTCTAATGACTTTACCGCTATTATAGTAGTTTTTAATTTCGTAGAAAAAGTAACTTGATTCATTTTTTTAACATTAATCGCGGGTAGATCTCGAATCACTTAACCCTTAACGAACGAGCGCATTTACAATGTCGCGAGTATGGCGGCATTCGTTCGCTAAGGGTTAATATTTTATCGTGGATAATTTTCGGGTTGTCAAAGCGCATTTCTAATGTTTTTATTATATCGGTGCTGCTTTGACTGACTGTAAAAGAAGATTTTGCCGCGTCGCGAGTTTCACCTTCCAAAGCATCAAACAAACGTAGCATATTTTCCTTATCGTTATAATTTCCAAGCTCTATTAATAAATCATACGCGTGTTTAAACCTAACCCATTCGAGCCGCTTACCAGTGAATACTGGTAAAGCTTTTGCCGAGGTTAGTCTATTTAGTAATCTCGAATCATCGTTATTAACATTTTTTTCTCACTAATTTCTTAAAGCGATTTCGCGAAAACTTCTGCAAACTTTTTTATCGTTTTTTCGCTCAAAGAAGTTTGATTTGCTATTGCAGTGCTATGCGGCCGCGAATTAAAATTATCTCGCACAATATTTAAATCATAATCGGGAGCAAACGTTTCTGACGTTACAAAAATGTCACCCTTCGTCAGTCTGCTCCGTGTCATAAAGCTTAGCTTCCGGACTGTTGACAAGCCATAACGTCATCTGTATCATCGATGTTGACTTCCTCCTCAAGAGCGTAGTCGAGTTGCGAGGTTTTGCTTGACGTGTAGGATTGTGAGTTTGATTGCCCGTTGACGCGCCGCGGGTTGAGGAGTTGGTTCCGCGAGATGAGTCGTTCGTAAAATATGTAGGCGGGGCTGCGCAATTCCCTGCAAATATGGAGTCGCGAGTCGCGCCTTTCTCATTGATGACGTACGCGGGCGCAAGTTCGCACTGGATTGTGCTGATTGTCGGGCTGCTCTCGTAAAGCTGCATTTGGCGACGTCGGGAGACGCGCGAGGACACGCTGCTGCATCTGACGGCGCCGAGAGCCGTGCTGTTGCGTCGGATGTCGCTCGGTCTGCTCTCGCTAATAATATACGTGAAGAATTAGATGATGATTTTCACGAATACTTAACAGTCGAACCAGCTTGTGATTCCACAGTCGCCGTCTCCGGCAAAGGCACGAAACCCCTCGAAGCCTTCTTCCTTCGATAGCCTTCCTTGAAGGTCTTGAAGGCTTTTCAGGCCCAAATAGTTGATTATTTTAATGTTGATAAAAAAATCCTCATATTCGAATGTAAAATTTCCTGTAGAATTAAAATTTTACCATAAATAATGTACAGGTTTCTACTTCTAGTTGTATCCGATTGGAGCCTGTATTTGACGTCAGGCTCAAAATGTGAATAGTTCATTAAAAAAATTGAAAATATTACTAAAAAACATCGTTAATATTTCAAAAATTTGATTTCTCAAAAAATTTTCAGGTGCTTCCATTTTTTTTCCTCATTCTGTATGTATAAGTAAATATATTATCAATTTTAAAGATATGTCGTTCCTTTGTTTCATTTTTATGAAGTAAATAAGATATTTAACGACAACGTTTAATCATTGCCTGTCTTAACTTAAAAAAAAGACAAAGTTACGATCTTGAATGCAGAAGAAAAAATATCAGAAAAAATATAAAAATTAGCCAACTAAAATTTTAAAGAAAATTTGAATGAATTAAACAAAAGATGACTATATTTCGGCATTCATAGTCATCTGTTCTTATGAGGGTAAAAACTTTTGAAAAATAGAATTATTGAATACTCTACAATTAAAAAGAATACTATTGCAGTTTTATTAAGTACATTTAGTACATTAAAAAAAGAGAACACAATGAAATAATGGATAGCGATCAGGGTTATCATTATAACATATATAGAAATACAACACAAAAAATTTAAAAAGAAAAAAAATGAAATTAGACGAAAATGTACACATTTGCACAAAGAAAGAATAATTAAAATTTGAAGAGATTCGTTTTATTTTAACATTTTTTAATGAGATTGAAAAAAAATTTCTGTTGCATTATTCAACGAATGAGTCTTAAATAAGACACTAAAATTTCCATAATTATACTAAATAAATATAATTACACAATAGATCTTAATAGAGAAGTCTAAGAAATTGGAAAATATTATGAAGAGAAAATTAACTAAGCATTGATTTTCAAATAAAATTTCAGTAATATTTCGAAAAAATTAAAGCAAAACTTATTTTACTAGATCATTGGTTTGCAAAGATGCAAGAATGTGAAATGAAATAAAACCTTAAAATTACCAGTACAACAGCACTGTACATGAAAAAAGAATTTCAGTTAAATTATTAATATTTTCGTAAAAGAATTTGTGTGTACATTTTGTCAGAATTAGAACATATTAAATATCTATTATTATGCATATACCGTTTCTCGACCGTTTCACACTATCTGCTTGCTACACTACTTCTCATTTATATTACCACATAAATATTGAAGCCAATCGGATCAAAGACTTTACTGCGAAAACTCGCGATCAAGTCGCAATCTAACTACTGCACTCTTTGTAATATACAACCGTGCTCTTTGACTTGTTAACTTTTGCTGGTAACTCAAAGTGAAGTCGTCGCCATTGATTCAATTTTAGGTTAACTTCTTCGCGCGTAAATATATTCTTTCATTAAATTGAGTAAAAGAAGTATTTTTCTTAACACATTTACATCTAAAATAAAGATTTATAAAATTATATTAATCATACTTTCTTATATCTTATCATCATAAAATTTTTTAATATTTTACAATTTAATAGTTGAATAATTTGAATGTTCTGTGTACAAATTTAGCGCGGTAAAACGGCGCACTACACGCGCATTTTTTTTTTTTTTTTTTTTTTTTTTTTTTTTTTTTTTTTTTTTTTTTTTTTTTTTGTAATACCATTAGCACAAAGCTAGAAAGAGAAAGAGAGGTAGAGACAGATAGACGCACACATACAGAAAGCATTTACAGCCCTCACTGTCAAAATATAAAAGACGCCTATTTCCCTGTTCAAGAAATGCGGATTAAGAATATATGGTGTTCTTTGGAGTACCGTGCAAATTTTTTTTACTCGTAATATCGCAATTTCTATAACTGTGATTGGCAGCACAAAGGTAGAATATCTAAGTGTTTAATAACCAATACTCAGCAGTAGTTTTTTCAAACGGAAGAGAAGAAAGGATGTAGCAATAATGATATGCTAAACGTGTATTTATATTGAATATTGCATGAGCTTCCGCGTGCGACAGTCGTGCGTGCGTCAATATAACCTATATAGTCTTTGTGTCAACCGTATCGCAAACAAGTAAGTTTTTTCTTAATAATTTTTTTACATTTCCTTTAAAGAAAGTAAGTTTTAATGCTTTGATTGAGTCTCATCGTATCATTTCGTTTATTTTGTAATCGAATGAACAACTGACAAACAAAATGGTGCCATTATTTTATTACTTTCATGCATCATTATTAAAAAAACAAAAGACAATTGATTCGATTTATCAGTTTGATAAACAATTGTAAGTTTTATCGTTACATTACATAAAAGTAATATTGAACTTATTTCTATTTTCAAGCACTGTGATAAAAGCCACTACATTAAAATCAATATATCTAAAAAAAATGCTGTTACCATGGCTATTTGTTATTATATATTTATTAAAAATTAAGTAATACAAAATTTTTTATAACAAATACTTTTAAATTTTTTAATTAATACATAATATTATTTGTAGAATTCATGACAATTAATATTAATTATTTGTTATAATAAAATTTTTTGTATTATGTGTCACTTACAAGGTATACGTATACTATAGTTATAAAATACTATATTTTCCTAAAACTTGATAATAAATCAGGTTGGTCTAAATCAATATTTTAACAAGAAATGTATTGTTGTTCCAATTCTATATAGTAAAATAAAATTGTCATTTATTAATTTATAATAATTTTGAAATTTTAATATTTTTGTTTTTTTTTTTTTTTTTTTTTTTTTATTATACAAATTTCTTTTTTATGTTTTTGTTGTATTAAAATTATTATAAATATTATTATTACATAACTTTCTTATTAATAGATTTTAATTAAAAATTTGTTTATAATTTTTTATTTATTTAATATAAATTGTATCATTATAATAATTTTATTACTTTTCAGAAACCTTATCAATGGTAAACATACCATTATTGACCATGGATGATTATGGGCTCTTGGAGCCAACAGATGTTGGTACTATGACTATAGATTATGACCCAAAAGATGATATGAAAAGACGAATAAATCGTTGGGATCAAGAAGAAGTAGTTTGCATGCTAGATTTAATAAAAGAAAACAATTTAATTCAAAGATATTCTGTTTCCAAAATGTCTGGTATATTGAGCCAATTAATGCTTAAAAAGGGATGGAATCGTACAGAAAGACAAGTGCATTTAAAATTAACAACAATGAGAAAAAATTATTTGGCTTGTGAACGACAAAAACTTATTAATGGTTCATTAAAAGAATGTCCTTTTTACAAGGAACTTCGAGAAATCTATAGAGATGCCAACAATTCAAATGGTATTGATTTAGAAGATTATGATACAGGTAGTCAGGATGAATGTTTAATTAAATTTCCTAATGATGCAATTGATTGGACCAAAGGAGAAGTTCAAAAAATGCTTAATATAATTAAATCCATGAGATTAAAAAATGAACTTACGCTCACATTTTTTTCTCCTGTGGCTGTGAAAATGATTGCTGAAGCTATGCAAGCTGTAAGTTATGATAGAAGTACAGAACAAGTAAAAAATGCATTGATTAATTTGAGGACCATGTACATAGATTATAAAATAGGTTTTGATAATAATGAAAATCCTACAGAGTGCATGTTTTATTCATGTTTAGAGTCGTTTTGGGGAAAAGAATATAAAAAATGTCGCTTGAAGGAAAAAAAAAAAATGAGATTTGATGATTCTTGGTCCACAGAAGAAACTGTAGTGCTTTTAACTCAAATACAAGACTTAAATATTGCAGCTGAAGCTTATGAAAATACAGAAAATGCTGCTGAAGATTTAATGCAAAGTTTAGCAGAAAATGGATATTCTAGATCAGTGCAACAAATTATGAATAGGTTAGATTATTTAAAATCAGAATTTATCAATGTGTATAAATCTTTGACAGAGAGTGAAGCTGTACAAAAATTTCCCTTTTATAATTTATACAAAAAATTATTTGAACATCAATTTATAAATGATGTGACGAATGATTTAAATATTTCAAATGATTTGCAAAAAGATTCAATTGAATATGCAGATTTCTGTAAAAATATTAAAGAAACATCTCAAAAACGAAGTAAAGGTATATATGGAGTAATATTATCAAAATTAAAATTACAATTTTTATTATTTAATATTATATAAATACAATATATAGTTATTTTATTTTCACACTATTAAGCTTAAGATAGCATACCTTACAGAATAATATAAAGAAAATATGTTTAATATATTCTTGCTAAGATATAAATATTAAACTTTATTTTGGTAGACTTGAAACTTGAAGTAAATTTGTATTCCTCTTTTTTTATAATTATACTTTTAATAAAGATAATTTATTTAAAAAGTTTTTTTTTAAATACTTTATTTTATACCCATAATTAAGTGCTGATAAAATCTGACTTTTATAAAAAAAATGTTTAAACATGAGTTTAAAATTATATTTATGATTTTCAGGTACAATTTGGTCAAAAGAAGAATTAAAACTTCTTTTGAAAACTATACAGAAATTAACTTCTGGATCACAGTTCAATGATAGTTTAGAAAATGAAAAATTAGAAAAATTAGTAAATGTTTTAAGTGAAGCTGGTTATTATAAGACTACAGAGCAAATAAAACATAAATTAATCCTGCTTAAAAACTCTTATTTAAAATGTAATCTTGAAGATAGTTCTGAGAAAGATATCTTCGAATGTCCATTTTACAATGAACTGCACGATATTTTTCATACACCTGTTTCCGACGAAAGGTATGAATTCATTCAAAATCTTTTAGCGGAAAATTTGGATTTGAGTATTTCAAAATACTCTGATCATAGTTACACAAATACAAAATTTGGCAATTTGACTAATGAAAATAAAGTAAATGACAAGGTTACTGTTGTGCCAAATAAATGTTTAGACACTTGGTTTCCTGTTGAAAGTATTATTGGTAAGTTGTATGAACAAAAATCAGAAGAGAACATATTAAAAATGCAACTAGAATTTTTTAATTAAACACTTACATGTTAAAAGACAATTAAGGAATAAAATTAAGTTCATAAACTTGTTTCATATATTTATATTAAAGTATTAAATTTTATATATTTGCTTCTGATAACATAAAATTTATTAATAATTTTTATTTTATATTTTAAATGTTTTTTTTAGATGAAGACGATATTGGTGCTTCTTCAACGTTAGATATGAACAATTTAAGCACAGTGTCTAACAAAGAACACGAGCAAGCTATTGAGGCTGCATTATTAGCTGCACTACCTAATACCAATGAAACTAAAGATGATAATTGTACCGTGTCCGAAGAAATAAGAAACGTGGTAGTCGAAGAGCGTGTACCATCTATAATAACAGACATCGCTATCGATGAAGAGATTACGACGACTCAGGAAGAAGAGTTAGATTTTTCGAAAATTTATAAATATGTAAATCCTGATAACCAAACAACAAATGTTACAACAAAGTATGTTTTTATTTGTGATAATGCTTGGGCTTTGATTTTGTAGCAAAATTAAAATTTTGGTATTGTGCATTAATGAGTATTTATAATCATATTATTTCTTCTTTATTTTATAGTTATAATATATCACCAGAAGATGATGGACCTCCTCCAAATAAAAAACCAAGAATAATTGATGATGAGAAAGTAGTTAATAGGAATAAATTTCTTTTAAGACCTGTAGATGTAAATCCTTCTTCCCTTAATATTACAAATACAAAATTTGTACGTTTGATCGTTGCTAATGAGCCGAATAAAAGCAGAGTTAATCATATAACAGCTCACATAGAGCCGATAAATATCAATACAGCTGGTTCTGTAAGTTCAGGAATGAGTTCACCGGTGGAACGAATTGATGTTTTAAAAATAGCGGCAGAAAAAGCTTTGTTAAAGGATGAATTTGATAAGTTAGAAAATGAAAAAAATCTGTACAATGGGTCAGAGAATTATTCTAAGAATAAAAGTTCTGGACTGCATTCTGAATCGAAAATTTCAGAATCAATTAAGTAAGATTTTAATTCATTATTTATAAAACAAAATTTTTTTAAATAAATAAGTAAATTTTGTATAAATGATTTAAAGTTAAAGGCTTTTATTTTAATAAAATTTTTAAAAATTAATCTAATAATTAACGTTGATACAAAAAAAAAAAAAAATTGCATTTTTATTAATAAACGAATTAAATAGTTCATTTTGTTAATAGCTTTTTCATAAGAAAAAAAAGATATCGAAAATCTTAATAATTTGAATTCAAAATATAATTAAATTAATTGTTATAAATGTGAAATTAATACCTTTTTTAGGGAAGCTGTACAAACAATAATACAGCATGATGAATGGATGCAACAAAAACACCATATGTGGTTAGAAAATCAATTTGAAATTCAACGAAAACACAATGAAGACCAGAAAAATATTTTAATGAATGAATTAAAAGAACTTCGAAACATCGTTACCGTACTGCTTGCGAATAAGCAACCTCATTTAAACAACCAAAATCGGTAGACGCATATTTTTACAATAAGCAGTAATAATTTTTTAAAAAGAATCGCCAAGCTTTAAATATGTACAAAAATTTAACATGTAAATACGAAGCTTAACTTATATTTAAATTAAATTTGAAGTTGTAAAGTGCTCATAGAATACGCAATTTTTACGATTTTTACTGTGTAAAATTTCGTTCTATTTTTCGATAAAAGTTAAAACTAATTATATATCTTTTCATAGATGAAATCTAGTTTTTGATACTGTTCAGTAAGTAAAGAAATAAATATTGTTTCTTTACTTTTGTTATATTTTATTTATAAAAAATCGGAAAATGTTGCTCCATGTCATATGTAGATTGTTACTTTTTTTATAATGTTTGATTCAAATGTTTGTGTTTTATATTTTTGAAATCAAACGGGTTTTGAGTATTATATTTACCATTAATAATGCAATAGAATACATAAATTATACTTGCATAACTGCCAAAAATGTAAAAATAAACAAAACTGAATTTTTCTTGCTGTCATTTCTTTTTTCTAATATAAATTTTTTAAAAAAATTCACCGTTATATTTTAATTTACCTCTTTTCATACAAAATAAAATTATGATTTACTTTTTATTTAAATTTGTTTTTTTATTATTTTTAAAATTTATACATACATAATTAAAGTAGAGACATCTGCTTTAATACTCTGACAGATTTATAGTTATGAAGGTCAAAGTCTGTTTTATTGACAGTACTTTCGAAAAATTTATTATCAACATGGTTTCTGTCACGCCGAGTGAAAGAATATTTTTTTTTATTATTTAAATTTTATGTTCAGATGTGTAATTTACAAATTAAACGTGATTTTTAGTAAAGTAAATTTTATAAAAATGTATGTAATCCCATGAATTATTTATTTTAAGGTAATTTTTTATACTATAGAAGCATATAATAAATAGAATGTTGATAAATAATGATCAACTATATTAGTTATAATATTCTTTTTTGAGAATTAATTAGCATATTTTAAGTAATAAAACATTTATTTATGTATTAACTCTTTAATGTGAGTACATTTTACTTTTAATAGGTTATGTTTAAATATTATGAATGTTATCTTAATATTATCATAAAATACCGAATATTATATTTTTTTACAGAAAATTAAAAATCTTTTAAAAATGCTTCATCGTTCTTATAGTCTTTTAAGTTTTATTCGACAAAATGTAAAGAAATGCCATAAAGAGCAACTTTATATATTTCAAATAGGATTAGCTAAAAGACATACAAGTACTTTTGTCAAGCAAAAATTTATTCACGTGATATCAAATTCCACAAAAATTTATAATTATAAAAATGCTAACACAAGGTGGATGGTTACAACCTCTAGATTGGCTTCTAACGATGCCAAAATCAAGACTGAAAAGACAGATAAGGTATCTCCAGATGTAACAAGTCAGAAAACAGATGCTGAAGTTACACACAGAATAGTTGAATTAAATAAGGAAAATTTAGGTAAATTAAAAGAGCGCATATTAAATGTTGAATCAACAACTTCTATTATTGAAAATAAAAGAAAAGATGATATTAAGCAAATAAATGAAAAAATTAAAAAGGATGAGAAAAAAGTTGTAGTAGGAGATGCAATGTCAACAAAACGTAAGATTAAAAAAATAAAATAAATCACTGAATATTGTATTTATAATTTTTTAAATATTAATTTTATATTACAGCTCTACCAAAAAAAAAGATACGAGTAGATACACACACTTCATTAGAAAGAAATTTTATTACTCCTATTAGAGCAATGTCTGATTTTTTGCTTAAACAATCTGATTTAGAACCACTACCTAAGACTAAAAGAAGATCACCTTATGAATTTGAGCCACCTATTACTGTGTATTGGAGAAAAGATGTTGAAGCAAAGTAAGTAAATTATATTTTAATGTTATATATTAATAATAAGCTATAGTTAATCTATTGAAGTAAAGATAAATTTTTTTTAGAGCACTTGAAGTTTGGGGATCTCGTGAAACATTATTGAAAGAATTATTGAAAAAGGAACTTGAAAGAAAAACCTATCAACAAAGTAAATATATATGTTGACTTTTATAAATTGTATAAAAATTCAAATATAAATTTTTACATTATTTAAGATGTATTCACTGTGAAGAAAAGATTAAGGGATTATAGAAGAGAAGTTGGAAGTCAGACTCAAGCACTTGAAAAAGATGGACTATTTGGCAGATCTGGTAAAGTTGTTTTAACAGCAGTTGCAATGTAAGTTATATTTTCAATAAAATTGTTGTTCTTTAGAAACTTCAATGACTAATAATCGATTTATCAAAAAAATTGGTTTTTTTTTTTTTTTTTTTTTTTTTTTTTAGAAATGGAAGTAATTTTCTTTTTAAACTTTTTGCTTGGTTATATACTGGTTCTCATAGTATGTTTTCTGAATGCATTCACTCGGCTGCAGATACTTTTAACCAGTTAATTTTAGCATATGGAATACATAAATCTGTCCAGGTATAATTAATGTTTTTATAATAAAAATGTTAATATATAGAAAAAAAAATTATAAAAGCAAAGATCCAAATTGAAATGCCAATTAAAACATATTTTTTCAAATTGATAATTAATTTTAGACTCCAGACCCAGATCATCCATATGGTTACACTAACATGAAGTACGTTTCTTCTTTAATATCAGGTGTTGGAATTTTTTGTGTTGGCACTGGTTTGTCCGTCTATCATGGAATTCACGGAATTTTATTTCCCGAACCAGTTGAATCCTTTTATTGGGCATATTTTATTTTGGGCGGCTCATTAGTTTCTGAAGGGGCTACTTTATTAGTAGCTATTAATTCAATTAAGAAAGGTGCATTAGAAAAAGAAAAGAGTTTTCGAGAGTATGTAATGAATGGACATGATCCATCAGTTAACGTAGTTTTAATGGAAGATTTTGCAGCAGTAAGTTGTAATCATCATACAAGCGTTGACGAATTAATTCATCAATCAGTATTATAATTTTAAAATTTATAGAAAATTTTAACTTCATTGAAGTTTTTTCATAAATAAAAAATATTAAAAAAAAAAAAAAAATATATAATAAACGATACATAATATGAATCTTTGAAAACATATTAAAATAATATAATGAAATAAACGAACTTTATTAGTTTTTATTTATAAAGTTGTATATTTATATATTAAGAACACGAATTTACTCATCGCTTGTCGCTAAATGTTTAAGAAGATTGGTTACTTACTTTATATGTGTTATAGGTGAAGTGTTTACCATGCTTAATTTATTTTTTTTAAGCTATTAAAACTAGCACTTGTAAATTTTTATTTGAGATCATTAGCTTCATACATAACTAATATATTTAAGATTAAATTACAAGTTTTTTTTCATTAAGATATTGTTTAATGTACGAATTTTAATTACGAATATGTTTTAAGTCAATACTCTCCTTCAATAATAAAATAGTTTAAAATAGTTTTACATAAATAATTTTATTTCCTCTTATAAATGTGCATATTTCTGCAGGTAATAGGAGTTATGTGCGCAGCCTTTTGCATGGGGCTTACTTCATATTTAGGCAATCCAATTTTTGATGCAATAGGTTCGCTGCTTGTCGGCGGACTACTTGGTGGTATTGCTTCGTTTATTATTTTCACGAATGTCGCTGCCTTAGTTGGCCAAAGTATACCACAAGAAAACCTTGATAAAATAAATGCTGAATTAGAAGCGGATATTATGGTAACAATCATTTTATTTGAAAAATTAATAAAATCAAGAGATTTTTAAAATTAATTAAATATTATTTATTTAAATTGAAAAATATGTATATTTACTTATAAAAGATACGAGCAATTCATGACGTCAAAGGTATAGATATGGGAAATAGCCTTGTAAGATACAAAGCTGAACTTGATTTTGACGGACGAGAATTGACAAGATCTTATTTGGATAAGCATGATCTAAACGCAATGCTTGAAGTAAGATATTTTGATTTTTTTACAATAAAGTGTTGAAATAGTAACAAAATAAAAATTAATTTTTTATTTTTCACTAGGAAGTTAAAAAAATGCAAAATATTGACGAGCTCGAATCGTTTATATTAAAACATGGCGAAAATATCGTTGATATGCTTGGGGGAGAAATCGACAGAATTGAATTAAAATTAAAGGTAATAAAAATTTTTGCGATTGTATATTTCAAATATTTATTAAATTTTTTCAATTTCTTTTTTATACAGAAAAAGAATCCAGAAATACGGCACTGTGATTTAGAAATTCTTTAAAAATGTAATTTAGATGTAAATGAAGTTAAAAAAACTAGATGTAAATACTAATTATTAATAATATTGTTATTATTTATGAGGCTGTAGGTTTTTGATTCATTTGTCGTGACAGGTCAGTCAGTGTGTTTATCACAATTTGTTACATTAATCGCTTTAATAAAACTTGCAAACTAATAATATGAATTTTTCTTTTTTTTTTTTTTTTAATCTCATTTACTGTTCCATCTATATTTAATATATTAATTTAAAAAACAGATATTTGCTTAACAAATAAATGTTTTATATATAATAGAAATAGTAAATTATATGAAATAGTATAGTATTTTTGAAAGTAAAATACAGATCATGTATAAATAAAATTAATAAAATTTGAAATGTTATTAATAATGAATTTACCAAAAATATTTGTGCAATTTAAATTAATAACTATTGTAATTTTTGATTATTATAAATTAAATTTATGATCATTGCACATATCAAATGTAAATAATAAAATGTTAAAATAATAATAAAATATTTAATATTTAATATAAATTATATAGATAATAGTTTAAAAATTTAAGTCAATTTTTTGATGTACTATTTACATATAAATTTAATTAATAATAATCTATCAATTGTCTCAACTTGAGTGATATTCAGCGCGCATTATTATTATTTGGAGAAATAAAATCTCGAACAATACCTTTAGGAATCTAGATTCAAACATTTAAAAACATACGAGGTGTGACAGAAAAGTATGGAGACTGATTTTTTATTTGCCAAAGTTATTTTTTTCAAACATCAATGTTATCCCCTTCAAAGTAGTTCCCTTGGGCAGTTACACACCGTTGGAGACGTTGTTCCCACTTTTGGTAGCAGCGCTGGAAGTCTTCAACCGGTATGGTCTTCAGCATATCCGTTACACTCTTTTGAATGTTTTCTAAAGTCTCGAAATGACGTCCTTTGAGGACATTTTTCAGTTTAGGAAAAAGCAAAAAGCCACAGGGATTGACGTCCGGTGACTAGGGCGACTGGGGAACCACAGGAATGCCTTATGAGGTCAAAAGTTCTGTGACGGAGAGGGCAGCGTGACACGGAGCGTTGTCATGATGGAGCATCCGCTGTTCCATTTTGCGTGACGCACAACCAAAACACAACTTTACCAATAGCAGTCACAAAAATCGCATAGTTAACAGAAGGAGTTGAAACTCGCGCTGAGCCATGGGAGGGTACTGATACACGTGCAAGCGATCTGGTAACAGCGCAGCGTTGCCAGATCGCTTGTAGTGTTGCTAGTCTCATTACTTTTCTGCCGTACCTCGTATGTTATTTCCCTAGAGATACAAAATGTTATACTAACACAATTTAGTTCAATTGAAAAATATCTGTTCTATTTTTTTTGTATGTATATACCATAGACTACTGATTTTTCTTTTCTTTTCGACATAGAAATTTTTTCTTATGGGTTTATCTGTATTTTTTTTTTTTTTTTTTTCAAGATGCGTTGATGTCAATTTTTCCGATAGACGAAAGATAAAAATAAATGCAATAACATATATGTTTTTTAGTATGAAAATTGTCAATCTCTTGGATGTCGGAATCACATAAAAAATCGATGATGCAAACTATCCGTGATAATATAATTTCGAAAAATAAAAATTTACCACGAAAGTATTATTGTAAAGTCTGTTTATTGTCCATTTGAATATCTTTTCTCAATAATTTTCATTTAAACAGATAATAATACGCATACCGTAAAGTTAAATAACTTTAGCGATTCATTGTTTGCTTTTTATACATGTTTTCGAAAAGAAAGGGTTATAATTTTCACGTGAATAATTATATACATAAAATATGTAGATTTTATGTGATATGATTCTATTTATTAATAAATATATTTATTGATCTACGTTAAAAAAAAAGAAAAAAAAAAAGAAAAAAAAAATTGAAACAATATCGTATTGTTGGAATCTACACGATACTGCTTCTAAAAGTGCCAAAATAAAACGTCGAAAAGATATATCTTTCCGGATTCGCGTGTTTAATCATCCTTTTTAATATATAAAGAAAGAAAAAATATTAATGGATAGAGAGGTAGGTAGAGAAAGTGAGAGAGAGAGAGAGAGAGAGAGACCGAGATATGGAGAAGCAGCGGAAAATCACGATATTAAACCTTTACACATTTTTTACCTCCGGCAACGAGACGGTGACGCGACGGTCCTCTCTCGGAAAATCGATCGATGGCGTATGATTCATCGGATAAACCTAACGCGCGCGCGAGTGAAATCATAATTCAAATATTTTATGAAACGAGGCCGCGCGTAAAAATAAAAGTGAGAAGAACGTTTATACCGTTGTTCTAAGAAGCGCGCTTAGATCTCGGACTTATCCGTTGTGAAATTGCAGGTGTCATTATGTTTTTTTATCGTATGTGTATAATACGGGATTGGATATGGGGATGGAATTGCGATGGGAGATGAAAATGGATTATGGATTATTTCGATGTACGCCTTTATGAAAACCTTTAATTTCGAACAATTTAATGGCGAAATTGTACATTTGTTGAATGAACAATGAATTTTAAACCTGTTGTATATTATAGTTTTTACGGGAGCAAATATTATAACTTTTTGAAAATTTATTATTAAATTTAAATGAAATAAAGGTTGCAGCTTTTCAAAATTAATTAATACGACGCATCATTTACGAAAAATCATTCTGTTTAAATCGTTGAAAAACAATATTAAATTATATACGAATGAATTTTTAATCAACTTTTGAAATTGATTTTCACGAACAAAAGTTAATTATCGATATCAATTTAATTCGACGAAAATTAAAGTTTTCAATCGGTGAATTTTAAACGATTTGTACATACGTTTCATTATAACAAATAATTAAAATTTAATAAAATTATCGTTATTACTAATGAATTAATATATAAATCATTTATTCCATATATGTATAATTTGCTAAACATTATGAGTACTACATAATCGTTTAAAATTTAGTAATGTACAATTAATCACCGTACTGTATAATATAATAATCATTGCATAGAATAAAATGAATAATTAAACGATGTATTAAAAAACTCGTAATTATTAAATTATTAAATTATGCGCTTCTTGAAGCGAATAATATAAGATGTAATAATTCATTTAATATAAGAAAAAAAAAAAAAGTCTTTTATTTAAAGTATAAAAATAGATACTTGTAAATAATATTTTAATAATAATTAAAGTTAAAACTCATGATGTAAATATGTCGAATTAGTGAAAAAAATGTGTTATACAGGAGGTAAAAAAAGTTGGTAACGTATATATCATCGTTACGGTTAAAAATAACCGCAATGTTTTATATTATACCAGTATTTGTATTCCTTTAATTTTATATAAGTAATCGCATTGTCGGCAAATAAAAGAACGTTAATTTCAAAATTTTAAAACAATTTTCAGCGTTCAAAGTTTTTGCTATAATTGAATTTCATATGTGGAAATTGCATGTACGACTTTGCTGCAACGAGAATATACATATTTTAAATGAATTTCTTACGCACTCGTCTAACGTAAAACTTTTCCAATTACCCAACTTTTGTACTTTTAAAAACTATACATTCGGTTAACGCAAAAAAGTATTTCGTCGATTTCTTTCGCGTAAAAAGCATACTATTGTGACAACATACGCAGCGAAAACATAATACACGCACTTTTATTATACTGCGAGTGCAAGAAAAATCTCCGGAAAGTGAAGGACAAAAATAATAAATAAATAAATAAATAAATAAATAAATAAATAAAAGAGAAAAAACATCGATAAGCCAATATGCTTTAGTCCGAGATATCGGGAGAAAAATACGTTATCGCGTATATATACGCTTTATACGCGGTAAAAATAAAAGAGATTCCTTTCGGGTTGAACTTCCCGAAAGGCGCGGACACGACCGGAGGAGTCGAACTTTTCGTAAGTTATACGCGGAAGGTTTCCGCGTGTCCATAAACCCATCGGCGACTCGATTCGAACTTTCGGCATTAAAGTTTTTTCATTCTTTCTTCGTCCCCTCTCCCCCTCCCCTCCCCATTCCCTTCCCTTCCCTTCGTTGTGGATTCCAATTATCTTTTCGTCTCGAGGAAAACAACGGCCTATAGTAGCGCACTGTAGACGTATAGTTGATTCATCTTCTTCGTTCGGTTATTTTGTCTACTTGGGAATTTACTTGTGAAATAAGAATTTTTTTTTTTTTTTTTTTTTTTTTTTTTAGACGATTTCACGTTATGAAAAGTTTATTTTTTTTTTATACCTAATTCTTTAAAATTCTTATTGAGATAATTATAATTGTTTTATAATATTTTATTAAAATTTTCAAATTATTTTTAATAAATAATTGAGTAAATTGAGCATTTTTAAATTGAGTTTTTGTTATTACAAAAGTTTATTGCTTATATTTATCGTGAAAAATAGTTTAAAACGGTAAATAGATAAACTTTTCAAACATTTGTTTTAAAAGTAAAAAAAATTATTAGTAATAGCAATATTAATCTTGTTCAAAATTTTGCTCGAGCTTTGAATATCACTTGTATTTGGTGGCGTCATTAAAAAAAAAAAAGAGAGAAGAAAAAATAGAGAGAGAGGAAACAAAAAAAAAAAATTTAATTTCCAGAACGAAGTAAAACAATGGCTCCTTTCAACATCAAGCTATTTTTGAATAATTTTTTCTCACGCATACTTGGAGAGTTAAGCTTTCATTGCTTCAGCCGCATGATATATGGTTTTAAAAAGTACAATGCACGTACTACCATTTAAAGGGTTATTATTCTTTGTAAAAGTAATTTGCGTTACATTTATCAAATAAAAATTCATTCTTAAACATTCTTTTCAGAGTAAAATTAATCGAGTCTTTTTATATGGGTAAAGTAAAAGAAAAACACTCGCGACTATCACGGGCAGGTGTATCGTGCAAGAAATCCCTTTAAATAAAACAATGAAACGCTTTATCGGAATATCAATACAGCGAAATAAAGATTAATTCGTGAATTTTTAACTATTTATATTCAATTTTTAAAGCTCGTTTTAAAACGAATTCACGTAAATGTAATGTTTAAATCGGCATTTAAATTAAAACGGCGTTCATACGTTTCAATCATCGATTTGTTTTTTCGAAATTTAAAAAATTTGCATACGAATGTAAGATAAAACATTTATCGAAACGTACGTGTACACAAATTAAACTAAAAGCTTTTTCATTTTTCAGAGAATAAAAAAATAAAATAATTAATCTACAATGCAATACTATAACGTCAAAGATATCATTACTTTTATTTCTATTTAAAATTTTTATTTTATTTTTTTTCACTCGAATTGCAATCGAAATGTGTTTTTTTTTTTTTTTCTTTGCAAATGAAAACTTATATCTAATATTAGACGTAATTGCAATATTTACAATATGAAAAATCTTTTACATTTTTAATATTTAATTTCATTGAAATGTAAATAGTATTGTTTGAAAAATATATTGCTGATTTGTACGCATTATATAAATGTTATTTCTTATTATAACAATATTTACCGATAAAAGATTCAATACTCGATCGCGTAGTTTTCATTATCAAACGAAATAAAAAATATTCGTTTCTCTTAATTCAATTTATAATTTTCTTCTCAAATAAGCAACTTCGATAATCGACACAAGCGATAGATGATAAAAAATTAAAATGAAGAGAAACGCCAGGATGCACTTGAAACATGAAAAGAAAAAAGGAATTTCTTGGAATGAGTGACTGGAAAGAAAAAACAAGAGCGAAAGAGGGAGAAGTAGAAGAGATGATTCTCCGTCAAAGAATACCCGGCAAACCTCGCCGGTCTCATGCATTTCAATGCGCCTCTATTTCTCCCTCTTTCTCTCTTTATCTCCCTCGTCTGACAATATCACCCGATCTTTTCTAAGTATTTTCACTTTCTTTGCCACCGTATACTTGTCTGTACGTACCATATATATATATATATGTACACGCAACAGCTCTCCACTCGATTGCGAGTTTTCCCGCGCGGTCCATTCCGTTTTTCTTTCTTCGTTTTTCGAAGATGAAAAAGTCAAAAGAAGGAAAAAGAGACGAAAAAGCTTAAAATAATAAAAAAAAAAAAAAAAAAGCAAGAGATACGTTCGTCCCTTAGTGACGCTATATACATATTGAAAGTTTTAGTTACATACACACACCTATCGGTATTTTTATCGGTGCGAGTGGAAAAGAAAAAGCGAGAGAGTCTGTACGTTGTGTTTTACATCATCGTTCTCCTCGTGCTTCGCTTTACCGAGTGTATATATAAGAGTAGTATAGTAGTAATATACTCGTAGTCTTGACTTTAAACATGTCTGTTTTCTTTCTATTTTGTTTTTTCGTTAGTCGTTACTTGGAAACGGTGACCGTATCGAGGAGATGAGAAGTTTTTTCAACGAGAGAGAGAGAGAGAGAGAGCAAGGAGATGGTGAACGAGCTTTTTCATTTTAAGATTGAATTTTGAACGATATCGACGTGTCATTTTCTTTTTAACGATGATAAAGTATAGTATAGTTAAAGAGAAATTTATTAAAATAATTTTATTTGGTAATGTAGCGTTTGATTTAATGAATTAAATAATAAATTGCCTTTTTCTAACCAATAATACGATCGCTATTTACATACATTAATGGATAAAAATAAAAGAATAAAACCATTGACCATTTGTTTAAATAATTCATAGACTATTCTTGCAGTAAAACATAGATGTATACGTATATATTATTATTTACAGCAAATGCACCTATATATATATATATATATATATATATACACGTACTTTATTACAGTCCACTAACGTTAGATTGCAGGCATCGTAAACTCCAAAATTGACGAGGCACGTTTTGAGCTTTTCCCAAAATAAATGAGCTGCAATAGCAATTGTTTTGAATAACGTTACGCGTGCGTGTATAATTGTTAATACATCTTTTGAATTTCATTGCATTTCGAAAGTGCGGTTTAATTTTTATGGAATATAGATTGAGACTTGCTTCTCCGACATTTTGTTATACGTCTCACGTGCCATACATAATTTATTATGAAAATTTTTCTACGACTAATCGTTTTCTTATACTTCCCTTACGCAAATCATCCTACTAGTTTCGAAAATTACACACGATCGTCTATATACACCGATTCAATTAAATAACTTACCCTCACGTATGATTCACCTCTCTTGTAACGAGTCTCCTCCGACAGATTGAAAAGACTTATAGAAAATAGACGACGACGAAAACAACAAAAACGATAACTCGAGATCGTTGGAAAACGTAAGAAGGGAAGAATGCGCGTCTTTTTTACGCGAGAACGCGAGGTTAAATATAATATCGTTTATAAATAGCGCGAAGGTAATCGGAGGATACAAGCATCGAGGAGAGAAAAATTTCCGATGGAAAAATTGCTGGCTTACGTCGTATACTTACACGTGTTGGAAATCTCTCGGTTTCCGTAAAATGAGTAACTATATATACACGGGGAGAAAAACCGAGGAGGAAAGATTGCGTTGTCCATTATTTTGATAATCAGAAAATCTGAGTTACGAATGCATTGAATTACTGAGTAATTTTTTTTTTTTTTTTTTCGGTGCATAATAAATCGTTATAAACGTAACGTGACGATTTAATAATAAACGGCAATGGTAAATTTTAAAAAATATGGCCAGAATAATAATTTACGCATAAACGTAGTTCGACTCGTTCCGCAAAAAATGTCTGTAATAATTCGTTAACGATATTCATCGCGTGAATTCTCATGTGAAAAAAAACTATCGCATTTAATTTAAACGAAGGCAGGACGCGTTTACGCGGAAGCAGAGACGACGACGACGACAACGACGACGAGGCGGCTATATACGGAGGTAGAGAGAAGCGAGTTATTCGCCGAGCGTCGGCCGCCGCCACCGACGCTCGATCGATCGCCGGCTTTTCGTCCCTCTCGCAGCTTCGCTTTTCGTTCTCTCTCTTTCTCTCTCTCTCTCTCTCTCTCTCTCTCTCTCCCTCCTTCTCACTTTCTCTCGCTCGCTCTCTCTCTCTCTCTCTCTCTCTCTCTCTATCTACTCTGCGTTACATCTGCCTCTTCCTCGTCCTCTCTCTTTCCCTCTCTCTTTTCCGTCTGTCTCCCCGGTTACACATTCCCCGACGTCTACCGACTTTACGTTCGCGCTCGTGCGATGCTTGTTACACCGTTTATGTATGGGGTGTACGTAAGTTTCGTACGTTTAACGCTATTTGATGGGTTCAATGATTTTTGGGAAATTTGACTTTGAAGTTTTGAAGAAAAGTATCGTATGCATTGGTAATTGTGCGTATGGGTGATTTTTTTTTTTTCTTATTTTGACAAATTGCGAAAGCGTAATTTTAACTTTCTTTATCCTGAATTTACAATCTTAGTAACGTATGTTTTCTTCGTTGAACATTATTTTTGTAAGGGTAAATAAACATTTTCTTTCAACTAGTAGTTTTTATTGATGCCAGAAAATAGTTTAAAATGTCAACTTATAAATAATCAATTTATGCTGTTTTTTATACATTCGTGCATTTAATTTTAATTATGAAATTTAATACTTAGTCTATAAATAATTTTATATTTCAGCAATTAATTTCACACATTAATTATCATCGAAATTTACGTTTCGTTTCTCTCGAGTGACGGAACTTTTTAACAGCGCACGACTTCCCATTCTCTCATGGCAAGGTAGAGACGAGAATCTTCGTTTACTTTTCAGCTTCTCTTCCTCTGTCCCTCTCGCTTTCTCGAACCCTTCTGAAGCAGACGCTCGAGTGTTTTATGGGAGCGGAAGAAACGACGACGTCAAGGAGATAGGGAAAGTATATGAAATCGCACGAGACACGAGCTCTTTCTTTATTCCTTCCTTTACGTCTACCCACATAAACAAACATATTTGTCTATATATGTATATACACACACACGCGTAACCAAAAGAATAAAGAACGAAAGAGAGAGAGAGAGAGAGAGAGAGAGAGAGCAAGCGAGAGGGAGATTAATGAGAAAGACCGAGAAATAAAAATTTGTTGCGCGCCTACGTAGCAAATGGACTCGGGGAGAGAGCCGGAGAGCCGTCTTCGTGAGAGAAGGCGCATGCGAGGACGAAGCTAGAGATTTCTGAAAGTCGCAAAACTTTATTCCAAATACGAAGATGGAGTAAAAGGAAAGTGACCAAAAAAGTTTTCTCAATTCTCGCTATTTTCGATTCTTTTATTTTGCTTTTGTTATTAAAGAATTATCGTTTGAATTTAAGGGGTTATAATTGAATTGATGATTTGTTGAATTATTGAGTTAAATTTTTATTTCAGTATTAATTTATATTAATTTATAAAATGTTTAAACAAAACGTTGAATTTTCGTAATAATTAAAACGTGTCAATTTCTAAGGTATTTTCAATTAATAATTTTTTTATTAAGAAAGAGAAAATGAAAGTTTTTTTTTTTCCATTAAAATAAAATTTAGTAAAATGTAAAGTTGAGTCGTGAATTTGCCTTTTAAAATAATTTACAATATTTCATTTAACAATGTCGTTAAAATTCAATTTATTGTCCTTTAACCCATCGGAATTTGAAATTGCACTCGTATAAATTTTTTGTCGTAAGGAAAAAATTCGATCATGAAACTAATATTACTTCGATAAATCTAAAACTACATATTTCGACATTACATCAAATAATGCTTTAAAAATCGTTGCGAATGCGTCGAGTCATTCGTCTTCCATCTGTCGTTTTATCCATGCAAGGTAAAAAAGCCCTTAAAGAAAACCGAAAAAAAAAAAAAAAAAAAAAAAAAAAAAATCAGCAGTAGCAAGACGAACTTTCAAAGGAAACTTCAAAAAGTTAAAAAGTACGAAAAAAGTATCTAAGCGAGGTTCAAGACACGTGTGAGTTTTAGCGCGAGCACGAATGACAAACTACAGTCGTGACTAAAAGCCGAAAAGAGGAAGAAGAAGAAGAAGAAGAAGAAGAATAAGAAATATAAGCAGAATAAAAAGAATAAAAGATAAGTCGAAGGGAATTACAAGACGGAGAGAAATCGAGTTCCTCGTGCGGGGAGCAAGAAAGGAAGGAGAGCTCGCAAACGTGCGAAAAGAAACTCAGCCGTGAGTTAAGCACGAGACGAATACCGCTATGAAACGCGCCGCTACTCGAGCGCGAAGGAAAGGCATGTTTGACGAGGGGTGTAGCGAGGGGCAAATCGCTTACGGAAAGAAGAGCAATATCTACCCCTGAAGTGGATTATTATACGGGTGTGTGTGTGTGTGTCAGCCCGATGAATTGTGTGAAGCACGTACTAGGTTGTTCAAAAAGTTTTGAAAGCGACATCTATAGAGCAGTAGAAGAACCAAAATTTTTACGCCATTTTAATATTTTATCTTTCATATAAACATACCCAAAGTTTCATTCCACTCTGTCAATTCATTGTTTGTTTACAAGCCATTTGAAGTTGACGTGTCAGTGTATTTTTTTTACAATGGAAAAAACCGAATATCGTGCAGTGATAAAATTCTTTGTTTTGGAAGGTTTATCAGCAACGGAAATTCATACAAAAATGGTGAAAGTGTTAAAGGAATCTGCTCCTTCATTTCCAACTGTGCATCGATGGGTTTTAGAGTTTAGACGTGGTCGAAAAAGCGTTGAAGACGATCCACGCTCAGGACGTCCAAAAAGTGCATCAACACCAGCATTCATAGCAAAAGTACAGGATATGGTTTTGGAAAATCGTCGATTGATCGAGAGAGATTTAGTAGAGGCCCTAGACATCTCATTAGGCAGTGTGAGTCATATTTTAAATGAAGTTTTGGGTTTCAGAAAGCTCTGTGCACAATGGGTGCCGCATTCGCTCACAATGGAACAAAAACACGTTCGAATGCGACTTTCTGAGCAACATTTGGAGCGTTTTCGAAAGGATAAAAAGGATTTTTTGCGTCGATTTATCACTATGGATGAGACTTGGGTCTACCATCATGACCCTGAATCAAAATAAGAGGCTAAAGAGTGGTGTCAACCAGGCACTTCGGCACCGAAGCGAGTTCGTGTCCAGAAATCGGCGAAGAAGGTGTTAGCATCAGTTTTTTGGGATGCGAAAGGAATTTTGTTTGTGGATTACTTGCAAACTGGTAAAACAATAAATTCTGAATATTATTGTAACCTTTTAGACCAGCTGAAGCTGAAAAAATTAGTGAAAAAAGACCCGGTTTGCAGAAGAAAAAAATCCTTTTTCATCAAGACAATGCACCCGCTCACACAGCTCAAAAAACCATTACTAAAATAACCGAATTAAAATACGAATTGTTGCAGCATCCACCTTATTCGCCTGATTTAGCTCCCTCTGACTTCTGGCTGTTTCCACACCTCAAGAAATTCCTTCGTGGGAAGCATTTTTCATCAAACGAAGAGGTTATAGCCGTCGTAGAGGAGTATTTTGCAGGCCTTGCAGAAAGTCACTTCCATGATGGGATAAACAAGTTGGAAGACCGTTGGACCAAGTGTATTGAACTTATGGGAGATTATACTGAGCAATAAAAGTGATTTCACCAACAAAAAAAAGTATCTTCATTTCCGCTTTCAAAACTTTTTGAACAACCTAGTATATCTACGGTGAGAGGAAGTTTTCGTTTCGATGACGTTTCCTTGATTATCCCGTCGGCACTATGTAAGCGGGGTCGTAATTTCGCGCTTTTTCTCCATTGAGATTGTATACGGAATTTCAATTGCGAATTTATTAAAGAGACGGACGACGTTTTTTTATTATGATGTTACTTTTTTCCGTCATTGCTTTAAATAACTAAGTTTAATGTTAACTAAGTTCAAAGTTGTAAGTGTTTACGATATGTGTTTATTAAATAAGACACTTAATTTATTTCGCAATATAAGTTAATTATAAAGCGAGACAATTTTTCAATTCTTAAATATACTTCAAATTCGTATAATTTCATCTAAATTTTAACGCGTTAACGTGAAAACTCGTTTACCATTTTTTAAAGCAAAAAAATATTTGAGTACTTTTATAAAAAAAAAAAAAAAAACAATTACGAACACCAAAAATAAAATTTGACAATTTTACGAAAATTTTGCAAAATTTTTTATT